>SJYQ01096585.1:55515-103496 GCA_006410935.1 Redunca redunca
ATATAAATACAAACTACTTAAATGGCTTAACTCTTTTTTTTTAAATAATGGAAAGGAATTAACATTAGTGTGGGAAGAATTCTGATGGACCTAGAAACACTTACATTGATTATTTTGCCAGTCAAATATCCTGATTTACCAAGAAGACTTACAGAATTATTCCTTTTTACTTGAGTAGTTGTTTAATAGCATTGAGCAAGTAAGCATCTGACGATTAGCCAAAGAAGACTGCATCTATATATAGGCTTGCAGTTAAGAATGAGGCTGGGATCATTTTTATTGAGGGTGCAATTAGCCTGGCCTAAGCGGCATTTTGAAGGATGACTTTCTGACAGTCTGTCATGACAACAAGGGAATATTTTATTTGTGGAATGTACAATTAAGTAATTCAAAGTGCTTCTTTCCTTAGTACCTTGGATATTTTGGAGATGCAAAGAATAAATACAAAAGGATATATGTGAAGTTCATTGAAAACACTAACAAAAAGGAGTATGTCAGAGTATGTTCCAAAAAGCCAAGAAATAAGCCTTCACAAACTATCAGGTATTTATTATTTTATGTAATATGTTTGTAATAATTATTGGAAAACATATTATTGGTGATATACGAAGAATTACATCAATTAAAGGGACTGATTATTTTTTTTTCCAGTATATACAAGTCTGAAAATCATTGCTTAATGTCATAAGTGATTCCTTTTGAAGTAATGGGACAGGAATTATAAAGCCTGTGGCTATCATGGTGGGGTGGATACCTTTTTCTTCCCTGAGTCCTTTTGGTGTCACCCTAGGATAGTGGAAAATAATTGGATTTACAGTCTAAAGATTTGGATCCATCTCTTTATGACCTAAATTAATATGGCATTTTTAGGGACTTCTCTGGTGATCTAGAGGTTAAGATTCCGTGCTTCCACTGCAGGGGTTGCAGGTTTGATCTCTGGTCAGGTGCTAAGACCCTGCACACGGTGAAGTGAAGCGAAGTGAATTTGCTCAGCCGTGTCTGACTCTTTGTGACCCCATGGACTGTAGCCTACCAGGCTTCTCAGTCTATGGGATTTTCCAGGCAAGAGTACTAGAGTGGGGTGCCATTTCCTTCTCCAGGGGATCTTCCTGACCCAGGGATTGAACCCGAGTCTCCTGCATTGTAAGACGCTTTACCCTCTGAGCCACCAGGGAAGCCTCAGATCCTGCACATGGTACAGCAAAAAAAAGAAAAAAAGATAACCTTGCTTAGCTCTCTTTTTTTAATCTAAAAGTAAAATGAAAATAATAATGAAATGTCAAATTTAAAATGAGAAAAAACTGTTTAAGGCCTGTACGTTACAACTACATTAGAATTGTCATCATATGTTAATGTGACTTTGGCTTGTCTGGAGCATGAATTTGGAAGTGATGACCCAGCCGCATTCTCTTTAATCTGTATGGGAAAGCAGGTGTGAGCCTAGATATTCTCAATCTAGTGCTCAGAAGATCTAGTTAATGAAGATTGCAGCTTATTGGACACAGCCACTTTATCTCTATGATGGAATTTTATCCTCTCCTTCAAATCTCCAAAACCAGGGCACAGCAAATCTTACTTCGGGGACTCTGGCACAGGTGCAGTCGAGAGTCCATATCAAAACCTGGCACCAACAGAGTTCTGAGAGTTCTGTGAGAGTTCTGAGGTTCCAAGGTTGATGTGACTAGAAGTCCATTGGTCATCTGCAGTACAGCCTCATAGTCAGGAACAATGAGTTCGTGAAGGGGAAGGAGTGGAGGGAGAGAGAGAAATAATAGGGGTTGAATTAATGTAGTCCCTTACTAACTGAATATGTGGAATGTCAGTGTTAAAGAGTATATTTCAAGACAATTTTGGAGCAGTCACCATTGGCTATGTGTAGGGCTTAGACATTATTTTGGAGGTATTGGTGAGGTGATTAAATTTTTTTCACCAGTGTTTCTTGATTTTCTGTTAATATAAAAAATTTTTATTCTAAATTTTTATTTAATTATTTACTTTATTTGGCCAAGTTGTGTGTCCTGTGGGATTTTAGTTCTCCAACTAGGGTTTGAACCTGCACCCCTTGCGGTGGAGGCGCAAAGGTCTAACCATTGGACAACCAGGGAAGTCCCTCATTAATTTATTTGAATTAGACAAGAGTTCAGTGTGTTGACGAAGTCTGTTTGTAACATTGCAGAACTGTTCAGGCTAAGCCAAGTAACAGCAGTAAAACTTCTGATCCTCCAACACCAAAAACTGCAACAACAAAAGCCCCTTCCACGAAACCCAAAGTCAAACAGCTAAAAGTAAAGGCTGAGCCGCCACCAAAGAAAAGGAAGAAATGGAAAGAAGAATTTTCATCATCCCAATCTGACTCATCTCCTGAGGTCCACTCTAGTAGTAGTGATGATGAGGGTGAGTTCTTCATGAAATGAATACCTTGATAATTTGAGATTTGCTGCATTAATGGAGAGGAACAATGATGCTGACAATTCAAAATGTATTTATTTTTCCTTAATTAAGGTAACTTATCTACCTCATTAAGTTCTGCTTAGGCATATATTTGCCCATGACTAAACTAAGTAACTGTGCCTTAGTTTCTCTTTTATAAAGCGAAAAGATTGAAATACGTAGCAGTTATCTAACATATTTTTTGACCTTAGAACCCTTGTACACTGTAGAAACTGTTGAAGATACCAGTGAGCATTTATGTAAGCTCTTTATATATTGAAATTAACTTTATTAGAAGTTAAACCTCAGACAGTTGTAAAACAGAAATGTACCAGGAAACATCCATCAGCCATCAAACTTACTATGTAACATTTACAAGAAATTTTCAGCAGTTCAGTAGTCCAGGGCAGAGGCAGGCAGCTCCTACTGGTGGGCTAAATGTGATCTGCAGCCTATGCTTAATAAAGTTTTATTGGAAAACTGGGAATTATTTACATGTTTTCATAAGTTAGTTTCCCCTTACAGTGACCGATTTGAGTAGTTATTACAGAGAGCATATGACCATTAAAGTGCCAAATATTCACCATCTGGCCCTTTACAGAAAAATATGCTGACCCCTTATTCTAATAAGGTAGTCAGAAACACATGAAAGGATGACGGAAGGCTGTGTATGCCATGCTAAAGCTAAAAAGCTTGAGATTCTGTAAACAGAGGGGAATCCTTGGAGGGATTTAAGTAAAAGAACAAATGGTAAAATCTGATTTTTAATTACGAGACATCATCTGCCTGTTCAGTCACTCATTCGTGTCTGACTTTTTGCACCCTCATGGACTGCAGCATGTCAGGCTTTCCTGTCCATCACCAACTCCCAGAGCTTTTGAGAAATTCAAGATGTATTCTTGGCAGAAGTTGAATGATGAATTGAGTTTGGGGGGTACTGTTGAGGTTGATGTCTGGGAGCTGATTTCAGATTACTTGGATAAAAATAGAATTATAATAAAAATTCTTTCATAACAGAAGTTTGCTTTAAATGTATTATTTTTAAAAGCTACTTATGAAGTTATTTAGAAATGTTTGTAAAGTATCAGAATTTGTAAAGAAATTTGAGTATGCATGGAAGGCATTATATATAATTTCACAGTTAGCATTCCTGCTTACTGTTTAGAGTAGAGAAGTTTAAGTTCTGCTTTGCACTGTTATTTATACAGTTTCCTCAGATGACAATCAAGTTGAAAATTTTCTTTCACTGATAATCTGAATTACCACTCGGTGTCACTAGTAGGCAAGCATTATTAGTGCTTCTTACAAAGAAGGAAATATGATAATAAACATAGTTTTTAGGCTGCTGGTTTTTCAAACTATTTGCTTCAAGACTTCTTTATAATCTTCAAATGTATTGATGATCCCAAAAGACTTTTTGTTTGTGTGTGTGTGATTTGTATCTATGTATATCACCAAGTATCAGTTAAAACAATTTTAAAATATTTTAAATAAACCCATTACATATAAGGGACTTCCCTATAGCTCAGATGGTAAAGAATCTGCCTGCAATGCAGGAGACCTGGGTTTGATTCCTGGGTCAGGAACATCCTCTGGAGAAGAAAAAGGCAGTATTTCATTGAACACTCCAGTATTCCTGCTTGGGGAATTCCATGGACAGAGGAGCCTGGGCTACAGTCCATGGGGTCGAAAAGCATCGGACACGACTAAGTGACTAACACACATGTTACATATTAATGTAAGTTTTTTAAACACTCGTGTTTAATTAGAATAGGATTTTCATATTCTGTATTAGGTCTTTTGCTGCTACTGCTGCTAAGTCGCCTCAGTCGTGTCCAACTCTCTGCGACCCCATAGACGGCAGCCCACCAGGCTCTGCTGTCCCTGGGATTCTCCAGGCAAGAACACTGGAGTGGGTTGCCATTTCCTTCTCCAATGCATGAAAGTGAAAAGTGAAAGTGAAGTCGCTCAGTCGTGTCCGACTCTTAGCGACCCCATGGACTGCAGCCCACCAGGCTCCTCCATCCATGGGATTCACCAGGCAAGAGTACTGGAGTGGGGTGCCATTGCCTTCTCCATTAGGTTTTTTTTTTTTTTTTTTTTTTTTTAGCTGTTATTTTGGTTAAAGTATGTGAAGAAGACCTGGAGTCACGTTAGGTATGTAGTTAGGAAAGAGGAGTATTTTGATTACTTTTTCAGATAATTATGGATACTTTTCTCTGATACTCAAAGAATTTTATTTTGTAAACTTGAAAAGTGGTAGTTTCTTCAACTTTTCATGCTTGTTACGTTAAAATCTGTTTTACCCTTTGAAGTATCTTTCATCCATGAATGACTTTATAACATTTTTTGGCCATGTGAAAATATTTGTTAGCTCATTGATTTTTTTTTTTTCATTTTTTTCCCACATTTTAAAATGTGGCAAAATAGATATAACATAAAACTTGCCACTTTTAACCATTTTTAAGTGTACAATTCAGCAGCATTAATTATATTCACAACTGTTGCACAACCTCACAGCTATTTCCAAAACTGCTTAATCACTCTAAATAGAAACTTTGTAACCATTAGGCAATAATTCCCCATTCTCCCTTTCCCCCAGCTGCTGCTGATCTCTAGTCTATTTTCTGTCTCTGTGAATTTGCCTCCCCTACGTGTCTCATGTAAGAGTGGCTTATTTCACTTAGCATAATGTTTTTAAAGTTCATCCATGTTATATAGCATATGTTAGAACTTTTTAGTTTTCATGACTGAATGCAATTCCATTATAAGTTTATCCATTGTATGCCCTTATCTTTTTATTCTATTGATAGACACTTGGGTTACTTCCACATTTGGCTGTTGTAAATAATGCTGCAGTGAACATTGGCATACAAGTATCTGTTAGGTTTGTGCCCTGTCTTTCCAATTATTTGTATACCTTAGAGTGGAATTGCTGAGTCATATATTTTATATATTTAGTTTTTGAGGAACTGCCTAACTGATTTCCACAGTGATTATACTATTTTACATTGCCACTAACAATACATAGGTTTCCATTTTCTTCACATCCTCACCAACCCTTGTTATATTTCATTTCGTGATTATAGGTATTTTAGTAGGTGTGAAGTGATATCTCATTGTGGTTTTGATTTGTATTTTCCTAAGGACCAGTGATGTTGAACATCTTTTCAGTTCCTTACTTTCTTTGGAGTAATGTCTATTCAGATTCTTTGCCCAGTTCATTTCCCCTTTTATTCCTTAGTTGTAGAAGTTCTTTATATATTGTAGATGTTAAACCTTGATTAGGTATATGATTTGAAAATATTTTCTCCCATTCTGTAGGTTGATATTTCACTTTTTTTTTTTTTTTTAGCATATGTGCTGTGGAGGGGAGCCCTGTATTTCAGTTTTTTATAATGTCCTTTGATGCACAAAATTCTGATGAAGCCAAATTTATCTGTTTTTTTCATTGCCGTTGTTTTTAGTATCATATTTGTAATCCATTGCCAAATACTAGGTCATGAAGATTTATCCCTGCGTTTTCTTCATAAAAGCCTTACGGTTTTAGTTACATAATAAATTTTTGTAGTATTAAAAAATAACATTTTTCATATTACCACTAATGTCATCAATGAAGTCTTTAAGTATTGAAATGTTGTCAGGCTCACCATGGTGGAAATAAGTTTTCTGAAATTCTCATTTTCACTTAGAACCTCAGTTTTATCATTGGCAGAAAATACTGCCAGTTGTTTTCCTGGTAGTGACAGCTTCACTTCTTTAAGAAAATGTCTGCCAAATCCTGAATAAGGGTAGGGTATCTGTTAGTTTTTAAGTAAAAATGGTATTCCAGTGGAGAAGGTGGCTGGTTCATCAAACAGTTGCATGGGTGCTCTTCCTGGAGATAACTGTTATACATCATAGTAGAAGTGCTTTCTATATACCTCTCATTTCATCACACAGTTTTAAGACATTTACTCAAGAGTAAAGATTTAATACAGTTAAATTTTTACTGCTTCTTCAAGGATTATTCTTAAGTGAAATCAGTGTTTGGGGCTATTTTTCCTTCAGATCCATGACCGTTAGATGACAGTCACAGCAGAGTACGTGGCTACTAGTGCAGTTTGGGGTCAGTGTCTCAGTTCCTGCTAGCAAAGGCCCACAGCAGTTTTACAGTATTACTTTGACAAATGTCAACAGAGTGACAAAGGTATATAACATCTTAATGTTATTAGGAAAACAGCTTGACATCAGAGACCCCTGAAAGGGTTGTTGGGGAAACCCCAAAGGGTTTGGCCCAAACTCTAAGAACCCCTATTAAAGATTGTGATGATGGTTCTATATTGGAATAAAAAAGTAAAACTTAAGACACTCCTCTGATCTTGCAGTTCTTACCATTGAATTTGAGTGAAATTTTTTTTATACAGATTGTGTTTACATTAAATTTTTTTTAAATATGTCTTGACTCTAGACCAGAATTTTATAGTAATTTAAGTGTAGAAGTAAAAAGAAGAGAGATGTATATGTTAACTCATACATTAGGTGTTTCATGGTTTCTTTACTAATTAAATACTAGAAAAACCATCCAATTTTGAAGTAGCACAACCTCACAGTGGATGTCTGGTAGGGCCAGGGGAGGGGAAACAGGTCCCTATAGGGCAAGTGTTTCCAAATGTTGGGCTGGTATTGGACTTCAGAGGCACCTGAGAACTTTTTTAAAAGTGTAGCATTTAAGCTTCATTCACTCCCGATTCGTTTTAGTAAGTCCAGCAGTCTGGTTTTTTTTGTTTTGTTTTCAAAGCTCTCCAGTGATTGTGATAGGCACAACCAGCTTTGGGAATCTCTCATTTGAAGTGTTTTTAAAAGTAGAGTGGGAGAACCTTGACTTTGAAGAAGTTAACCGTTTATCTGCTTATAGGTAACTTGCTGTTGGGTAACATGTTTTTAAAGTTGTCAGAAAGGAATATTTAATATTTCCTCTTTTCTCCCTCCCAGAGTTTAATCCTCCAGCTCCTTTTGTCACTCGTTTTTTGAACACAAGAGCAATGAAGGAAACCTTTAAGAGTTACATGGAATTGCTTGTCAGCATTGCTTTGGATCCTGACACAATGCAAGCCTTAGAGAAGAGCAATGGTACAGTTTGCTAAGTAATACTTTCTTGGCAGTACTTTCCAGATCTTTTTCATTCTTCTCTGTTAGTTATATGTTTAATATGTGGTTTTTGTGATATATCCTATATGTTGTCAGTTAAGAAACTGTTGATATATTGGTTCTATAAATACAGCTTTATATTTCATAGGGTCATAGCTTTTCATGAAGTGTTTGAATAGTTGAACAATTTTATATTAAATATATTTTTATTGATTTCTACTCATGAAGATACTCCAGTATTCCTGCCTGGAGATTTCCAGGGACAGAGGAGCCTGGTGGGCTACAGTCCATGGGGTCAAGAAGCATCAGACACAACTTAAGAGACTACCTACCTACTAGTTTCTTTAAATCCTAGAATCTTTTTCATCCTCATAACATTTCACTAAGTATATTATGTAGAAGGTCCAGATTTCAATCAACTTTTATATTTCTATTTTCTAATAATTGGAAAGATGAAGCAGATAACAGTGGTATAAAGATTAAATTGTATATTCATGTCCAGTAAAAGATACATCACAGAGGAAATATTTTCTAATCAGTTAGTAGTAAAACCATAAATGGCTTGGATTATATTTATTAATATCATTCCATTTTTACTCTTTCTCTGGTAACTTTTTCTTCTGGTGTAGTAGGGGTGAAATTGACATATGAAATAAGCTGATAATTCATATATCTAATGTTGCTCACTAATATTTACCCTTCAGCTACTACAGCTTTCACCAGGGACAGTTAAGAGAATGAAAGGATTAATGAGCCAGTTTCCATTATCCTTCTATCAGAATGAGTTGAACAAGTGTAAGATCAAAAGATAGTAACAATGAATAGATAGTAACAATGATTAAATAGTAACAATATACTTCAACAGCAGTGCCTAATGATATAAATTGTATTATTATTTCCATATATACTTTGACATACATTATTCCCCATAATCCCAGAACAACTTAGCCACTTTTGGAGTAAAGACAATGAGGCTCAAAAAGATTAAGTGACATGCTTATTAAGAGCTCACAACTTACAAATAGCAGAAAAAGGATTAAATCCAAAGTCTTCTAATTTCTAGTCTTGCTTTTTTTGATCATATAATCAGAAACAGTAACAAAGAGCCTGCAAATGTTTTCTCCGTCAATCAGAACTCCTTGCATCATAAAATACATATTTCTTAATAGTGGTCATTTCCGGGTAATTGTATTTTAAATGATTTTTTCCTATTATATATTTTTAAATTTTTCTCCATTTAAAATGAAGGGTATAGATTTTAATGGTTATATTTCAAAACAATTCACAAATGTTTAAAACTTGCTTTTGTAAAATGTAAATTTTGAATAGACTTAATCACTGCTAGAAAGGTAAAATGAAAGCTATCAGGTATGTTGTGGTGACTTTGAACAGCGTTCCTTACTGAGGGCTTTTTCTTCACCTTGAGGAAAGTATTCTTTTGCTGGTCTCTGTGCTTGTGTTTATTTTCCAGATATATAGAGTCATTTTATTTAGCTATGAAATTAGTAACCAGATTCTGAGGGTTTATATATACATTTTCAGAAAGGTCATTAAAGATAATTATTATAAAATGTTGCTATGCTGATAAATTTTTAGTAACCTAAACTATTTACTACAGCACCAAAAGTAATTAATTTATACTCTGAATGTATTTTCCTTCTAAAATAACTATTTGGACACCTTCCTTATGTATTTGAAAGTGAATTTTGACTATTTTTTCTTGCCCCCTACTTATCTTTTGCCCCATTGTATAGTGAATTAAGAATATCATACTCAGTATTTTATTTAAGATTTTTAATGTTAAATTTATGATTTGAAATATTATTATTGTTCACTTGGTAAATGAAGTATGGAGAGATTAGGCAGTTTGACCATTTGTTGATCAATTCTAATGCTGGGGTTAAAACCCAGGACTTCTGTTTTCTCATCATAGTATGCTGCTGCTTTCTCAGTTAGCTATTGTAAACTTTCTTTTAAAGCTAACTTTTAAAAAAAACCTTGTGTGCAGTATTTTTAAATCAAAACTTTACGCCATGAATTTAATGTCAGTCTGTTAATGTTTCGTGGAAAAGCTGTATTTCTAACAAGGTTTTGTGTTGATAGTTCATCCTGTTACAACAAATTCTTATCTTGTTTTAGATGAGCTACTTTTGCCTCATATGAAAAAAATAGATAGCATGCTGAATGATAATCGAAAGAGACTTCTTTTGAATCTTCATTTGGATCAGTCATTCAAGGTATTTCCTTCACATGGTTTATTAGCAAACTCATTGGCAATTATAGTCCTCGACATAACAGGAAAAAATATTTTGGAAGTCATTCTCAGTTTTATAAAGTTGTCCACCCAACAAAAATTTGATTTTTATTCATTACGAGTCTTGTCTGAACATGTCTTTTTATTTTATTAAGTACGTTCTTAATGTTTATCATTTGTTTTTCTTTGCTTAATTTTTCAGGTTTTTATGTTCATCTTTTGTTGTTTTGTCGCTGAGTTGTGTCTGACTCTTTTGCGACCCCATAGACTGTAACCCACCAGTCTCCTCTGTTCATGGGATTTCCCAGGCAAGAATGCTAGAGTGGGATTGTCATTTCCTTCTCCAGCGGAATCTTCCCAACCCAAGGATCAAACCTGCATCGCCTGCATTGGCAGGCAGATTTTTTACCACTGAGCTGCCTGGGAAGCCCTTATATTCATGTAGTATTCCTTATATATAATATTATAATTTTCAAATGTTTTCAAAAATGCTTCCCTTAAACTACTGTATTCCAGTCTTGTTTTTCTTTTAAGCCTTTTTAAAAATTTCTCATTTCATTTACACTTAGAATTGGCCATAGCAGTTATCAAAATTCCCTTTATTTGCCTGGTTTACCCAGTGTCTAAGGAAAAATTGATCTTCACATAATGGTAGGAGATATTATACATCTGTTAACATATCTTGGCACTGTAAATTGGTTTTTGGTATTACCAGAAATTCAGTTCAGTCATGTCCGACTCTTTGCGACCCCGTGGACTGCAGCATGCCAGGCTTCCCTGCCCATCACCAACTCCCGGAGCTTGCTCAAACTCATGTCCATCAAGTCCATCTATTATCAGAAATAGAGAACAACAAAAAGCTAATCTAGACTCAGAAAATTTATCATAGAATCTACTGAGTAATCAAAAAATTTCCAACTTTTCTTATTCAAAGTGTAACATGTAGCATCTAGAATCATTTGATTATATCTAAACTCAAGAGTCGGACACGACTGAGCAACTTCTCTTTCACTTTTCACTTTCATGCATTGGAGAAGGAAATGGCAACCCATTCCAGTGTTCTTGCCTGGAGAATCCCAGGGATGGGGGAGCCTGATGGGCTGCCGTCTCTGGGGTCGCACAGAGTCGGGCACAACTGATACGACTTAGCAGCAGCAGCAGCAAACTGAAGAGAAGTGTTTTTCAATACATTTGTATAGCTTTTTTTATAAACAGTCTTTATTTTTGGAGCAGTTTTAGGTTCACAGCAAAACTGAATAGAAAGTACAATTTCCATGTATCCCCTGCCCCCACACATGAATAACCCCCCCCATTACCATCATCTGTCTCCCACAGAATGGTACATTTGTCACAACTGATGAACGTACACTGATGCATCGTGGTAACCCGAAGTCCATAGTTTACCTTACAGTTCATTCTTGTGCGTTCCATCAGTTTGGACCAACATATCCACCATCATAGTATCATACAGAGTAGTTTCGCTGCCCCCCAATCCTCTGCTTTGTCTGTTCCTCCCTGTCCCTCCCCTAACCTCTGGCAGTGACTGATGTTTTTACTTTTACTCCATAGTTTACCTTTTCCAGAGTGTCATGTAGTTGAAATATGGTATGTGACTTTTTCAGATTGGCTTCTTTGACTTACTGATACTCATTTAAGTTTCTGCCATGTCTTTTTCATGGCCTGGTAGCTTATTTCTTTTTAGACTGAATAATACTCCATTGTCTGAATACCCCACAGTTTATACATTCACCTACTGAAGGGCAACTTGGATGCTTCCTAGTCCTGGCAGTTAATGTGTACAAATTTGTGTGAAGGGTTATGTGTAGACATAAGTTTTCGAGTCCTTTGGGCGATTTGTATAGCTTTCTCACATCCCTATTTTATCTGAACGCCATGTAAAAGTGAAGATCAGTTTCATTTTAGGTAGGTGAGAATTGATGCTCTGAGACTGATTTAGAGGTTGTAGCCAGTTAGTGTGTGTGTGCTCAGTCGTGTCTGACTCTTTGCAACCCCAAGGACTGTAGCCCACCAGGCTCCTCTGTCTATGGGATTTCCCAGGCAAGAATACTAGAGCGGGCTGCCGTTTCCTTTCCCAGGGGATCTTCCTGACCCAGGGATTGAACCCACATCTTTCAAGTGACCTGCATTGGCTGGAAGGCAGGTTCTTTACCACTAGTACCACCTGGGAACCCCGATTAGAGGTTAAAAGACACCAGACTCTACTAGTCATCCTATAAACTTCACTGACACACACTTACAGAGGGGAAAAAAGAAATTCAGAAGTTAGTAAGATAACCAGTGCTAAGAATTTGTTCTGCTTACTCCTAATCCAGTATTTTCTGTTTAAATGCTGTCTTCAAGGGAAATAATTTGTGGGTAGACACTATGTTTTCTGCAGACAATGAAATATTGTCAGATTATGTTCTGTGAATATTCACTAAATCTTACAAATGACCAGTTTTGGCTAACCATTTTAGAAATGTTGAACTATTTCCCTAAAGACTTGTGTTAAAATAAAGCCATCAGTTGGAATTTAGTAGACTCAGTAGGTATTTCAATCTTATGCAGTAGTTTATGGTGGACAACTGAAAATTTTCATATTCTTGTTTTCATAAAAAAAAACAAAATTTCTAATTTTGAAATTGTAGTTACTTAATGTAAACTGTAAATGGTAATAGTGATGTCTATGATAGATAATNATTTCCCATGATGATTTTGATAATTTTAGTAATCTTAAAGCCTTTTGAAGTTAATAATTTTTTTTCCTCTGAAATACATTTATTTCCAATCATCTTGAGCATCTTGTTATTAGAGAAATCATTAAATTTTCTGCTTTCATCTCCATCCCATTGTTTCTAAATTTAGAATCCATTTTTGTCTTTAAGTTCCATTTGTTATAAGGAGTAATTCTGGGTCCAGAATTTTTCAAACCTGAATGTGTTTTATATGGAAAGCACAAGAGTATATAGTAAAAGCACAAATAATCTAAGAAAGAGAATGAAGCTAGAAACTAATAGCTCATTCTGATAGAGAATGCTGAAAATTCTGTTGTTTCTATTAAATGAAACAGTTCACTTCAAACTTTTGCTTTAAAAATTAAGTTATTTGTTTAAGAAATGTACTGTTTGAGGGGTCACAGTACTAGGTGCTTGGGAACCGATACATAATTTGGAAATGAGTGACCTTGAAGGTTGAAACTGTTTATAAACAGTTAAAACTTATAGCTGTCCTTTCCCTTGACTTGAAGCCTAAGAGACAATACTAAAAGGAACACTCTGCCTCATTCGGGAGTCCCCACAGTGTCACATGCTGTTGCTTAAATTAGGTCATAATGTTGGCTCATATCCAAGGGGTGGGGAAATAGGTTCTATATCTTGATGGGAGGAGCTACCAAGAATTTGTGGCCATGTTTAACACCCCATGTATGTTTGTGTATGTACGTAGGTATATACTGTATATATTTACCACACCCCATCAGTCATCCCCACATATATTTTTGTGTATATATGTACATGTATGATTACACTTTTATATTAAAAAAATAAATTTTCAGTAGCTGGAGGTAGTCAAGCTCACGTTTTTCTAACATCAGTTATTCTTGCTTTATTCTCAAGAATGCCTTGGAAAGTTTTCCTGAACTAACAATAATTACTCGAGACTCTAAAGCAAAAAGTGGGGGATCGGCTATTTCTAAAATCAAAATGAATGGCAAAGCTTATAATAAAAAAACTCTAAGAACTTCTAAAACAACTACTAAATCTGCACAAGTAAGTATATATTGACTGATGTAATTACAGATTTTTCACTTCTTAATATAAATCCTACTTAAGACATTGAAATAGGCAAGTTTTTTTAATTTTAACTTTTTTAAATTATGAAAGTATGATGACACATTTACGGGAGACTTGGAAAATACAGAACAAGGTTATATATAGTTCTACTATATATGACAATTATTTTTTAAGTAGATAAATTAAGATTTTTAGTTGGAGTTTCAATATCAAACTCTCAAAAATTAATAGACTCAATATACAGAGAAGTAGAAGAATATAGTAGACCTGAAAAGCACTGTGAACCAATTCAACATAATTAAGATTTATTCAGTTTTCACACAACAGTACGATACAAATTCTATACAAGTTCCCATAGGCTATAAACTAGGAGACACTGAAACATATCTAGGGACATAAAACACGGTGCAGAAATTTCCTGGTCTAAAGGTATTGAAATCGTACAGCGTCTTTCTTCTTACTACTGTGAAATTATGTTAGAAATCAATATCAAAAAGTATTTGAAAATAACCCATGTTTTTTCAAGTGCAGTGTGACATTTACTGAGAGACATCTTTGACTAGGCCATTGAAAGTCTCAATAAAATTGGACTGAGCCAACAGGAATTTTCTGTATGGCTCAGGAAACTCAAACAGGGGCTCTGTATCAACCTAGAGGGTTGGGATGGGGAGAGAGATGGGAGGGAGGTTCAAAGAGGAGGGGATATATGTATACCTATGGCCAATTCATGTTGAGGTTTGACAGAAAACAAAATCCTGTAAGGCAATTACCCTTCAATAAAAAGTAAATTTAAAATGAATTAGACTGAAAAAAAAACACAGAGCGTGATTGCAAGGAGGAAAGATTTAAATGAGAAGTTAATATTAAAGATACTTTAAACAAAATCTCTTATATTTGGAAATTAAGTATCTAGTTTTAAATGATGGGTATATCTAAGAAGCTATAGCAAGGAAAATTAGAAAATATTTGTAATAAAATGAAAGGGAAAAGAGAATTGACCAGAATTTGTTGCATGCAGCTAAAGCTGCTCAGTGCAATTAAACACAATACGGAGGCTTGACTAAGGTATGAAAACAAATAATGGACACTAGCATAAACTTTGTGAAATTTGGATCCTGGAAAAGCAAGAGAGCTCCAGAAAAACATCTATTTCTGCTTTATTGACTATGCCAAAGCCTTTGACTGTGTGGATCACAATAAACTGTGGAAAATTCTTCAAGAGATGGTAATACCAGACCACCTGACCTGCCTCTTGAGAAACCTATATGCAGGTCAGGAATTAACAGTTAGAACTGGACATGGAACAACAGACTGGTTCCAATAGGAAAAGGAGTACGTCAAGGCTGCATATTGTCACTCTGCTTATTTAACTTATATGCAGAGTACATCATGAGAAATGCTGAGCTGGATGAAGCACAAGCTGGAATCAAGATTGCTAGGAGAAATATCAATAACCTCAGATATGCAGATGACACCACCCTTATGGCAGAAAGTGAAGAGGAACTCAAAGGCCTCTTGAAAGTGAAGGAGGAGAGTGAAAAGGTTGGCTTAAAGCTCAACATTCAGAAAACAAAGATCATGGCATCTGGTCCCATCACTTCATGGGAAATAGATGTGGAAACAGTGTCACACTTATTTTGGGGGCTCCAAAATCACTGCAAATGGTGATTGCAGCCATGAAATTAAAAGACACTTGCTCCTTGGAGGGAAAGTTATGACCAACCTAGATAGCATATTCAAAAGCAGAGATTAATTTGCCAACAAAGGTCCATCTAGTCAAGGCTATGGTTTTTCCAGTGGTCATGTATGGGTGTGAGAATTGGACTCTGAAGAAAACTGAGCGCCGAAGAATTGATGATTTTGAACTGTGGTATTGGAGCAGACTCTTGAGAGTCCCTTGGACTGCAAGGAGATCCAACCAGTCCATTCTAAAGGAGATCAGTCCTGGGTGTTCTTTGGAAGGACTGATGCTAAAGCTGAAACTCCGATACTTTGGCTACCTCATGCAAAGAGTTGACTCATGGAAAAGACTCTGATGCTGGGAGGGATTGGGGGCAGGAGGAGAAGGGGACGACAGAGGATGAGATGGCTGGATGGCATCACCGACTCGATGGACATGAGTTTGAGTGACCTCCAGGAGTTGGTGATAGACAGGGAGGCCTGCCGTGCTGCAATTCTTGGGGTCGCAAAGAGTCGGACACGACTGAGCTACTGAACTGAAAACAAGGAAATATTTTACTCTGTTGTTGTTAAATGTGAAGCGTGTTCAGGAGAAATGAGCACTTCCCTGGTGTAGGGAGCAGGGTCTCATTCTTTGTTTTTCTCCATTGCTTAGCACAGTATCTGGCATGTAGTGAGTGCTCACAAATTTTCTAAAAGAGACTGATAATTATTCCATGCTTCTATTTTTAATATTTTTGTATGTCATTGGATACAAATGCATACAGATAAATGAGTATGCACACATTGCATAAGAATCAGTATTCCATATCTATAAAATTATTAAACTTGGAATTCATTTATTTTCAAACATAGTCTAAATTATTTGCCATTTCAGAAAGCAGTTTAGCGACCTAGCGATTACCCATCAAAAATGCGTTTTGTAGAAACATTCATAAATACATAAAACCATATGCCTTTGCTCATTGTAGAATTGTTTGTAAGAACAATTCCAAATACATATCACCAGTGTGAGACTGAATAGTTACCCAGATAATGTAATACTGTGTACTTTTTAAAAAGAAAAGAGAGATTCAGTCTTTCAATTAAAAAGTGTTTACTTCCTATAGCTTCCCAAATATAGTTCTAAGCATTAAGAATACAACAGTGAAAAATGATCCAAAATCCTTGCCCTCAATTTCTATGGGGGAGTGAGGGCAGTGCTTAATAAATTGAAAGATACCCAGGTTTTGTTTAGGTTAAAAAAGCTATGAAAAATTGTGGAATAATATGTACAGTATGAACTCCTTCCCATTGTAAAAATTAGTGTTATTAATATATGTTATACATGGGTGAAACATGGAAGAATATATTACATGCTGTTAACATTGTTTACCTCTGAAACAAGACATAGAATTCTTTTACCTTATAAGTCATCTTTTATGTTTACTGTTTAAACTTTTCTATAANAATGTGTATAAATTCTTTTCTTTTTATAGGAGTTTGCTGTTGATCCAGAGAAAATACAGTTGTATTCTTTGTATCATTCACTCCATCATTATAAATATCATGTTTATCTGATATGTAAAGATGAGGTAATTACAGTTTTTGTCTTCTTAAAAAAGAAATGTATGTTTTCCTGAACTTTAAGGAGATTGTAGCTACAATGTTTTTATATGCAGTTTTTAAAGGTTGCATTCCATTTACAGCTACTACAAAATATTGGCTCCATTCACTGTGTTATATATCCTTATAGCCTATCTTGTACCCAGTAGTTCATACCTTCCACTCTCTGACCCCTGTATTGGCCCTCCCCCTCCACTGGTAACCACTAGTCTGTTCCCCATATCTGTGAATCTGCTGCTTTTGCTGTTGTATGTACTAGTTAGCTGCAGTATTTTTTAATGCCTTAAAGAGAATTGTTAGAAATAATTTTTTAAAATATGCGCCTATGCTGTCTCTGTTAAATGCTGTGCTCAGATTAATCTGAGGCTCATTGCTTCTCATAGGACCTGTGAGTGGTAATCTCTTTGAGCTGTTATATTTGTTTTACATTGCCATGATAAATGGCACTTTACTGCATTTTCTTCTCTCATAATATATAATCATCCTGTTTAATTAATTCATTTTAGTCACTGCTTTGAATATCTTGCTGTCCTCTTTATCACCAGAATGACCTTATCCCAATTAATTGCAGAGAAATGGGGGTTTTATCCCTTGGCGTGAAGAAATTATAGTTAAAATTTAATTGCATCTTTTCAGTATCATAATTTAAGTTGCTCAGAAATTATATATGACCATACCACTTGATGGATGGGATACAAGGATTAACCTCAGGGGTTAAATGGTTGTACACAGTAACCTTTTATGACAAGCATTACCAGTTTTTTAATTTTTAATTTAAAAGGGTTAAGTGGCTCAAGGCTGTACAATCATGTATTGTATAATGACCTGGTATGGAAAAATGTGCATAAATCTAAAATCTGTCTAGCAAAGGAGAAAGTAAGTATGGTCACACAGCATATGTTGGCTTTTTAACAATGCTCTGGAATACAGGAACTGACCCCAAAATTTTATGGAAGTGAGAAAGTTTGAACCACTTCTAGCCTTCCTCCTTCCTCATTTGGAGCCGACAGTGATAGGATTAGACCACTCAAATTTATGTGAGATAGTCATTCTCTGCGGATGGATTTTTTTAAAAAAATTAGTATTTGGCAAATTTTTAAATCCTCTTTTCATTCAGGATAGAGAAACAGTGAGCCCTTGTGAAGCGCTTATAAAGTGATAAGTATAAATTAATTTGGTATTTTCTTTTCATTTTAGATTTCTTCTGTGCAGAAAAAAAATGAAGATTTAGGACAGGAAGAAATTGTTCAGCTTTGTATGAAAAATGTTAAATGGGTAGAAGACCTATTTGAAAAATTTGGAGAACTTTTAAATCATGTACAGCAGAAATGTTCCTAACATTGCCACAAAAAATTCCATCTATTTTCTGGCACTAGTGAGATAGCAGAGGCAGGGGGTCAAAGGGGGTTCTGGAGACCTCAGATAATTGAATGTCAAGCAGTGGTCTTGTGTAGGCACGCCTGCTTTGACCATGAACTTGCATCGTGGCTTCTGCTAAAGGACAGTGGTGCTGCCAAGGAAGTCAGTCCTTTGGAAATGAACCTGAATGTCACCGTGTTTTTATTCTGATGAATGATTTTTCTATTTTGTAAACCATTGGGTAACTGAGTTTTATTTTCAGAAATGTTTTTTGACAAATGATGAAGCATGCACTAAATATAATTTTTCTTTATTGCTAGAGAGATAACACTTAAGTAACTTGATTATTTTTTTCCTGACTCTGACCAAACACCAGAATGAAAAAGAAGTGGCAGAAAGCATATGTTTATCTTCATGTCTGACTACAAAACGGAAAGTATTGTACATTATGTAAGCAGATCTGGTGTGATATGACATTCTGTATGAGAATATCATCAGTTTAAAAATGTAAAATTCAGAAACGGCATTCTGCTTTATGAACTTTACTCTTAACATGTTCAGGAAACTGGATGTGGAATTGGTGCAATTCTATGACTGCTTTTTGTGTCAAATTATATGGTGATGAAAAAACAATGACATACTATTTTCCCTATTTCAAAAGAAAAGTATTTTCCTTTATACCATTTTTCCTTTGGAAAAATTTTCAATTGTACATTTTATTTCACTAATAGTTGTATTTTTCACAAGGAAAATGTTGTGGTTATAATTATGTTTGATGTATCTGTACTACACTTTTCATTATTTTCAGTAAATCTTATTTAGTTATATGTTGAATTTCTATTGTGAATTTATCTTGAGGTAACCCTCTTTGTTTATACAGATTTACTTCAGTGTTTTCCAGAATATGCATTCAGTACTAGAATTAGTTTAGCTTTATAAATGGGGTTGTGTTAGACACTGCAGTCATTTTCTGATTCATGAAAATAAATTTCTTAGCAAACTAGCACTTGGTTAACTGATTTGTCAAAGTTAAAATTAACCACATTCTACATTTTGAAGAATAAAATTTGTGATTAGACTGCATGCAGTGTGAAACACAGCCGGCCTGACTCTTAGAACTGGAAGTGGTGGAGTCCTCCTTTGGGTGCCTTTCCAACCTTTATACATGCTACTGTAGCTCTCTTTAGTTGGATAGCCAGTGTTTCTTACAGTAGTTTAGCTGAGACCGTGAATGTATTAGGTTCAACATGACCTTTTGTTTTTATTTGTGTTTGCCAACAGGATGCCTTATTTGTTTGAGAGAAAATTTTTTACTAGTGTCCAAGTGATCTTCTTTTGTAGGATTCTAAAGAAGTTGTTAATCATCATACTTGTGTTTGTTTTACCACCATTTAGTGCCTTAAGTCCTATCAAAAAAGCAGTGTTACTGCTCAGTGCCCAAGTAAGACATGATGACGTGGCTATTGCTGTTGTCTTTATTTTGAGTTAACAGGCCAACTTCTTACAGTTAAAACCTCAGTAAATTGGCAAAGAATTAAAGGTAGCATGTGAGAATCAAACAAAGTAGCATTGGGTGGAAATGGAGTATTTGAGTTCAGCTTACATATTTATTTCTGACGATTATCTTATTGAAAGCAATAATCCTTAATCTAGCAATCCTTATACCTGCTGTTAGACAAGATAATCATAGAAATTCCTCTCAAGAATTAAATGTTCCATTCCTGAACATTTAGGCAGCTTATTTTGAAAGCAGAAGTAACTTATTAGATTCATTTTGCCTAACTCCAATAAGAGAGTATCAGCACTGAGAGCAGCATAATATTAATTTCACTAAGTGGAGAAAAGTAGGAAGCAGCCATATTTCTTTCTGATACTGACTCTGGACAGAATTGGTTTCTTTCATTTCCAAAGTGCAGAGTAGAGAGCTACATCATCTAATGTAGGATTGTAAGTACACATCTTTATGTTACTTCCCACAGCTTATTTGCCTGAATCATTAATGATTTAAACATTTTTAAAAGCCATCCTGCATTTAGGTAATTCTTGAAGTACAAGTTTGAAATCACTAGCCACATATCCTTCATCATAAGGCCCATGGAAAACAAAGACATTCCTTGTTTCCTGTAGAAAATAATTCCATTTCCTTTTCAACTGCAGTTGCCTGCCCTTCAGCTGTTTGCAGTTGTATTCATATTAGAAAACAAGTGTTTCCATTAAACCAGAGGCCAATCTATGATACTGCCTGAGGGAAACTCAGTTACTTTGCACCATCTTCTCTCATTTGATCCATATAGCATAGGCAAAGACATCAAACTCAGGCCTTAGTGAAGTGGGACTGTTACTATGACATCCATACACAAGTCCTTCCTTTGTATGAAATTGAATAGACACCTAGCTGTTTAGCATTCACATTCCTTGCCAGGGAGTTTGAAATGTGTAATATAGTTTTAAGCTTAGGTCGTAGATAGAGTTCAAGAGATAAAGCACATGTTGCCACAATCCAGGAAAACGTTTTTAAGAAAGATTGGATTTTCGTACCTACAGAAACCTAGACACAATTTACTATTTTTAAAAAGTTTGTTTTGGTATTTACTCCTAGTTCAGATTAGTGGTTAGAGAAGGGGCCTCCTTATTCCCATTTTCACGATGACCTAGTTTCTACTTAATTGACCTAATGGAAGTCATAAATTTATAATGACTTATGAATTATAGTAAACAATAGAAACGACCCACTTTTGTATTATACTATCAAATAGAAAACAATGATGAAATAGAAAAATCTAAATTTTAAATGGCTTAGAAAATATTCAGATTATCTTTAAATTTCTAAATTTTGTCTTAATTTCTAAAACAGAAAATTATAAGTGAGTCATACATCCCTTACTGTTTTTCAAAGTCTCAGTTTCCTTTTAATATATGTATTTATTTTTGTTAAAGCAGCTATTTTCCAACCTGTGACTTTGGAGATACACCCATAAAACTAATATGGCAGCAGGGTTATTGAATCAGCTTTGGGTCCCAGAAGTTGCTTCAGATGTGCACGTTGTGAATTTTATTGTATCTATAGAATATAAGTTTTGTTTTAAACTGTAGTTCCATCTGTTTCTCAGAAATACTTTTCAAAGAGTGAAAAATTCCAGGATAACTGCTTCTGTGTCAATTACACTTGACACATAACTGCACAAATGAACAATGTACACTATTAGTTGTACATTAACTTACATGTACAACTTGCGGCATCTGCGTTCACAAATGCATGTTTTCGCAAATCACCGTTATTTATAAGTGACAATAATTGAGGTTAAGGTTACAAAGAAACCTGCATTTGTAGTCCAGAGTTTTAAGTGGTCCATAATACAATGTACGGAAATGTGAAAGACAATTTTGTATATTTGTTTGTTACTAACTCAGATCATTAAAATGAAAACAATTTTTTAAACAACAAAATCAGAATGTTTTGGGGTTTGGTTCTTTTGTTTTTAAGAATTGAAAACTGAGGTATTGTATTATTCATGTATCAATCATGTTATAGATTCAACACACATTATGAAGTCCTAAATAATTAGGTGCAAATGGTAAAGGGCCCACCCATCATTTTCTCAAATGATTAAGTCAATATTTGATGAATTATTCAGCTTCAGCTGACAATATCAGAGAGTACTTAGGACTTTCTGTGTTGAGATATGACTCAGCTTTTCTCCTTCTATAAAGAAGTATAAATTCTGTAATTTCTAAGTTTTATTTGAAAACAATGCATAGCTAGAAGCAATTGCTAATATCCAGATACTTTTAATTATCTATGTAAACTGTTGAGTAGGTAAAAAAGGATTTTGTCTTGACTGATCCTTTACTTTTCAAAATAATAACATTTTGCCTTTACTTTTATGTAAATATTTTAAAATGTTAAGTATTTCAATGAAAAACATTGTCAGCATATTTGCTAGGTTTTAGTTAGTCTTGAATATTATAAAGCACTTTTCATTCCTTGGTTTATTTTACACAGTACAGAAATAAGACTTTATCAAAAAAGCTTTAGATGTGTCTGACTCTTTGCAACCCCATTGACTGCTGCACCCATCTTTTTAAAAAATACACGTTATATTTCAGAGAAGGTCTCTTAAACTCAGTTATTTAAGGTGACCTTCTCAAGAAAAATGTGAAAGAGGATACTTCTTTGTACAAAAAAAAATTGAAGAATATGAAAAATATATGTTAAAAAGATATAAATCACTCTCTACTTAATCTTGACATCAGCTTAAAACATATTCTTAATTTTCAGTATGGGCTGAGTCACAAGATTTAAGCTTTATTGCATTGTCCCTTTCGGTGGTATGGCTTTAAGTAAATTCCTAAATTTCAGAGACACTCATGTTTAAATGAAAATTGAAAGGCACATTCCTAAGTGAAACAAATTATCTGGATTATTGATCAACTTAGGTTACCTATGTATCTTTCTTAGGTTAGCATGAATAATTTAGAACTGACTGGTTTCAAATGAAAGGAAGATACAATTACCTATTAGCCTATTGTTAAGCCTTATCTATTTTGTGATGTTAATCAGTATTTAAAAAATTGTAAGAATAGCTTATGTTTTACTTAATTTACCTATGATATATAGTATATTGTTTTCCCTCAAATACAGATTTTCTTTTTATTTTGCTCCTTACAGTGTTTAAGGCAAAATGAAAATCATTTAAGACATAGAGTTGAAAATAATGGACATAGTGGAAATATTTTCTTAAATTGCAGCCAAAATTATTTTTGTCCTGTCATTCCCCTCTTTACACCCTTTCCATGACTTTTCATTGCCTTTAGCCCAGACTGTCACAGTCTACAAAGAAAGAACAATTCTTTCCCCATTGTGGCACAGGCTTAAGGAACATGTAGGTTTTTCTTGCCTTCATGTTCCCTCTGCTAAACTATTCATCTCAATCTTCATATTTTACTTTAACATCATTTTTGTTTAATCAGAGTAGGTTGGGGGTTTTTTTGAAGTATAATTGATTTACAATGTTGTATTAGTTTCTGTTGTACAGTAAAGTGACTCAGTTATATATAAATATACACTTTTTTATATTCTTTTCCATTATAGTTTATCCCAGGATATTGAATATAGTTCCCTGTGCTATACAGTAGGATGTTGTTGTCCATCAACTGTATATGTAATAGTTTGTATCTCCTGACCCCAAGCTCCCAGTGTCTCCCTGCCCCACTCCCCTCCCCCCTTGGCAATCACAAATCTGCTCTCTATATGAGTCAGTTTCTGCCTTATAGGTTCATCTGTGTTGTATTTTAGATTACATGTGTAAGTCACATCATATGGTATTTGTCTTTCTCTTGACAATGTGATAATCTCTAGTTACATCTTGTTGCTGCAAATGGCATTATTTCATTCTTTTTATGGCTGAGTAGTATTCTGTTGCATATGTATGTACCACAGCTGCTTTATCCATTCATCTGTTGATGGACGTTTAGGTTGCTTCCATATCCTGGCTATTGTAAGTAGTGCTGCATAAACACTGGGGTTCATGTGTTTTTGAATTATGGTTTCTTCTGGATATATGCCCAGGAATGGAATTGCTGGATCATATGGTAACTCTAATTTTAGTTTTTAGCCTGTAACAACTTACATTTCTACCAACAGTGTAGGAGGGTTCTCTTTTTTTCCACATCCTCTTCAGATTTACTGTTTGTGGATTTTTCTTGTTTTGTTTTGTTTTTTTATTGAGGTATATTTGATTTACAATGTTGTATTAGTTTCAGGTGTACAGCAAAGTGAATTTATTACTCATATACACACATATATATTCAGTTCAGTTCAGTTGCTCAGTCGTGTCCAACTCTTTGGGACCCTGTGGACTACAACACACCAGGCTTCCCTGTCCATCACCAACTCCCATAGCCTGCTCAAACTCATGTCTGTCGAGTCAGTGATGCCATCCAACCATCTCATCCTCTGTTTTCCCCTTCTCCTAACCTCTTTAATCTTTCCCAGCATCAGGGTCTTTTCAAATGAGTCAGTTCTTCGCATCAGGTGGCCAAAGTATTGGAGTTTCAGCATCAGTGCTTTCAATGAATATTCAGGGTTGATTTCCTTTAGGATGAACTGGTTTGATCCCTTTGTAGTCCAAGGGACTCTCAAGAGTCTTCTCCAACACCACAGTTCAAAACCATCAATTCTTCAGTGCTCAACTTTCTTTATAGTCCAGCTCTCACATCCATACATGACTACTGGAAAAACCATAGCTTTTTAATATGCTGTCTAGGTCGGTCA
Organism: Redunca redunca; assembly: GCA_006410935.1. Lineage (NCBI taxonomy): Eukaryota > Metazoa > Chordata > Mammalia > Artiodactyla > Bovidae > Redunca > Redunca redunca. Next base: position 80,039 of record SJYQ01096585.1, read on the forward strand.
TAACTTTTCTTCCAAGGAGCAAGCGTCTTTCAGTTTCATGACTGCAGTCACCATCTGCAGTGATTTTGGAGCCCAAGAAAATAAAGTCTGTCATTGTTTCCATTATTTCTCCATCTATTTGAAATGGAATGATGGGACCGGATGCCATGATCTTAGTTTTCTGAATGTTGAGTTTTAAGCCAGCTTTTTCACTCTCTTTCACTTCCATCAAGATGCTCTTTAGTTCCTCTTCGCTTTCTGCCATAAGGGTGGTGTCATCTGCGTAACAGGTTATTGATATTTCTCAGTAATCTTGATTCTAGCTTGTGCTTCATCCAGCCCAGCAGTTCACATGATATACTCTGCATATAAGTTAAGTAAGCAGGGTGACAATATACAGCCTTGATGTATTCCTTTCCCAGTTTGGAACCAGTCTGTTGTTCCATGTCCAGTTCTGATGGTTGCTTCTTGACCTGCATACAGATTTCTCGGAGGCAGGTCAGGTGGTCTGGTATTCCCATCTCTTGATGGATTTTGTTGTGGTCTAAGGCTTTGGTGTAATCAATAAAGCAGAAGTAAATGTTTTCCTGAAATTCTCGCTTTTTCAATGATCCAGCGAATGTTGGCAATTTGATCTCTGGTTCCTCTGCCTTTTCTAAAACCAGCTTGAACATCTGGAAGTTCATGGTTCATGTATTGCTGAAGCCTGGCTTGGAGAATTTTGAGCATTACTTTGCTAGCGTGTGAAATGAGTGCAGTTGTGTGGTAGTTTGAACATTCTTTGGCATTGCCCTTCTCTGGGATTGGAAAGAAAACTGACCTTTTCCAGTCTTGTGGCCACTGCTGAGTTTTCCAAATTTGCTGGCATATTGAGTACAGCATTTTAACAGCATCATCTTTTTAGGATTTGAAATAGCTCCACTGGAATTCCATCACCTCCACTAGCTTTGTTCATAGTGATGTTTCCTAAAGCCTACTTGACTTTGCATTCCAGGATGTCTGGCTTTAGGTGAGTGATCACACCATTGTAGTTGTCCAGGTCAAGAAGATCTTTTTTTTTTTTTATGAAGATCTTTTTTGTATAGTTCTTCTGTGTAATCTTGCCACCTTTTCTTAATGTCTTCTGCTTCTGTTAGGTTCATTCCATTTCTGTCCTTTATTGTGCCCATCTCCTATACACACACACACATATATAATATATATATATATACTTTTTTAGATTCTTTTCCCATATAGGCCATTACAGAGTATTGAATAGAGTTCCGTTTGCTATAAATAGGTCCTTACTAGTTACTTATTTTATATATAGTAATGTCTGTGTGTCAGTCCCAGTCTCCCCATTTATCCCTACTATACCTCTACCCTGCCCAGTAAACATAAGTTTATTTTCTCCATCCATTACTCTGTTTTGAGGATAAGTTCATTTGTAGCTTTTTTTAAGATTCCACTTGCAGTGTCATATGATATTTGTCTTTGTCTGACTTCGTTCAGTATGACACTGTCTAGGTCCATCCATGTTCCTGCAAATGACATTGTTTTATTATTTTTATAGCTAAGTAATATTCCGTTGTTTTGTGTATGATATCTTTATCCATTCTTCTGTTGATGGACATTTAGGTTGCATTCATGTCCTGGCTATTGTAAACAGTGCTGCAGTGAACACTGGTGTGTATGTATCTTCAAATTATGGTTTTCTCCAGATATATACCCAGGAGTGGGTTTGCTGGATCATATGTTAGCTCTATTTTTAGCTTTTTAAGGAATCTCCAAACTATTCTCCATTGTGGCTGTACCAGTTTACATTCCCACCAATAGTGTCAGAGGGTTCCCCTTTCTCCACACCCTCTCCAGCATTTATTGTTTGTAGATTTTTTTATGATGGCCATTCTGACTAGTATGAGGTGATACCTTATTGCAGTTTTAATTTGCATTTCTCTAATAATAAGTGATAGTGAGCATCTTTTCGCCATCTGTATGTCTTCTTTGGAGAAGTGTATTCAGACTAGGTTCTAATGTTCAGAACCAGATCATATGCTCTGTGACTCCCCCAATGTTGGACCTACCGCACTGAGTTGTGGGTACCTGATCCTGTCATCTGATAAGAGGGCCACGTATGTTGTCTTCACTGCTGCCTTCCTAGCATCTAGTGCAATATTTGGTCTAATTAAATATTTGATGAATAAATAGATACATGAAAGGAAGATTACAGGGAACATTAAAAAGGTAAAAACAAAGTATACAAATTTGTGCAAAAAAGGTATTCATGATCTTAATAAGCAATAGCAATTGCAACATCAGAAGGAAATTACAGTACCAAGCATTGGTATAATAGGAAAATTGTTGGTATTTTATGAAAAAGTGAAATGCAGCAGCTGTAATTCTCCCCATTTTGCCCTCATGCAGAGTGAGTCCAAGGATGAGGACTTCATGTTCCTGACTTTTGGGCTTGAGACTCTCCAAGACAGAGTAACTAGGGAACAAAGTCCTGGTAAAAATAAATGAATATTTCTGTGAGATGTACTCACTGTGAACAAACACCCCTTGGAAGGAAGTTTCATTACTTGGGGAGGGTCAGGGAAGGCTTCATGGAAGCAATGATTAACTGGAGCCTCAGAGTTTGGGAGGACTTTTAAATGGAGCTGGCTGAAGAAGGCATAATAGTTTGTATTCAGGAGAATGATTTTGTTTCAGTTCTGCCACTAAACTAGCTCTATCCTCAGGCGTGTCAGGGGAAGCCTAATCTGGATGTTTCCTCATCCTGAAAGTAAGATAAGGAAGTCTTCTAAAGCTGTAACTGTTCTTTAATTCTGGATAGAGAGACTGGACCCAGGTTTGATCCCTGGGTCAGGAAGATTCCCTGGAGAAGGAAATGGCAACCCATTCCACTATTCTTCCCTGGAGAACTCCATGGACCAAAGAGCATGGTGGGCTACAGTTCATAGGTCACAAAGAGTCGGACCTGACTGAGCAACTAACACACACACACAGACTAACGTTGGGAGAAATGCAAAGTGGTTGAGTTTGGCAGCACCAAAAGAGAGATACAGCAGAATAGTGAGAATGACCTTACTCCATTATTTGCAATCTTTTACCAGCAAGACTTCTATCACAATCCTTAAGTAGCTTATCTTATACACACACACACCCGGCAGCGCTTCATTCATTCATCTTGTGACACTAGCGTAATATTACGTAGAATCATGTCTGATGTCACCAGTCAGTTGTGAAGTACTTAAGATCTGTATCCACAGTCTTCGTCTTGATATCTTCAATAGCACAGAGACTTTCCCACATTAGGCACTTAATAGGTATGTGTTGAGTAGATGGGTGACTGTATAAATGAGGATTTCTTGGAATCAGTTTAACATATTTTCAAGTTGACTTCTAAGTAGTTCAAAATGCTATATTGTCAGTGATCCATTCCATTTTCTCTTTCTATCTTTAAAAGAAAACATCTCACATAGAACACATCATTTACATGTCACTGAGTTCTCACTCCGTGCTTCTCAACAGACCAGAGTCCATTCTTTTAATTCTTGTATCTAACTTCATTTACTCTATGAAAGGAAATGGGCTATCATTAGAGAGTAGCTGTCTTTAAGCAGTGAAGCAAAAGAAATTAAAAACACTAGCAACAAAACAGAAAGAACCTGGGTTCAGAATGAATTTTTTAAATTAGCCTTGTTTACACAGACTCTTTACCAATGACTGAAAAAAACCGTTAATGAGCCAGTCAGCAGAAATTCTTTGCAGTGCCAGTTGTTCATTGAGCTCATTATAAGATAATGTTATTTGACTAAAGTAGAAGTCAGGAAGGTGAGGTTTTTCATAGCCAACACTAATGCAAATACATTAACATTACCAAAGGAGTTTGCAAATAATTAGCTATCAAAAAGATTATGTATTAAAGCACCATTCATGAAGTGCTGTAAAGCAAATATTTGCCTTTTTTTTTTTTTAAAGTATCCCTGTTCTGCTTATGAGGGCTTGCCTGGTGGTTCAGTGGTAAAAGAATCTCCCTACCAAGGCAGGAGACACAGGTTCAATCCCTGGGTTGGGAAGATCCACTAGAGAATGGAATGGCAACCCACTCCAGTATTCTTTCGTGGGAAATCCCATGGACAGAAGAGCCTGGCAGACTACAGTCCATGAGGTTGCAAGAGTCAGACATGACTTAGCAACAGCCACCACTGCTCATGAACATGCTGCCATCCAAATGAGAAAGATGAGAAGTCACTGACTGGAGGCTGAGCACCACTGCATTATTCTTGGGCTGCTGTCACAAAATGACTGTGTGGCTTAAACAATGGAAACTTATTTTCTCCCAGAACTCCCAGATCAAAGTCCAGCAGCGTCAGTTGCCCGTGAGGGCTCTCTGCCTGCCTTCTCACTGTGTTCTCAAATGGCAGTGAGAGCCATTTGAGGCATTTTGATGGTCTTTTATTCAGGCATGGAAACCAACGAGTGCCCCTCACTTATGACCTCACTTAACATTAATTACCTCTCAAAGGCTCCATCTCCAAATCCTACCACATTGAGGGTTAAAGCTTCCACATATGAATTTGGAGGGACAGATAGACTGAGTCCATAACAACCACTGATGTATCAATAAAGGCACAGAAAAGATGGAAGCTGGCTCTGCAAATAGTCATCACTGATTGTCTTCAACTTGTCTCTGCTCTATTAGGAAGCAAGGACACAGTTTGTATACACTCTTCTCTTCTGCTGTAGGATCTTCAGAGGTTCACAGTGGAACTCCCTTAGCACAGAGATCAAAGACTTGCGTCACTTGAGTCATATTCTTTGAACTTCACACTGGCGATAATATCCTGTCCATTCCTAAATAAATGTTACCTTTCAACAGTTCTCTTCCACTGTCATTTTATTGCTCCAAACCACCATCAGCTGTCAGGACTACTACAGTAATCTATGAATTGCTGTTTCCACAGCCCCTTCCCATCCTGCTTTCCTTCCATCCATTCTCCACAAAGTAGTTATATGTCTCCCCTTGGAAATCCTTCAGTGATGTTCACTGTGGTTAGGATAAAGGCCAACACTTTACTGGCAACCTCCATTTTCAGACATGATGTAGTAACGGGGACCAGATATAACTCTGCCTTGTAAAGGAGGACAAAATTATGAAAATGGTTTTCAAACATTAAACAATAGGCATCACAGTGTCGTAATCCTCAGGGAAGGGGAGAAAGCAAGTTGAGCCCTCTAATCATCCTAGCTTACTACCTTGGAAGTTTTTAGGACACTACAGGCAGGAACGGTGAACCCAGAGCCTGTAGGTCTCACTAAATTAAAGAGATAACTTCAGATGCTGGGGAGACATAAGCAACTAGAATTTACAGAGTAGAATATACCAGAGGAGAGAAAGCAACCTAATATAGGCATAGAGTCCCTAAAAGAGGGAAACAAAAAATTAATAATGGCTAAAGTTTTCCACGATTTAATAAAAATTACAAACCCAGGTGGTGCTAGTGGTAAAGAACCTGCCTGCTAATGCAGGAGACATAAGAGACAAGGGTTTGATTCCTGGGTTGGGAAGATGCCCTGGAAGAGGGCATGGCAACCCACTCCAGTATTCTTGCCTGGAAAATCCCTTGGACAGAGGAGCCTGGAGGGCCACAGTCCATGGGGTTGCAAAAGGGTCAGACATGACTGAAGCGACTTAGCATGCACACACTCACAAGCCCAAGGGACTTCCCTGGTGGACCAGTGGTTAAGACTCCATGCTTCCACTCTAGAGAGCAAGTTTGATCCCTGGTCAGGGAAAGAAGATGCTGCCTGCAGCACTGCATGGCAAAAAAAAGCCCAGTATTTTTTTAAAAAAATGTAGAAACCTCACATTAAAGCACATCATGATCAAATTTCTTAAAGCTAGTGATATATGCTGCTACTGGTGCTGCTAAGTCGCTTCGGTTGTGTCCGACTCTGTGTGACCCCATAGACGGCAGCCCACCAGCCTCCTCCATCCCTGGGATTCTCCAGGCAAGAACACTGGAGTGGGTTGCCATTTCCTTCTCCAATGCATGCATGCGTGCTAAGTCGCATCAGTTGTGTCCGACTCTGCAACCCCATGGATAGCAACCCACCAGGCTCCTCTGTCCACAGGATTCTCCAGGCAAGAATACTGGAGTGGGTTGCCATTTCCTTCTCCATTGATATGATATATAGACCATCTTAAAAGCAGCCAGAGGGAAAAGACACATTAAAGAAGAGAAAGATTGATATGACAGCAAAAATTTTGTCAGAAACAGTGAAGTCAGAAAACTGGAATATTTCTAAAGTACTAAAAGTACTGTCAATGTACAATCCTATACCTAGGGAAAATATCTTTCAAAAATAAAGGTAAAAACTTTTTTAGAACATACAAAACTTAAAAATTCAACAGCAGAAAACCATCCCTACAGGGAAAGTTAAAAGCAGAAGATAGAAATCTGGAACCATACAAAGGATTGAAGAACATTGGAAGTGCTAGCTATGTGGCAGGGGGAAAAGAACAGGAGATTTTATTATTTTTAAAGTCACTTTAAAGGAAAATTATTGAAAACAAAATGACTACAATATATTATGGCATTTTATAACATATATTGAAGTAAAATATGTGGTAACAATAGCCCAAAGGCTGGGGAGAAAGGGAAAATTAAGTATGCTGTTGGAAAGTTCTTATACTATACCTGAAGTGATATGATATCATTTGAAGTTAGGCTGTGGTAAGCTAAGGATGTACATTATAAATCCTAAAGAAATCACATACACATACATATATACTTAATAAACCAATAAAGGAAGGGAGACAGAGAAAGTACAAAGAACAAATGAGACATGTAGAAAACAATGGTAATTGATATGTTCATTTTCTGACCACAATGAAGTTAAAAATAATATCAGAAAAAATCTGGAAAATTCCATACATTTATAAGCTAAATAATATACTTTTAAATAACCCCTAGTCAAAGAAATGACAAAAGAAAATATTTTCAACTAAATTACAAAGATAACATCAAAATATGTTGAATGTAGCTAATGCAGTGCTTCCAGGAAAATTTATAGCATGTAAAACTAGGAAAACTCTAAAATTGATGATCTAAACCTCCTTCCCTCTAATTAAGAGATTAGAAAAAGAAGAGCAAATCAATCCCAAAGTAAACAGAAAAAAAGGAGCAGAAATTATGAAATAGAAAATAAATAATAAATCAAGGAAACCAAAACTGAGTTATTTGACAAATGAAATTGATGCACCTTATGCTGAAATAATCAGAGGACAAAGAGAGCTATTACCAATAATGGAAATGAGAGTGAAGGCAACTCTACAGTAGCGCGATCCTATAGACTTTAAAAAGAGAGGAAGAAAATGATCATGAATAACTTTATGTCAACAAATTAGATGAAGTGGACAAATTCCTTGAATAAAAACTATGAGCTCATTCAAGAAAAAATAGATAACTTGGAAAAAAAATTGTGTATTGTGTTTATGCCCTGTAACCTGAAAACTTATTTGTTCTTATCATTTTTTAATGGATTTCTTAAGATTTTCTATATAAAAAATCATATCATTCACAGACAGTTTTACTTCTTCCTTTATAGTGTTGCCCCCTTAGAACACCCAATACAATGTTGAAAGGCAGACTTCTTGTCTTTTCTCTGATCTTAGGGGGAAGCACCCAGTCTTTTACCTTATAATAAATATGCCGTCAGCTCTCAGATTGCTCCTCAGGAAGTGGTTTGGGGTATGCCCACAGTCATGCTGAGATAACAGTGGTTTTGATAGAGTCGTCTTCCTGTCTTTTCTTGGACACATCTAGGCGTTGCATTTCACTAACTTCCAGCAGATGGTTCTCTTGTTGTTAATTTATGACTGGGCATAAATTGCTGTTCAAGTTACTCCAATCAAGGCTCATTTGAAGGGATAGTTTCTGAGGTCAGTGTTTGATATTTGTTCTGACTCCAGGAGGATTCCTCCGGCTTTTTGTTTGTTTGTTTGTTTGTTTTAGCAGTACCCCGTGACATGTGAGATTCTATTTCCCCAACTGGGGATAGAACCCACACCTCCTGCAGGGGAAGCATGGAGTCTTAACTACTGAACCGCCAGGGAAGTCCCCCTCCTGCTGTCTTCTTTCTGGTTCTCTTCTGAAAATTCACTAGCCTGCAGTTTAGCATGTATCTTGAATCTCCTTCCAAATGTTTTTCACCACAACCTGCACTGTCCCTGTGAATACTCTTAGACTTGGTCTTCTCTGTGGTCTGCTGCTAATAAAGTCGGTTCCTTTAGTAATTATTTTTTTATGACCTGCTTCTACTGCCAGACACTGTCTCTGAGCCAGGTATCTGAAAATGGGTGGGGCATGATGGCAAGCTGGTGTTTAAATAACACCCTCATGCTAGGAGATGGGTGTTTGTAGGGGTGTGGAGGGCAGCTGCATGGTGTCCACTGGGCTTGCCTCTCCTGGCATGGAACTACTGCTTTATAAAACAGGGCAAGGATGCTCAGGATCTCAGTGTTGTCTGAATGTCACACTCAAGGTAGAGCCTACATTCCATGAGTGGGAACTGGGCAGAAGGGAGTCCCCACCCCTCAACCACATTCAACAAGGACTTAGCCTCAGAAGAGGTAGTTAGGGACTTCCCTGCTGGTCCAAGGGTTAAGAATTCTGCCTGCGAACACAGGGGACATGGATTCGATCCCTGATCTGGGAAGATTCCACATTCCTCAGGGAAACTAGGCCTGTGAGCCACAACTACTGAGCCCATGCGCCCTGGAGCCCCTGCTCCATAACAAGAGAAGCCACTAAAATGAGAAAACTGCACCCCACAATGAAGAGTAGCCCCCACTTGTTTCAATTAGAAAAAGCTACTGCTGCTGCTAAGTCGTTTCAGTCGTGTCCAACTCTGTGCGACCCCATAGACAGCAGCCCATCAGGCTTCCTTGTCCCTGGGATTCTCCAGGCAAGAACACTGGAGTGGGTTGCCATTTCCTTCTCCAGTGCATAAGAGTGAAAAGTCAAAGTGAAGTCGCTCAGTCGTGTCCCACTCTAGCTACCCCATGGACTGCAGCCTATCAGGCTCCTTGGTCCATGGGATTTTCCAGGCAAGAGTACTGGAGTGGGGTGCCATTGCCTTCTCCGAAGACTTAGTGCAGACAAAAGCAAATAAAAATAAAAGAGGTAGTTAGGGGCAGGATAAGAAACGTTGATGTTTTGCTCTACCTAGAAAACCCTCCTACTGGAAGCTGGAGGGATAGGGAGGCCTGCAGCTATGGGGAGCACTGTCTCTGCCTTGCTGAGTTGGGAAGGAGGGAGTGGTCTTGGTTCAATACCACAGATTCTTGTTTTTCTTACTCAGTTTTCATACATTTTCTTGAATAGATGTTTCTTCTTTTGTTGTTTGTGCTTTGCACCGTTTCTAGAGGCTTGAGGTGGTTGGGTTTTTAAAAATAATTTTCACCAGTTTTGCTGGTCAGTGGGTCAGTGGAGCTCCTCTTACTATCATGGAACCTCCAGCTGCTTAAATCTTTAAAAAGACGTTTTCGTGCAAAAATGCAATGGTCCAGAAGAGTCTTTGTATAATGTTTCATTTGATAAAAAAAATAATAATTAAATAGGAATCCCCTAGCAGTCTAGTGATTAGGACTCTACTCTACTCCTGTGGACGGAGGTTCGATCCCTGGTCCAGGAAGTAAGATCTTGCATGCTATGCCGTGTGGCCAAAAATAAAAAACAAAAACAGACAAACTTGTAATATAATTTTAAAATATAAATTATATATAATGTATGTATAATANCTTTTTTGTTCTCCATTTTTTCTCATTACATGCAATATTTACAAATATTAATCTTAATAGAAAAGGGGTTTGTATTTTTTCAAATCAGAGAATATAAAAATCTTCCTTCAACTGTGAATTAAGCATTACTCCAAATACACATGTTGGCATGGTTAGTTTTTTATTACATATTAAGACTATAGGAAAGTGATTTACTAGCTACATTGTATTCAGTTCCCTAAATAAAAGATTTTGTCACTGGATTTAGAACTGCTTGTCCTGAACTTTGAAGTCACAACCTAACTGTCATCCCTAACTCATTGTTTATCTAGCTATGTATGCTGTTAAGGTCCATGCCCTAAGTGCTGTGTGTGTATTTGTTTTATTAAAATAGGTGATTAACTTAGGGGGCACACTAAAATCCCATTCATCATAAACAATTTTTTTGATTAACTGGAAAACAGTATTTACAATTCATTACCTAGTTTATTAAGCAGTCACTGTGTTAGGTGTTCTGCTTTTGAGATATATACAGCAATAAAAAGTAAGATGAAGATAAGCTAAGATTTATCATTAACTAGTAGTAGAAGTACAAATTATCTGTTCTGGATACTTGGAACATTCATCCTTGGCCTTTTAAATGACTTGGGCACATAATATAACAACATAAAGAAGAATGAGATTCATTAAGTATATACTATATACTATAAAGTTTAATAAACATATACTTTAATAATGCTTAACTATCTGATATCTCACTTAATCTTTGTAACAAAGCTATGAAGTGGATGAGATGGCTGGATGGCATCACTGACTCGACGGATGTGAATCTGAGTGAACTCTGGGAGTTGGTGATGGACAGGGAGGCCTGGCATGCTACAATTTATGGGGTCAAAAAGAGTTGGACACGACTGAGCGACTGAACTGAACTGAACTGAACGAAGCAGATACTATTTTCCTGTTTTGTAGGCAAGGAAACTAGAGAAATCAAATAAATAACTCAAAGTTATATGGTGGAGCTCATATATATATATGCAAGTCTTGTGACTTCAAAGCTTATTGTCTTTTTAAAACTTTTTATTTTATTTTGGAGTATAGCCGGTTACCAACGTTGTGATAGTTTCAGGTGAACAGCAAAGGGACTCAACCATGCGTATACATGTGTCCATTCTCTCCCAAGCTCCCTCCCATCCAAGCTGCTGCATAATATTGCAAAGCTCACTGTCCGAACTGTAAAACCAAGGTCCTAATTCAATACTACCCACAACTGGACAAACTCTTGAACAATAATTTGTTCAAATAGTAAGTACTTAGCGCTGAGTGAGTTAATATATGACAGGAAATGTCATTGACAGTAACACAGACATATCCTTGAAGATATATGCTACACTAATAATTACCAAGCTCTTCGTATTAGGAATCTTTTTTAAAATTTTCTTGGCTGCACCTTGTGGCTCTTAGTTCCCTGACAAGGGATTAAACCCATGCTCTCTGCTGTGGAAGCTCAAAGTCCTAACCACTGGACTGCTAGGGAATTCCCCATATTAGAAATATTATATAACAAAATAAAGGTGATCAAAATATGGCGATAAATTTGTTGCTGCTCAGTTGTTCAGTCATACCCGACTCTTTGTGACCCCATGGAGGGCAGCAGGCTTCCCTGTCCTTCACTGTCTCACTATCTTATGAGCTCAAACTCATGTCCATTAAATTGGTGATTCCATTCAACCCTCTCATCCTCTGTCGTCCCCTTCTCCTCTTGCAATAAATAAATATGTCTTAAGGTCATCTCTCACATATATCACTTATATTGAGTACATGTACTGCAAAGTTTTCACTATGCAATGATATGATTTTAAGATGAGTCTTGCAAAGTATTATTTTTTATTAAGATATAATTCACACACAGACAAATTTATCCTTAAAGCATACAATTCAATAATTTTTAGTATATTCATGGGAATTCCCTGGCAGTCCAATGGCTGACACCTTGCCCTTTCACTGCTGAGGGCCAGTGTTCAATTCCTGGTTAGAGAACTAAGATGCCACAAGCCACGTGGCTTGGCCATAAGTAAATAACCAGAATGAGAAGTGAGGTTTTGTAATTAATTGATTAACTTATTTTTGACTGCCTTGAGTCTTCGTTGCTGCGTGGGCTTTCTCCAGTTGCAGTGAGCGTGGGCTTTCTCCAGTTGCGGTGAGCGGGGGCTACTCTCTAGCTGCGGTGCTTGGGCTGCTTGTTGCGGTGGCTTCTTGTTGCACAGAACGGGCTCTAGGGCACTCTGGCTCAGCAGTTGTGGCTCACAGGCTCTAGAGAGATGGCTCAGCAGTTGTGGTGCATGGGCTTAGTTGCCCACAACATGTGGGGTCTTCCTGGACCAGAGATCAAATCTGTGTCCCCTGAAGCGGCAGGCAGATTCTTAATGGCAGGACACCAAGAAAGTCCTGCAAGTGACAATCTTCATTTACTGAAATGTCAGCAACATTCTTTGTCTACACATCCCTGAAGCAGTGACAATAATTCGATATCTGCAGTATCTTGATATCCCAGGAAAAAAGCAGCTGAGTGGTAACAAGTTGAGGGTACTGCTTAAGCCTCTCAGGTACAACTGTAGTCAGCACAAGGTTTCTAAACCTTAAAAGTAAGCCTCACTGATGTTCTATTCTAGCAGCTTCTAAATCTAGCAACATTATGAAATCATTTAGGAAGCTTATTGCCAAATGCAAAAGAGATGGAAAATTTTTGTACGTATCTTACAAGCAATTATTAAATTATATAGTCTTTGGCTTTCCAGGCACCAGTTTATAACAGGCTGCTGCCAAATTACGACTGAAAAGGTCAAAGGAGCTTAAAAACACGGAAAAAAGTCTGCATCAATAAGTAGATAGGATCCAAATTCTCCGAACTTAAAAAAAAATTTCTCAGTATTGAACAAGACTAGACTAAAGACAAACACGCCAGAGATGACATTCAATTTCTCTTCCAAAAAAAACAGGATGTTGGTATAGTAAGTAAATAGAGGAGATCTTGGCAGAATCCAACTATCAACCTCTAATTCAGTAGAATAAAGAAGTGGCAGAAAGGGAGTTCTTGGTGGCCTAACAGTTAGGACTGCTATGGTCCAGTGTTCAACCGCTGCTCGGGGAACTGGGATCCCACAAGCCACGAGACTCCCCCAAAGTGGGGAAAAAATGGCAGAAAGAAGAATGTCACAAGACTTCAGGGGAGAAGTGCAACTTAAGGCCACATTTATAAGGCCTTTAAAAGCCACAGGAGTTGGAAGCCCTCAAGGCAAGCACACGTACACCAAACATAAGCCAACAGGTGAGGCGGCATTTCCCCACTTAGGAGGGAGTTGCAGCAGGAAAGACACAGGACACAGCCGCACCGACTACATGGAATGGTTTTGGGGCCAAATAAGAAGTTAGAAAGCTGACCCTGTTAGGGTGATTTCACCAGACACAAGAAGGAAACACTCCGGATGTTGGATTGTGAGCACAGTCATGCAACCTGACACCAAAGATCTCTCCTGTTTAATGACTGGAGAGGATATACTCAACAATAAGACAGTGTACAATGTGGAGATCCAAGAAAGTTCTCTTTCCTTTGTTTTTAAGCAAAGATTAGACTTGAATAGAACTCTTTTCTTTCAGGAATGAAAAAATACTGAAAAACTCAAAATGGAACCTATGGGACAATTCTGAAATGTAAATGAGAGAACTGACTAGCAAAGAGCAATCTATTTTTCAGTCTTAATCCCCCAAATATGCAGAGTGCTTATCATGTGCCAAACACTGTTCTAGGCACTTGAGGATATTATGGCAATGAATCTTGTTCACATGGAGCTTATACTGGGGGAGAAAGAAGAGACAGACACCAAACAGAGATTTTTAAAAGTTAGTATATATATATAACACACACACAAAAAAAGAAAACAAATAAACAAGTTAGTATATATATATTGGCGGGGCTTCCAAGGTGGCTCAGTGGTAGAGAATCCGCCAGTCAATGCAGGAAACGCAGGCGATGCGGGTTCGATTCCTGGGTCGGCAAGATCCCCTGAAGAAGGAAATGGCAACCCACTCCAGAATTCTTGCTTGGAAAATTCCATGGACAGAAGAGCCTGGCAGGGTACAGTCTATGGGGTCACAAAGAGTAAGACCAACTGAGTGACTAAGCACAGCATAGAGATGATAACGATTCAGGCCAAAGTAGCAGGAATGGGGGCGGTGGGACATGGTCATATTCTGGATATAGTTCGAAAATAGAGCCAACAGGTGAAGTCGCTCAGTCGTGTCCGACTCTTTACGACCCCATGGACTGTAACCTACTAGGCTTCTCTGTCAATGGAATTCTCCAGGCAGAAATACTGGAGTGGATTGCCATTTCCTTCTCCAGGGGATCTTCCCGACCCAGGGATCGAACCTGGGTCTCCCGTATTGGAGGCAGACGCTTTAACCTCTGAGCCACCATGGAAGCTCTGAGCCAACAGATTACCCAAAAAATTGGGTTATAGACCTATGGTTTTTCCAGTAATCATTTATTGATGTGAGGGTTGGACTATAAAGAAAGCTGAGTGCCAAAGAATTGGTACTTTCTAACTGTGGTGCTGGAGAAGACTCTTGAGAGTCCCTTGGACTGCAAGGAGATCAAACCAGTCAATCCTAAAGGAAATCAGCCCTGAGTATTCATTGGAAGGACTGATGCTAAAGCTGAAGCTCCAATACTCTGGCCTTGTGATGAGAGGAGCTGACTAATTGGAAAAGCCCCTGGTGCTGGGAAAGATTGAGGGCAAGAGGAGAAGGGAGCAACAGAGGATGAGACGGTTGGATGGCATCATGGACTCAATGCACATGCGTTTGAGCAAACTCTTCGAGGTACTGAAGGATAGGCAGGCCTGGTATATTGCAGTCCATGGGGTCGCAAAGAGTCGGACACAATTTAGCGACTGAACAACAACAATAGTGGTCAAGGATGACTTCAAGATTTTTGGCTTGAGCTGCGAGAGAGCTGAGGTTGTTATTAACCTAGCCGGAGAAAGTCTGCACAGAAGAGATTTTGAGGGGAAAGATCAGGAGTTTGGTTTTGAACTTCTTAAGTTTGGGATGCTTATTGGATATCCAAGTGGAGATGTAAAGCTGGCAGCCAGATAAATGAGGCTGCAGTTTTAATGAAATGTTTACAGTAGAGATAAAATTTGGGAAGCCTTCAAATAGTTTTTAAAAACAAGAGACTGGGACTTCCCTGGTGGTCCAATGGGTGAAACCACGCTCCCAATGTAGGGAGCCTGGGTTTGATCCCAGGTTGGAGAACTACATCCCATACACTGCAACTAAGAGTTCAAATGCCACACCTAAAGATCAGGAGCTCTGAAACGAAGACTTGGCACAGCCAAACATATAAATAAATATTAAAAAATTAATAGTACCTCTGAGGTAGGTACTAGTAAAAAAATAATAAAACCTGAGACTGGCTGATGGAGTGAATGATAGAGAATAGGACAAAAGTCTGACAGACCTTAGGACACCTGAACATTATTAGTAGTCAGGGAAAAGAGGAGGTATCAAAGGGGACCGAGGACTAACAAGCGGTGAGACGGGGGAAATATTCAGTGTTGTGGACTGGAAACCAAGCAGTCAGCTTTAGAAATTGTGTATCAGATCCTTTCTAGAAAACAGAAGGAAAAAATCTTTCTGTTTTCTATGCCCTCCTCCTCATTTCTCCAACCACTTGGTCACTGAAAATGGGAGTGTATATGAGAGGGATACAACTCCTAAAACACAAAGAGTCCACTACAGCAAATTTAGGGAGAGTGAGCCTTGGTTAAGAATGAGCCTGAAGTCTGATTTAGCTAAAATTTGAGGTGAAAATTTAAAAATTACACTTTCCATGTTTTAATAGTGACATGTTAGTTGCTCAGTTGTGTCCAACTCTTTAAGACCCCATGGAGCCCGCCAGGCTGCTCTGTCCATGGAATTCTCCAGGCAAGAATACTGGAGTGGGTTGCCATGTCCTCCTCCAGGGGGTCTTCCTGACCCAGCAGGGATCAAACCTGGATCTCCCTCGTTGCAGTCAGATTCTTTACCGTTTGAGCTACCAGGGAAGCCCAAATAATTGTGGAAAATGGCACTAAATTGCTATCTCAATAACGAAGTTTTTTCAAAAACTCCAACAGATTTATTTTTATTCATCTTTTTTTTTTTTTTTACATTTCTAGTTTCCATTGCTAGAGAAAACAGTAGTGCTGGTTATTTGTTTTGAGGTGATTTAGTGTGGTGTGGTGTGTGTGTTTATATAGGATTGCACCAGAACAGTTCTGTTTCCTATCTCTTAATTGGTTTAGACAAGTTAGACCAAGTGAAGTTTTCCCATATGCCAAACATAATATTGACTTGACACATTAGTATGAAAAATAATCAATAAAAATGAAATAACAAAATCAGTAACAATCCTTTTAAAGGGATGGGTGAAATTTCATGTTGGAAACTGTGATACTTCTAGATATGATATGAAAGACATTTTTAATGTTTTTCTTTAACTAGAGGTTCCTAAACATTAAATTTAAAAGCATGAGGCTGATATTTTTAAAACCTGTGCATTTTAATGAGGATAATCATTACTATATAAGATATATTCTGTCTGCCTAATGCACAGACACTGAAAAAAATCTAAGCGGGTAAGATATGCCCTGGACAGTTTCCTAACTTTGTTAGGCAATCGAGATGTGTGTGCTGAAATAATTAGGCGGTATCGCTATAACAGGGCCATAAACAGTAATGTATTTGATAAATGCCATGCATCTATAGAAAAGGAATGTAGTGTGCTCAATTGCTCAGTCCTGTCTGACTCTTTTCGACTCCATGGACTGTAGCCTGCCAGGCTTCTCTGTCCACTGGGGATTCTCCATGCAAGAATACTGGAGTGGTTGCCATCTCCTCTTCCAAGGAATCTTCCCAACCCAGGGATTGAACCCAAGTCTCCTGCATTGTGGGCAGATTCTTTACCCTCTGAGCCACCAGGGAAGCCCAAGAAAATGAGTGGGTAGTCTATCCCTTCTCCAGGGGAACTTGATTCTTTACCAGCTGAGCTATCCAGGAAGCCTGAGAAGAGAAGGAATATATCAATGTAGCCTGGAAATATCTGTCCAGCAATGAAGGTGGAATTTGAATTAGGCCTCCAAAATGTGTAAAATGTGGACAAGTAAAAAAGAGCATTTCACCAGAGAAGATAATTCTTTGAAATGTTATATAAATCACCAAAGTAGTCACTGAGGTCACCTGCCTTTTTCAAAAGAGCGAATATTAGTGTTTGTCAAGATTTGTTTTCACAAATAGGATGAGTGTTTTATCTACCAAGTAGTGACGATGGACTTGTGCATTCAGTTACACAGTATGGGGTAGATTACAGCTAATTGCTCTGCTGGGTACCTGAAATCCCTCCTAAATGGTATCTTTGTGAGCAACAGTCAACAGAGAAATGACAAAGGAAATTTCTTGAACAGTGGCAAGACTGAGTTTTACTGCCACCAGGGGGAGAGAGCTCATAAAAAAGGCCAATTCTGGCACCAGTTTCTAAATCGTAGGAGCCCGTGTCTAACCTACTCTACTGGGGTGCCCAGGGTCGCAATTTCTCGGCAAGTGTTTTTTGAAATAACCATATGTATGTATTCTTCTAAGNGGAGACTGTGATTTTTGCCAGCTTAATCATGTCTTAGGAGGCAGGTTACTTAGGATGTTAGTATGCTACATCTTGTTTCAATGTCCAAACAATTGAATGGAATCGGATGATCAGTTAAACTTGCTGATATGTTAAAATTCCGATTCTAGCATACCCTACATCTCAGTAGATAGAGTTAAGGAGTCCAGATAACACTTGGCTTTCTTGTTTTCCTTTTAGAAATGTTACACTCCGCCCCCGCCCCTCTCTGTAGCTACTATGTGGGGTGCTTATAGGATAAGTGTAAGTTCCCTTATTGTTAAAGTCTTTCATTTGAACTTGTGAGTCCTCCCTCAAGGTGACAGTGGTCAGTGGATCGACGTGGGTAAAACTGGGTACATGTCAGTGGCCCCGCTTTTGTGTTTTACTTACAATTAGAAATGCTCCTTTTAATTTTCAAAATAAATTGTGATAGACAACCGCTTCTCATTTGTACTTTCCTAAGAACTATCTTAATATCGATCTTACTGTCCAATTGAAAGGATTCAAATAAGCATCTGATGAGTACATTCAGAATTTCTCCAGTGTTTACAGTGTGAAGAGAAGGGGAATACTTCATCGTTTAGGAGTATAACATCAGCAATATTGGAAACAGTCTTGAGAAATCTTTAGGCTTACTTTCTGAGTGAAATTCCCAGATCTTACATGATTAAAAGCCTTGTCTTCTCTAACAGCTGAAATACCAGTTCTGAGCTTTGGTCATTAGTGAACAGGTTCTTACGATAAGAGAATATGTATTCAAAATTAAATAGATGACTCTCAGAGGAAAGAGTTGAAATATTGGTTATTGAATTTGAACCCAAGGAAAGGACCACTGTCTTCTGCACACCAGGTGCAGTGGGCAGAGAAGGGCCCACTGCGTTTTCTCATTTGTTTTGCTTGCTGCAGTTGGAACCCTACCTGTTATCCAATGTTAATCCCCCTTCCACTCTTTAGTAGCCTTGTCACAGTCCTCATGAGCACGGTAATGGGAGCCTCTGGTTCTTGGTTCCTTGCCATTCTCTTTCTGTGTGCTCTGTATCTGTTTCTCTACCTGTTAATAATTCTTCCATAGTTTAAAGGAGCTGTAACAACCAGGGACCTGATTTATGTAGAAGAAATAGTCCGTATGCTAACTTTTAGTAAGTCCTTTGAAGATATTTGTTTTTTAATATAGACGAGCAAAAAAGTGGTATGTTATCCCATTATCCCTTTCTAACTGTAACCTGATTCTTTGAATTCACCTGATACCACTTTTCCAGGGAGCTCAAGTACTTCCCATATGCTGTCTCATTAATCTGTATGAATTAAAGCAAGGGCCAGTGCCTACTTTTCATTGCTAGTTTTCTAAACATATTTTAAGATTGTTCTTTATTTATTTTACATAGTTTACCTGCAGCCTTCTTTTCAGAGGCAGTGTCAGTCTTCAGTGTGACATCTTTAATGCTGTGTAAGAGGAAGACAAACTTTGGGCTAACCAAAACCAATATACAGTAAAAAGTGTTGCAATGTTGATATTGGTGTATAGGAAGTTTTCCCCACTCAGTTGCAGCTGCCTAGTTTAACACCCAAAGCCCAGCTCTCTACATTTATCTATTTTCATGAGATTTTGGTTAATGTCCAATAAATGTAGTTCTTTTCCTTTGTCTTAATTCTGTGAGTAATGTTTTAAAAGCTCTTTTGAAAAAAAGTAATTCTTAAATACAATTCTCCCAATCCTAAGTGATTTCAGATTTTATATACTTATCTTCTGATGAGTTAAATCTTCTGGTATGAGTCACATTTGTCTTCTCATCTGCTAGTGATCTTTGATTGACTGCTGTTCAGAACTTGACATCATCATCCAGGTGGTAGGAATGGGTAAAGGGTAAATGAAGGTGGGGACTGTGTCCCCTTAGTTCAGAGAAAGGAAGAGGAAGAAAGAGACCCTCCTTTTTCTTCACTTTTTAAATAAATTTACAAATTTTTAGAATAGATCTAGATTTACGAAAAGTCATGAAGTTTGGTGCATAGAGTTCCCATATATCCTTCACTCAGATTCCCTTATTGGCATCTTATGTTAGGGCTTCCCTGTTAGCACAGTTGTAAAGAATCCGCCTGCCAATGCAGGAAGATGAAAGTTCAGGCCCTGGGTAAGGAAGATCGCCTGGAGGAGGAAATGGCAACCTACTCCAGGTATTCTTGCCTGGAGAATCCTATGGACAGAGGAGCCTGACGGGCTGTACAGTCCATGGGGTCACAGAGAGTGGGACAGGACTGAGTGCGAGCACACTGACTATTAACACGATGTTTTATTAGTATAGTACGTTTGTCACAGTTAGTGGACTGGTATTGATATCCATACTTTTACTCAGCTTTTCTTAGTTTTTGCTGAATATCCTTTTTCTGTTCCAGGGTCCCATCCAGGATGTTACTATACATTACTGTGAATCCACGTCTCCTTTGGCTTTTCTAGATAGAGTTTCCTGTTTCATTTCTATACATCTGTTAATTGCTGGATATGTGCTAGCCACTTTACATGTGAGGGTCTCAGATGACCCTCACAATAACTGAGAGAAGTGGAATTAGCTATGTTTTGCACCAGAAAAGTTAGGCAGCTTGCCCACAATTGCATTATTAGTAATGATGGAGCCAAGAATAGAACCCAGTTCTTTGGGTCTCTAAAACCCAAGCTGTTGTCTTTCTCTATTCACAGAACCCAGCATTAGGCCTGCTGCATTAATGCAGCTTTTCATGTCTAAACAGTATTCACTTAACCGAGGGTTTCTGAACTTCAGCGTTGTTGATATTTTCTTTGTTGTTGTGGAGGCTGGCCTGTCACTGTGATGTTAAGCAGTGTCCCTGGCCCCTTTACCCACTAAACATCAGTAGCACCTCCCCCTCCTTGGCATATAGCAGCCAAAAATGGCTCCAGACATTGACAAATATCCGGGACAGGGGATAAAATCACCCACTAGGAACCACTGTGTTAACCCTTCTTTAAAATATTTTAATAGTTGGCAATAATCTGCAACTAACAAGTATTGAATAATTTGAATCTTTGTGAAATATAAGGAAATTTGAAAGGAATGGATTTCCCTAGTGGCTCAGGAGATGTGGGTTCCATCCCTGGGTCAGGAAGATTCCCTGGAGAAGGAAATGGCAACCCACTCCAGTATTCCTGCCTGAGAAATCCAATGGACAGAGGATGGGGTCTCAAAAGAGTTGGACATGACTCGGTGTCTAAACAACAACAAGGCCCTAGTTCACTGTAAGTTTTGTGCAAAATATGCCGAACATAAGCTGTCTGAATTCTTGTGTGTGTGTGTGTTGGGGGCGAGGGGGCAGTTTAATACTCAAAAATGAAAATAAAATTGTTACATACTAATTTTGAAGTAACATGTTTTAGTAACATTGTGTGTATATTTACCTTACATTGGGATCCAGTATTGGGATCCAGTTTATAATGTCTGTTGATCTTCTGAGGAGATCTATTAATCTATTTGAAATGATTATAGAATTGTTTTCAGCCTTATATTGGTTCTCACAGCAGGGCTGTAGTTAAAACTGACTACATAGATCATGGCTGATACTCATTACCTGCTTGTGACATATGAATAAATGTAATTTCTTGACTTGTTTGCCTTATAACTTGATTTTTAGGGAATTATTACTATAATAACTTGATTATTTAGCACGCATTTTTTAAAAGTAAAGATGATTATTAGTGGTATTACAAATACATATCAATTCAGTATTAGAAGTGTAACTTTTTGTGGCTGGTAAACTTTTTTGGGTAGATTTCAAATACATGAAAAGAATTGGTCTTTGCCTTTGAAAAATAGCTCTTGTTTTCAAGCAGATAACGATGAACCTGCTTGAAAACTGAATGTTAACTAGCTTAGACTTATGTAGTGCTCATGAGCATGTGTAGTATGTTCTAGACCTAGTTTCAAACAATTTCAGAGCCTCTTGATAGCTTCTCAAAGCTTTTTATCTGACAGGTCAAATTTGTTCCCGTGCTTCGCTTCTTATATTTTGTTTGATGTTAAGTGTCCATATCTAAATGGAGAGTGATCTGTTTTAGTCTCTAAAATCCTATAAATCAGTTTAGACTTGAAACCTACCATAAACATAGTGTTTAACTCTTGTATCAGTAAATGAAGGAACCACGTTATAAAAGTTAAGTCTCTTACTCAGAGTTGTTGTAGCTGGTCTCTATAGACTTTGATCATTAGGTTACAATGTCTTTACAACATGCTTAACCAAATGGTAAACAAAGAAGCATCATTGTAGATAGTGGTGAATTTTTAAAAAGTGTCCAGTTCATATGCAAGTGAAGTTTAAGGATAAGCTGAAACTTAAATTCTGATTGCTAGACTTACATAAAGTATTCATTTTATACTTCTGGTCTCTTGAGTTCTGTTTAGAAGTCTCAGTAATTCATCTTACTGGGCCATGGTCAGTGATCCCAATGTTCACTTCAGCCCTTAGATGATGATAAATACGAAGTTTCAAACCAGTATGTGGGGGATTTGTGTTCAACTGGTGAAGTCAGCATTAAAAAAACAGGTTATCCTAGTGTGGGTTTTGGCACATTTGCTTGTCAAGTCCAGGGTATATTATGTTTTAAAGTATCTGTATGAACATGAGCTAGTTTGGGTCTGTGGGTGGTGATGCTTGAGGGGAAATATCCCAGGATGCAATGGTTGCAAATTAATGGTCAGTGAGAACAGAAAGGACCTGAAAGGGCTGAATTGTATTATGCCTGGAGGACTCTGGAAACACTGTAAGGCTCACAGGTGCCTACTACCCTGCTCTAACCTGTTCTTTAACCTTTTATATTGCGTTATCCAGCCTGCAAGACTTCCTGATTTCCCATATTTAAACAGCAAGTTAATATGGGGAAATATATTCTGTATATCCTATTTCCCCTGTGGAAGATTAGCTATTTTGACGCCACTGAGGCTCTCACCCCCATCAGTTGTCTTATTGATCTCAAATTAATAAGTGAGTCAGCTTTATACCTTAGGATTTGTATGTTTCCTTATAGCTCAACTGTTGTTATATATGTTTCATCTTTAATATTATTACTAGCCCAGAAGTCTGTTACTTAATAGGCAGTTTGAGCTCTGCAAGTTTAAACCTTGCTTATTTTCCTTTCCTGTGTACTGTGGATAGTGTATCATAGCATTTATGATACCTATCTTTATTTTAGGGTTAATGACTACTAAGTGTTTCTAAATAGCTTGGTTAAGGATTTACAAATCTTAAAGTTGTTTTTTGTTATTTCATCTCATAGGCTCACTTAAAACTCTTTCAGATAATCCAAGTCTTCAGTGAAAGGTTAATGCTAAAACTATCTGGTGACTTACTTTTAATATATTTATATTTACATGTTAGAAAATGCTAATTATATTTAGTAGCATAAAACTGAAGATAAGTTTAATTCACTGAGCCTCAATTTCAAAAATAGGATTATTAATAACTATTTCAGAGAAGTTTATTAGGATTAAATGAGAGAAGGCAGAGCTTGTTATAGTGTAAGTCCTCAGATGTTCAGTTCAGTTCAGTCGCTCAGTCGTGTCCAACTCTCTGCGACCCCATGAATCAGCACACCAGGCCTCCCTGTCCATCACGAACTCCCGGAGTTCACTCAAACTCATGTCCATCGAGTTGGTGATGCCATCCAGCCATCTCATCCTCTGTCATCCACTTCTCCTCCTGCCCCCAATCCCTCCCAGCATCAGGGTCTTTTCCAATGAGTCAACTCTTCGCATGAGGTGGCCAAAGTATTGGAGTTTCAGTTTCAGCATCAGTCCTTCCAATGAACACCCAGGACTGATCTTTAGAATGGACTGGTTGGATCTCCTTGCAGTCCAAGAGACTCTAAAGAGTCTTCTCCAACACCACAGTTTTCAAAAGCATTAATTCTTCGGCACTCAGCTTTCTTCACAGTCCAACTCTCACATCCATACATGACCACTGGAAAAACCATAGCCTTGACTAGACGGACCTTTGTTGGCAAAGTAATA
>SJYQ01096585.1:103543-122501 GCA_006410935.1 Redunca redunca
CCAGCGTTTCTCATGATGTACTCTGCATAGAAGTTAAATAAGCAGCCTTGATGTACTCCTTTTCCTATTTGGAACCAGTCCGTTGTTCCATGTCCAGTTCTAACTGTTGCTTCCTGACCTGCATACAGGTTTCTCAAGAGGCAGGTCAGGTGGTCTGGTATTCCCATCTCTTGAAGAATTTTCCACAGTTGATTGTGATCCACACAGTCAAAGGCTTTGGCATAGTCAATAAAGAAGATAGCTGTTTTTCTGGAACTCTCTTGCTTTTTCAATGATCCAGCGAATGTTGGCAATTTGATCTCTGGTTCCTCTGCCTTTTCTAAAACCAGCTTGAACATCTGAAAATTTATGGTTCACGTATTGCTAAAGCCTGGCTTGGAGAATTTTGAGCATTACTTTGCTAGCGTGTGAGATGAGCACAATTGTGTGGTAGTTTGAGCATTATTTGGCATTGCCTTTCTTTGGAATTGGAATGAAAACTGACCTTTTCCAGTCCTGTGGCCATTGCTGAGTTTTCCAAATTTGCTGGTATATTGAGTGCAGCACTTTCACAGCATCATCTTTTAGAATTTGAAATAGCTCCACTGGAATTCCATCACCTCCACTAGCTTTGTTCATAGTGATGCTTCCTAAAGCCCACTTGACTTCACATTCCAGGATGTCTGGCTCTAGGTGAGTGATCACACCATCGTGATTATCTTGGTCGTGAAGCTCTTTTTTGTACAGTTCTTCTGTATATTCTTGCCATCTCTTAATATCTTCTGCTTCTGTTAGGTCCATACCATTTCTATCCTTTATTGACCTCACCTTTGCATGAAATGTTCCCTTGGCATCTCTAATTTTCTTGAAGAGATCTTTAGTCTTTCCCATTCTGTTGTTTTCCTCTATTTCTTTGCATTGATCGCTGAGGAATGCTTTCTTACCTCTCCTTGCTATTCTTTGGAACTCTGCATTCAGATGTAGCTAGTGTTAATATAATGAAGATTTGAAAAAAGACTAACGAGCAAATACGTTCATTTAAATCTCAGCTCTAGTCTTTGGTCTATTAGGAAGTTAAGAATTAGTGAAAAAGTGAAAGTGAAGTTGCTCAGTTGTGTCTGACTCTTTGTGACCCCATGGATTGTAGCCTTCAAAGCTCCTCAGTCCTTGGGATTTTCCAGGCAAGAATACTGGAGTGGGTTGCCATTTCCTTCCCCAGGAGATCTTCCCGACCCAGGGATTGAAGCCAGGTCTCCACATTGTAGGCAGACGCTTTGCCCTCAGAGCCACCAGGGAAGTTAAGAATATTAAGTGATAATCTTCCTTTTATGTAGTCAGAGTGACTGAAAACAGTACAGCCACTCCTAGTTTTGGATACCAGGGAAATGACCAGGACGTATTTTGAGATTCCATCCAGTGTGTGATTCTGGCTCTACTCAGTAGTTACTAACTGTAGTGCATGCGTGCATGTTAAATTACTTCAGTCATCTCCAACTCTTTGCAACCCTGTGGGCTGTAGCCTGTCAGGCTCCTCTGTCCATGGGGATTCTCTAAGCAAGAATGCTGGAGTGGGTTGCCATGCTCTCTTCCAGGGGATCTTCCCCACCCAGGGACTGAACTCGCGTCTCATATCTCCTACATTGGCAGGCGGGTTCTTCACTAGCACCACCTGGGAAGCCCAACTGACTGCAGTACCAGTAGTAAGTTTAGTTTTAACTTGATTTATCTAGTCGAATCTGCCTAATTCAACTCTTAAAACTACTCACATATTTGGGAAATTGCCATCAATTACTTCCTTCTTTGTTTAGTAATGCATTATGAAGTATCTGGAATTTTAAAATACCTGGCTAATTAAAAACAACCTTGCTGATAATTTTAAACTAACATCATAATAATGGGTAGACAGTAAAATTGAAAGTGAAAAAGTGAAAGGTGCTCAGTTGTGTCCGACTCTTTGCAACCCCATGGACTGTATAGTCCATGGAATTCTTCAGGCCAGAATACTGGAGTGGGTAGTCTTTCCCTCTCCAGGGGATCTTCCCAACCCAGGGATCGAACCAGGGTCTCCCACATTGCAGGCAGATTCTTTACCAGCTGAGCCACCAGGGAAGCCCATAGTAAAATTACCCATCTATTTTTGGTATTGGAAATAATACAAACAAATAATAAAGGGTTTTTTGTGTTTTTGTGTGTCTCTTAGTAATTTTTATGGTTAGTCAGTTCAGTCGCTCAGTTGTGTCTGACTCTTTGCAACCCCATGTACTGAAGCACGCCAGGCCTCCCTGTCCATCACCAACTCCCGGAGTTTACTCACTCATGTTCATTGAGTCGGTGATGCCATCCAACCATCTCATACTCTGTTGTCCCCTTCTCCTCCCTCCTTCAATCTTTCCCAGCATCAGGATCTTTTCAAATGAGTCAGCTCTTCGCATCAGGTGGCCAAAGTATTGGAGTTTCAGCTTCAACATCAGTCCTTCCAAGGAATATTCAGTACTGATTTCCTTTAGGATAGACGGGTTGGATCTCCTTGCAGTCCAAGGGAATCTCAAGAGTTTTCTCCAACACCACAGTTCAAAAGCATCAGTCCTTCGGTGCTCAACTTTCTTTATAGTCCAACTCTCACATCCATATATGGCTACTGGAAAAACCGTAGCCTTGACTGGATGGACCTTTGTTGGCAAAGTAACATCTCTGCTTTTTAATATGCTGTCTAGGTTGCTCATAACTTCCAAGGAGTAAGTGTCTTTTAATTTCATGGCTGTAATCACCGTCTTCAGTGATTTTGGAGCCTCAAAAATAAAATCTGCCACTGTTTCTACTGTTTCTCCATCTATTTGCCATGAAGAAATGGGACCGGATGCCACGATTTTTGTTTTCTGAATGTTGAGCTTTAAGCCAACTTTTTCACTCTCCTCTTTCGCTTTCATCAAGAGGCTCTTTGATGAAACAGTATGAAACATGAATAGTATGAAAAGACAAAAAGATAGGACACTGAAAGATGAACTCCCCAGGTCAGTAGGTGCCCAGTATTCTACTGGAGATCAGTGGAGAAGTAACTCCAGAAAGAATGAAGGCATGGAGCCAAAGCAGAAACAACGCCCAGCTGTGGATGTGACTGGTGATGGAAGCAAAGTCTGATGCTGTGAAGAGCAATATTGCATAGGAACCTGGAATGTCAGGTCCATGAATCAAGGCAAATTGGAAGTGGTCAAACAGGAGATGGCAAGAGTGAATGTTGACATTCTAGGAAGCAGCAAACTAAAATGGACTGGAAGGGGTGAATTTAACTCAGATGACAATTATATCTACTACTGTGGGCAAGAATCCCTTAGAAGAAATGGAGTAGATATCCTAGTCAACAAAAGAGTCTGAAATGCAGTACTTGGATACAATCTCAAAAACAACAGAATGGTCTCTGTTCGTTTCCAAGGTAAAGCATTCAATATCACAGTAATCCAAGTCTGTGCCCCGACCAGTAATCCTGAAGAAGCTGAAATTGAAACGGTTCTATGAAGACCTACAAGACCTTCTAGAACTAACACCCAAAAAAGACGTCCTTTTCATTATAGGGGACTGGAATGCAAAAGTAGGAATTCAAGAAACACCTGGAGTAACCAGCAACTTTGACTGTTGGAGTACAGAATGAAGCAGGGCAAAAGCTAATAGAGTTTTGCCAAGAGAATGCACTGGTCATGGCAAACACCCTCTTCCAACAACACAAGAGAAGACTCTATACATGGACATCACCAGATGGTCAACACCAAAATCAGATTGATTATATTCTTTGCAGCCAAAGATGGAGAAACTCTATACAGTCAGCAAAAACAAGACCAGGAGCTGACTGTGGCTCAGATCATGAACTCCTTATTGCCAAATTCAGACTTAAATTGAAGAAAGTAGGGAAAACCACTCGACCATTCAGTGGTATGATTTAGGTATGACCTAAATCAAATCCCTTATGATTATACAGTGGAAGTGAGAAATAGATTTAAGGGACTAGATCTGATAGAGTGCTTTATGAACTATGCATGGAGATTCATGACACTGTACAGGAGACAGGAAGCAAGACCATCCTCAAGAAAAAGAAATGCAAAAAAGCAAAATGGCTGTCTGAGGAGGCCTTACAAATAGCTGTGAAAAGAAGGGAAGCAAAAAGCAAAGGANAATGTGAAGTCAAGTGGGCTTTAGGAAGCATCACTATGAACAAAGCTAGTGGAGGTGATGGAATTCCAGTGGAGCTATTTCAAATTCTAAAAGATGATGCTGTGAAAGTGCTACACTCAATATACCAGCAAATTTGGAAAACTCGGCAGTGGCCACAGGACTGGAAAAGGTCAGTTTTCATTCCAATTCCAAAGAAAGGCAATGCCAAATAATGCTCAAACTACCACACAATTGCACTCATCTCACACGCTAGCAAAGTAATGCTCAAAATTCTCCAAGCCAGGCTTTAGCAATACGTGAACCATAAACTTTCAGATGTTCAAGCTGGTTTTAGAAAAGGCAGAGGAACCAGAGATCAAATTGCCAACATTCGCTGGATCATTGAAAAAGCAAGAGAGTTCCAGAAAAATAGCTATCTTCTTTATTGACTATGCCAAAGCCTTTGACTGTGTGGATCACAATCAACTGTGGAAAATTCTTCAAGAGATGGGAATACCAGACCACCTGACCTGCCTCTTGAGAAACCTGTATGCAGGTCAGGAAGCAACAGTTAGAACTGGGTGTGGAACAACAGACTGGTACAAATAGGGAAGGGGGTACATCAAGGCTATATTTTTATGGTAGATACAAAATTGTACTATAAGTGAATACACTATGGTTCACTGCAGTCCCTATATTTATTCCAACACAAAAGATGAATTTCAAATGACCCACTTAAAATTTATGACTCGTGCACTGAATTGAGGTTTTTTTCCCCAGCCATACCACAAAGTTTATGGGATTTTAGTTCCCCAGTCAGGGTCAAAATCTGGCCCCCTACAGTGGAAGCATGGAGTCCTAACCCCTCGACTGCCAAGGGAATTCCCAGGTGGAGTTTTAATATGCCTCAGAAACTTATCTTTGCTTTCATCTTTCACATTCTATCTAAAAAAGGAAGGAAGTTTTTTTCAAGTAGGAGTTTCTTTAATTATAATTCCCCTTATTCCTTACTCTTGTACTGTTGCATATTGTTTTTCTTTTTTAGACTACTTTAAGCAAAATCACTGCAGATGGTGCTTGCAGCCATGAAATTAAAAGACGCTTACTCCTTGGAAGAAAAGCTATGACCAANAACCTAGATAGCATGTTGAAAAGCAGAGACATTACTTTGCCAACAAAGGTCCGTCTAGTCAAGGCTATGGTTTTTCCAGTGGTCATGTATAGATGTGAGAGTTGGACTGTGACCAAAGAATTGATGCTTTTGAACTGTGGTGTTAGAGAAGACTCTTGAGAGTCCCTTGGGCTGCAAGGAGATCCAACCAGTCCATTCTGAAGGAGATCAGCCCTGGGATTTCTTTGGAAGGAATGATGCTAAAGCTGAAAATCAGTACTTTGGCCACCTCATGCAAAGAGTTGACTCATTGGAAAAGACTCTGATGCTGGGAGGGATTGGGGGCAGGAGGAGAAGGGGATGACAGAGGATGAGATAGCTAGATGGCATCACTGACTCAATGGACATGATTCTGAGTGAACTCCCAGAGTTGATGATGGACAGGGAGGCCTGCCGTGCTGTGATTCATGGGGTCACAAAGAGTCGGACACGACTGAGCGACTGAACTGAACTGAAGGAAATAAGTCTTCCCGGGTAGCTCAGATGGTTAAGAGTCTACCTGTAATGCGGGAGACCTGAGTTTGATCACTGGGTTGGGAGGATTCCTTGGAGAGGAGGGCATGGCAACCTACTCCACTATTCTTGTCTGAAGAATCCCATGGACAGAGAGCCTGGTGGGCTATGGTCCATGGCATTGCAAAGGGTCAGACATGACAGAAGCGACTTAGCATGCTCACGCAAGGGAAGTAATCAGTTTTCAATTTCTTTGGCAAAATATCTTGAAAATAAAGGAAGTTGTATACTTAACAAAAATGAGTGCTTAAAAACCAGAACACTAAATGTTCAGAGGATCATTCAAATAACACATAAAAAGGTATACTGTGTTTCCATAAAAAGAAAGAGCAAGCCAGCTAGCCAGCAAGCTGATGATTAGCTTGTTTTAATTCCATTAGCTTGCTAAAACTTAAGGTCCATTTTCTTTTCATTATTTCTCCTTTTCTTCTTCATAGCTATGTCAAATATTAATTTATTAAAGTGAGGAAAAATATAAATCTTTGAAAGCATGTTTTCTTTCTTTTCTATTTGGCTAAAACCTAACTTTATTTCTGTGCTTCTCCTATCTTTGCAATAGTCTCTAAGCTCCTGTTGAGCAGGAACCAAACTGTTAGTTTACAAAGCACTTAATTCATGAGCATGCATAATAAGCTTTTAAAAATTAGTTTATTCCAACAAGCATTATGTGTGTATGTATAACTATACATCTGTCTGTCCAGGTATCTATCTAACTAATAAATGCTTTGAAATCATATAGACCGTGAACCAAATCCTAGCACCACCATTACAATATAATGTTCAGAAGTTATACCTAACCTCTGTACATCTGTTTTCCATTTCACAAATATGATGATGTCTGCTTCATAGAGTTTCTAAGATTAGGTCATTTATGTAAGGCATTTAATAGAGTTCCTTAATTGGTAGCTGCCACAAGGTCCTATTTGATCTGCACCGCTCATTCCCGTTTTCTCTGATCTCACTTCTGTTGTTCTTTTCCTTGGGTCACCTGAGTAGGTTGTGGTGGCCTCTCTCCTGTTCTCATAGCAGAGCACCTCCCTCTTCCTCAAGGCCTTTGCTCTTTTAGTTTTCTTGGCTTACCCCTCAGATAACTGCACAGCTTGCCCCCTGATTTTACTCAGGCTTCTGCTAAGGGATCACCTTGTCAGAGAGGTCTTTCCTGACCTCCCATCTAAAATAGCACTCTCTCTCTTACCTGGCTTTGCTTACCTTCTTGGCACTGATCTAACATACACGTGTTGTCTGTATCTTCCCACAAAGTGTATTTAAGTCCTTAAGAACAGGGACTTTATTTTGCCCATTCTTGTATGCTAACACATAGAACAGTGTTCAGCGTATAGTAGGCACTATCTTTTTAATTAATTGCTACTAATAATTTCATATTTCAATAACAAGTTGCCCTCATAATTGTTCCTTATTAATAGCTTTGGAGAGTGCTACTTTTTACTTAAGGCTTGCTTAGACCTTATTGCAAATGAGCGAGGTGAGTCTGTGATTTTTCCCATTTCAGGTTTCAGTGTAGCCCAGAAGCCATTTGGAGCCACATATGTTTGGAGCAGCATTATAAACACTCTTCAAACACAGGTGGAGGTGAAAAAACGAAGGCATCATTTAAAAAGACACAATGACTGCTTTGTTGGTTCAGAAGCTGTGGATGTCATTTTTTCTCATCTAATGCAGAATAAATATTTTGGTGATGTAGATATTCCTCGGGCCAAAGTGGTAAGAGTTTGTCAGGCACTTATGGACTACAAAGTATTTGAAGCAGTTCCAACCAAAGTCTTCGGAAAAGACAAAAAACCCACATTTGAAGATAGTAGTTGCAGCCTTTATAGATTCACAACGACACCTAACCAAGACAGTCAATTAGGGAAAGAAAACAAACTGGGTTCACCTTCCAGGTGAGTATATGTTAGATTTTCATTTAATATTGGCAGGAAGAGGCACCTTGTTAGCACAGTCAGTCTCAGGATATTGGCAGAGGGGATGTTTACAGAATTTTGTCTACTTTTTAGTGAGATGCTGACTATCTTTTACTTTTGAAATAGTAAGTTAGGCTACAATCTGGGTCTGTGGGTAAATTTGATAAAGTAGAGTGAACTTTTATTTGATATCTCCTAGAATTCTTATTGACTTCCTTGGTGGCTCAAATGGTAAAGTGTCTGCCTGCAATGTGGGAGACCTGGGTTTGATCCTTGGGTCGGGAAGATCCCATGGAGAAGGAAATGGCAACCCACCCCAGTACTCTTGCCTGGAAAATTCCATGAACTGAAGAGCCTGATAGGCTATAGTCCATGGGGTTAGCAGAAGTCATCAACAAATTTTTATTTTCTTGCTTCAAGTTACAATCATAGTATAAAGCATATTAGAGAGTTTATACGCAAAGTGGTATGAGAACAGGAGAGGTGAAGACAAACAGGTGGGTTGTCACTAGAATCCAGAGAATAGCAGATGTGAAATATGAAAGGAGCCAGAATGCAGAAAATTTCATAGGACATGTTAGGGAGTTTGCATGTGATCATACAGATGTCAGGGAGGCAATAGAAAGATTCAAAGTATGATGAGATTGACCTTCAGAAAGGTCATCCTGGCAGCTATATGGACAGCCTCATGGGGAGAGCTAGGTAGGAATCTGTTGCAATACTGTGATCTACAGATGAGGAGGAAGTAGGCAGCAGTGGTGGAGAAGGAGGAACCATTTAAAGGGAGACAGAATTGTAGAACCCAGTGACTGAAATGGATATAGGTCATAAGTGCAGTTAACATAGTTATTTGTCATGAAATAAAACTTTTCCCTTTTATTCCCCTCGGCTAAATGGTGAGGAGGTGACCGTGTAATTGAAGCTCTTAAAGTTCAGATCTGACCCAAAGTCAGACGTATAGTGTATTGACTTTGAAATGTTTTTTAATTCTATATGTAAAACATGATAAAACTTACTTCTCTGTATACGAAGGAAGTAGGACAGGTAGGGCATGGTCAGTACTTTCCAAATGGAGATCCCTGTGCTTTATCTGAAACCTTTGGAACAGACGCTTATCGAAATTTGGAACTTTGGAGATTTTAGAAAGCAAATAATATACATATATCATTTACTAGATAACACTGCTAGACACAGGAGACATGGGTTTGATATCTGGGTCAGGAAGATCCCCTGGAGTAGGAAATGGCAACCCACTATACAGTATTCTTGCCTGGAGAATTCCTTAGACAGAAAAGCCTGGCAGACTACAGTCCATGGGGTCGCTCAGACAGGGATGAGCATGCATGTAGATAACACTCCTAGAGGGATCTGGGACAGCATCTGGTAATCAAACACATTAATATTTCTGCAGCGAAAACATTCATATTAACTGGGATAGATATAAAGGCTATGATAATCTCAGAACAGGTTTTGTCACTGTATGAATTCTGAATAGACAACTTTGAATTTTTCAAAGCTTTTTGGGTTTCAGAATTGTGAATAGGGGATTGTAGATCCGTATTTGATGACCAGTGTCTACCAGAGAATGCCCTGGAAATAGAGATCACTAATAGAAACGATAAGCATAATTAAGTTTGACTATGTCTGATTGTGTTTTAAAATTGGAGACACAGTTTTAGTCATTGAATCACTTTAAGTGCTCAAAGGAGAATTTATTTAGAGTGTATATTCAGGCTTGAGAAAGAAGGTGGCATGTCTTATATTTTATTCTGCTCTTAGAATTTGCATTTGTTATGCTTTTGCTGTGAAATACATAAACTGTCTAGAAACTCTTAGCTCTCAAATGCAGAAATATTTCTGTAGGCTTACTAATAAAAATTTATGAAATAAATTCATTTTAGATATGCAGATGCATTATTTAAGTCCTCTGATATCAGATCTTCAAGTTTAGAGGATCTGTGGGAAAACCTGAGTTTAAAGCCTGCCGACTCTCCTCGTGTAAATATCTCTGCAACCTTGTCTCCACAAGGTAAGCTAAAGATGATACAGGAAGGAATAGAAGACTGACTTCAAATAAAGTTATTTAAAATTTTTCTGTCTTAACCTTTATTAGAATTTAGATATTCAGAGCACAAAGAAAGAGCACACTGTGTATTAAAGCTGTTTATATTAAGTTTTAACAGAGGTCTATTATCTTTAACAAATAGATCAGTGTTGCAATTCTGAACACTGACTTTTGTCCTATCAGCTGGCAGAGGTTCAAATCTGAAATGTTTTGCATGCAGATTTTTAAAATTTTATTTAAAATCTGCTCTCAGCTCTAGCTTTCCCTAAGATTTTATTAGAGCCAGTAAAAAATTGGAAAATTATATTAAAACATTAACGGGATTCTTATATTCTTCTTTGTCTATGGCCATGGAATGTGGTTTTACGGACAGATTTCCACCTTCCCTCCCCCATCCCAGTTGTGGAAACCCTGAGTGGAATAATCTGCAGCCAATAGTTTCAGACCAGTTTTCGGACTGAATGACTCATTCTTTCTTCCATGGTCCTTATTAACATGTTATATGACTTGGTCTCTTATCAAGCCATATTGCTTTTTACAGTACAAGAACGAGAAGAATTCCTGTTGTCCAAAGTCTGTTCTCCTACACTTTTAAAACAAATCTTGAATTGTTGTTCCTTTGTTATAAGAAACCACTTCATAAAACTGACTTTTTCTTTTGTTTTCTTTTTCCACAAATTTATTAGCTTAGACCTGCCTAGGCAGATACTGTGGTGAGCCTAGTAACTATTAATTGTTAACTTTTCCCCTTGTCATTTTCCCTGTGCAGTTATTAATGAAGTATGGCAAGAAGAAACAATAGTGCGACTGCTCCAGCTTATAGACCTTCCTCTCCTTGACGCCCTCCTCAAACGGCAAGAGGTGATACCTAAGGTTACTCAGCCTAAGAGGCAGCCTGACTTGGTCAACAACAGGAACTATCTGGATCGAGGGATTCTCAAGGCTTACAGTGATTCTCAGTAAGTGGAAATACCTGTAATAATTTGAGTGTATTGGTAGGAAGATAATTAGTTTTAAGATAATCTTTTAAATTCTTCTGTCCATACAATCAGATATGCTTTGTCAGTTGATATTATCATTGTTGGGAAAAATGAAGAACAAAATTACCTTGGTCAAAATTGATGAGATTTAAATGTCATTTTTTTTCATATTCATTTTTTTTCAACATATATCTTACTTGCATATCAAGTGAAGAAAATGGTTATGCTCCACCTTCTTTGTTAAACTATAGGTCTGTCTAGTCTCTTAGAGCTGTCTGGTCTTACATTTCTAGTACTTCACCAGTTCTACATTCTAATGAACTGTTAATATTGTTGAATGTCAAAAGGTAGCTTAAAACCTTATGTGAAAAAAATAATCCCAACATAATAATTTAAATTGCATTTATACAATTTAAATTAATAGGTGAAGGTATTTTATAATTACCTTAAATTTTAAGTACAGAATCAGAAATTGACCTTAAAGATCATCTGTCTACATCTTAAGATGAAGCTGATGACCACAGGAGGGGACCTGACCTGGGTGGTGGCAGAATTAGTTGTCCTGAGTCCACAGCAGTGGAAGATACGATTTTTGTTTTTAACTATTTGTTGTTGTTCAGTTGATAAGTTGTGTCTGACTCTTTGCGACACCGTGGACTGCAGTATGCCAGGCTCCCCTGTCCTTCACTGTCTCCTGGAATTTGCTCAGATTCATGTCCATTGAGTCGGTGATGCTATCTAACCATCTCATCCTCTGCTGCCCACTTCTCCTTTTGCCTTCCATCTCTCCTAGCTTCAGGGTCTTTTCCAGTGAGTCAGCTCTTCACATCAGGTGGCCAAAATATTGGAGCTTCGGCATCAGTCCCTGCAGTGAATATTCAGGGTTGATTTCCTTCAGGATTAACTGGTTGGATCTCCTTGCAGTCCAAGGGATGCTTAAGAGTCTTCTCCAGCACCACTGTTCAAAAGCATCAGTTTGGTGCTCAGCCTTCTTTATGGTCGAGTTCTCACATCCATACATGACTACTGGAAAAGCCATAGCTTTGACTATACGGACCTTTTATTGGCAAAGCGCTGTCTCTGCTTTTTAATACACTGTCTAGATTGTCATAGCTTTTCTTCCAAGAAGTAAGCGTCTTTTAATTTCATGGCTGCAGTCACTGTCTGCAGTGATTTTGGAGCCCAAGAAAATAAAATCTGTCATCTGTTTCAATTTTTTCCCCATTTTTGCCACAAAGTGATGGGACTGGATGCGATGATCTTAGTTTTTTAAACATTGAGTTTCAAGCCAGCTTTTTCACTCTCCTCTTTCACCTTTATTAAGAGGCTCTTTAGTTCCTCTTCCCTTTCTACCATTAGAGTGCTAGCATCTGCCTGTCTGAGGTTGCTGATATTTCTCCCAGCAGTCTTGATTCCAGTTTGTGATTTATCTAAGCCAGCATTTTTCATGATGTACTCTGCATGTAAGTTAAATAAGTAGGGTAAATAAATACACCGCCTTGTCATACTCCTTTCCCAATTTTGAACTAGGCAGTTGTTCCATGTCCAGTTCTGTTGCTTCTTGACGCACATGCGGTTTTCCCAGGAGACAGGTAAAGTGGTCTGGTACTCCCATCTCTCTAAGAATTTCCCACAGTTTGTTGTGATCCACACAGTCAAAGGTTTTAGCGTAGTCAATGAAGCAGATGTTTTTCTGCAATTCCCTACTTTCTCCAGGATCCGTTGAATGTTGGCAATTTGATCTTTGGTTCCTCTGCCTTTTCTAAACCCAGCTTGTATATCTACAAGTTCTTGGTTCATGTACAGCTGAAGCCTGTATTAACAAATTGAATGGTAAAAGTTAGTCATTCTATTTCTTAAAATGTACCAATTTTCTTAAGTTACCCAACTGGGATTTTATTAGAAATGGCTAATTAATATTTAATTATTTCGAAACCCTAACTTGTCTTCCTCTATTCTCTTCTAGCCAGAGTCAGAGATGATAGATCATACCCAGAGCTTTGAAGTAAGCCACACTATATGAGAAAAATGCTGGTTTAGGAATCAGATCTGGGATCTAGTCCTGCCTAGGACCCTGAGCCTAGTAACTTAGTTTCTGGACCTCCATAGTAAATTTAAGGAGTAGAATTTGAATTCTGATGTCCTTTTCAGGCCTGTATTATAGTGGATAGCTTCTGTTTTTGCTTTAAAAAAGAGTGAAGGCATATTAAAATCAACTTTTTATCTGTGATACATGACCTAGCTATAGAATTATACATATCCATTATACAAGCTATGAAGAATTATACATATCTTTGTCTTCCCAGGTGGCTCAGTGGTAAAGAATCTGCCTGCCAAACAGGAGACATGGGTTTGATCCCCGGGTCAGGAAGATCCCCTGGAGCAGGAAATGGCAAACCATTCCAGTATTCTTGCCTGGAAAATCCCATGCAACCCTGGCGGGCTATAGTCCATGGGGTCACAAACAAAGTCACAAACATGACTTAGGGGCTAAACAGCAAAAAGCAGCAGCAAAGGTGTATAGAGATTCATCTTAGTAGGAAACTTGAAACAGCTAGTAAATCAGGTATGGGTTTATTGGTTATCCTTTGCTTTTTAAAATAATTCTTTTCTCTCATAGGGAAGATGAGTGGCTCTCTTCAGCAATTGACTGCTTGGAATACCTTCCGGACCAGATGGTGGTAGACATAAGCAGAAACTTTCCTGAGCAACCAGATAGAATAGACTTAGTGAAAGAACTTCTGTTTGATGCCATTAGCAAATATTACAGTAGTAGGGAGCCTCTGTTAAATCACTTATCTGATGTTCATAATGGAATTGCAGAACTCCTAGGTAAGTAAGATGTTACTGAATACTAAAATTTCTCTTTGGAGGGAACAGGACAAAGTTTCTTGTCCCAAAATTAACCAAAATGATAGTACTTCAAGCTAGGAGTGGATCTAGACTAATCCATGGAAAGTATGTTTTTTCCAAAACTTCCAGGGTTCATTTGGAAAGCAGCTTTACTGAGCTCTGAAGTCAGGCAGGGACTTCTGGTTGCTACAGGTGAATGCTGCGCTCATTCACTGGAAAGTTAATAAGCACAGAGTAGCAGTTCTCTTTTTCAGAAAGTGTTACCAGCACTGTCACCGCTCTCCTCCATTCATCCTCTTCACAATGGCAGACACTCTGCTTTGTCCCTGTACCAGTGAGGCAGACTGTTCCATGTGGTTTGTTGAAAACAAGTTGCAGATTTCAAAGAATCCTGTTTTTCTCAGAGTTGGCTATATCAGTACTGTATACATAGTGTACCCTTGAAATGTCATGAATTATTGGAAAACATGGGCTGAGAATTTATTTACAAAGCTACATTAGATTTAACATCCTAAGATTTGTGAATGACAAGGACTTAGGACTTGCCAATTTGAGTATAGGCTTTCTTGATGGTATTGGTCATTCATTTTAATTCCTAGTCTCTTTGTTTTGCTGTTGAACATAATTTTGGATAAGTTTACTGACTAGCTTAAGTTTTAGCTTTACTTTTGTTCCCTTTGATAGAGTTGTGTCTGGTCAAAATTAAAGCATTTTTTTCCTTTTGGCAAAAGTGAATGGGAAGACTGAAATAGCATTAGAAGCTACTCAGCTCTTTCTAAAGCTTTTGGATTCCCAAAATAGAGAAGAATTTAGAAGACTGCTGTATTTCATGGCTGTTGCAGCACATCCTTCTGAATTTAAATTACAGCAAGAAGTAAGTCTTTTGTCTAAATGTTAATTGTATTCAGTATCTGTAATACTTACAGGACATATTATTCCATTATCAGCATCAAGTATGTGGAAATGGATAGTAGCTATTAATATTTAACATTGCTTTTTATATTACATTTATTCTTAAAAATAAATTCTATTGGGTATATGTTCTTTTACAGAGTGACAACCGAATGGTTGTGAAAAGGATATTCTCAAAAGCTATTGTTCACAATAAAAGTTTATCCAAAGGCAAAACTGATCTTCTGGTACTCTTTTTAATGGATCATCAAAAAGATGTTTTTAAGGTAAAACTCTGAAAGTAAAGTTGAACTTATGAAATAGATCACTAAATTAAAATGCGTCATGTTCCATGTGCCTTCTTCTTCTTCTTTGTTTTTTTTTTAAGATTCCTGGAACTCTACATAAAATTGTCAGTCTTAAGCTCATGGACATTCAGAAAGGAAAAGATCCAAACAGAGACACAGGTAATCTGAGAAATACTCCTTCCATGTCTCACGAGGATAAGTGGTTGCATTTTAGTTTCAGCTAGACTCTAACTCATCTTCTCAGAGCTATTCAGACTTAGCAGAGGAGAGCCTTTTTATGTCAGAAAAGCAATCTGACAGGGTTAGAAAGTCAGCAGTGCTTAGCACCTTTACATGCATTTTATAAAGTTGGGGTGGGGTGGGGAAATATATATATATATNAGCTATTCAGACTTAGCAGAGGAGAGCCTTTTTATGTCAGAAAAGCAATCTGACAGGATTAGAAAGTCAGCAGTGCTTAGCACCTTTACATGCATTTTATAAAGTTGGGGTGGGGTGGGGAAATATATATATATATGTATATAAGTGGTTTTTTTCTTGTTAAATCTGAGGACTAGATCCATTAACTGAACTTTTTACTTTTAAACTTTAAGGATATATTTATTGCCAGAGAATTGACCGAAGTGATTATTCTGACCATACAGGGAAGACAACCAAGGATGAGCTATTGAATTTACTAAAAAATATTGATGAGGATTCAAAACTTTCCGCCAAAGAGAAGAAAAAATTGTTAGGTCAGTTCTATAGGTGTCACCCAGATGTCTTTATTGAGTATTTTGGGGACTGAGTGTCCAGTGTCTGTATACTTGTGTATTTTAAGAATAAATTATGTATCTTAAAGATTCAATCATATTGTAATATTAGATGTTCCTCTAAGTATGAAACTGTATACTTAATAAAACATTTTTTGTACAACCTTTTGTGAAACTGAGTATTAGATGGTGTATTGCTGTTAAGTATTGACCCCTCTCAGGTGAGTTGATTTATAATTATTGTGCACAATACTTTATAGAACATCCTGGGAATTTAAATGATGGGACATGGCAGCGTTTATAAAATAAAGTATTAAACAGTAAGGAAGTCTGTAATTACAAGTTAATAGGAGTGTGGTTTGTATCTTGAAAGGTATATTTCTTGAAGATACAAGATAGAAATTTAGGTTATGCTAAAATGAATTTGTCAATTACCATAAACTGTAGACAAGTCAGAAATTGAACTGTCTTAATGCTTTTGACAACTTCAGCATCTTTTAAAGCTTATTGTGTTTAATTTCAAACATACATAAATATGGGGAAAACAGACTAATAAGCCCTTCATGTATTCATGATTCAGTTTCAACAGTTGTCAACTCATGGCCAGTCTTGTTTATTCTGGGCTCCCACCTCAGCAAATTTCATACATCCTATCACTTCATCTATAAAATTTCATTATGCATGACTAAAAGATGAGGACATTAAAAACATAACCCCAGTATCATTATTATGCACACACACAAAGTCACAATTCCTTAATATCTTCAGAAATGCAGTCAGTGTTCACAGTTTCTGATCTCAAATGACTGTGACATTTAAGTAGGGATCCCAGCAGAGTTCATACATTGCAATTGGTTAATGTGCTTCTTAAATCTTTATAGGTTTTTCTCCTTGTCTCTCCTCCTTTCTTTTCTCTCTGTTATTCAGTAAACCTGGTCAGCTGTTCTGGAGTTTCCTGCAGTCTGGATTTAGCTGATTGCAAGCCTGTACTATCTTTTATCATGTTCCTCTGTGTCCTTCATTCCTTGTAAATTAGTCATTAGAACTAACGTCTCAACAACTTTTTATTCAGTTAATGGTTATTTTGGAACAACTGCACTGCACTGTTACAATATACTTGGTAAATAGGCATGCAATATAATACTTGTAACTTGTATAATACAATTTTAAATTATGCATTTTTACAGTAATAAAACCAAAAGATTAAAATGAGACTGAATTTTAAATTCAGGCTTTTAATGTGGTGTAGGAAAACTAAAATGATGTACCAATATCCTAGCATGTCAATCTTTTGTTTTCAAAGATATACTGGCTAGTCTTTAAAAAGGAAAAAGTTGAGGACTCATCTATAGTACATGATATAATTCTAATAAAGTAAGGAATAATTAGGTGGGTTCTTTTGTGATGTGTATTTTGCTTTGCTGCAGGAAAGGAAGGCAGCTCTCTATAGTGAAGTGAAAGAGAAGACAGTTCATGATTTAAGTGAGGAAGTTTTTAGAAACAAACTAAAAGTGTGGTGAGACCATAGTTGACCGAGCAACAGTGTGTGTACTTCCTGATTTGCAACAATTATTTTGCACATAATGGAATAAACAACATTATTTGGCAACAAAACTAAC
Organism: Redunca redunca; assembly: GCA_006410935.1. NCBI lineage: Eukaryota > Metazoa > Chordata > Mammalia > Artiodactyla > Bovidae > Redunca > Redunca redunca. The sequence continues at coordinate 120,740 of SJYQ01096585.1, forward strand.
ACCTCTCCTTTAGGGGAAGACAGAACTTTCTAGTTATATTCATGGTCCTAGAAGAAGAAGCATTCTAATACAATGTTAATTTCATGGACAATCTAGTAAAACCAGTTTACCTCAAACTTCATAACCGTGAGGTTTTAAGAAAATTGGTCATGTTTATGGCAAGCACTGTCAGAGTTTTAAACGATAGGTCTGGTGCCACCCTGAATGCCTTGGACAGCCTTCTAACAGCACGGGAGCTGTCGGTTGTTTGCTGCCTGCTCTTATTCGCTCATCCATGATGCCCTCTAGGGAAGCCATCCCCATTTAAACACCGATGTCTAGGTGACTGTGAGCTTCCCCTCCACTCTAGCTCAGTAGCCCATGGCTAAGCCCTGATCTGAAGGGCTTCCCTAGTGGCTTAGCTAGTAAAGAATCTGCCTGCAATGTGGGGGACCTGGGTTTGATCCCTGGGTTGGGAAGATCCCCTGGAGAAGGGAACAGCTAATCTAGAGACTGTTGTATATTGGAAGAACTGATGCTGAAGTTCCGATACTTTGGCCACCTGATGTGAAGAGCTGACTCGTTGGAAAAGACCCTGATGCTGGGAAAGATTGAGGGCAAAAGGAGAAGGGGTGGCAGAGGATGCGATGGTTATATAGCATTACCGGCTAATGGACATGAATTGAGCAAACTCTGGGAGATAGTGGAGGACTGAGAGGTCTGCTGTCCAAGGGGTCGTAAAGAGTCACCTTAGCAACTGAACACCAAAAAGTATATTCATCTAGACTCTGAAGTGAGAACTGAATGTTTTTTCCCTAATTCTTAGTTCCAGTTAATATCTTATGGCACCTCCCTCCCCCTCAAAGTGAATCCTCTTCTGAGAACTGTGTGTTTCAGGAAAAATTCTTAATGTGCTAGTTAATGATTGGCTTAAGGGTGTTGAATTATTGCACACAGTCTTCAATACTTCAGGAATAACTGCCCATGTGTGATCTATTTAGAAGTGCCGTTTGAAAGCAACTCCTAATTCCACTCCATCTTGTTTTGTTTTAGTTATTTAACAAGTTTATAGGCTGCAGGTAAGAGGCTTGTTACCTTCATTTTAAGGCACACATGTTTGATGTTCATTCTTAAAGCATTTTACAAAAGAACAGATAAAAGTTACAGAACTTTTGAAGATTAGACCCCCCACAACTATTTCTATTCGTGTAGTTTGCTGTCTTACTATACAGGCTGAGAAAAGCATGGTTTTCTTGGATCAGCAACTGTTCAGGGCTGCGACAGCCACGGCCCGGGTACCTGGGACAAAGGGGAAGGAAGCTTCAGAACAAGCTTGTCTTAACACTGTTTCCTTTCTAGAAAACAGATGGCAATAAAATGCTGAGTGCTGTGTTTCTGAGCTCTCTAAACAGAGTTGAACCCTCGTGAGAAGTCTTTGCCTCCTTGCTTTCCATCTTTTCAGGGCGAGGGTCTCGCTCTTCCTGTCGACAAAGTAGCGGCCGCTTAGATAAAAGAGATGACTCAAACCAAATCGAATCTGTGCCGTTAAAATGAAACTTGGCCATCCAGGTGGTGGGCATGACTTTTATTTTAACAACCAAAAAAGAGGGGAGGGGAACAAACAACGTGGCTATAAACCAGGATGTAATATTTAAATTTGAAAACCAGGGCGGGGAAGGCTTTGCACCGCAACAGCCAATCCTTTCGCTCTCCTCAATTGCCTCCGCGCCGCCTCCCCCGCAGCCCGTCTTTCCGTACAGAAATATGGCGCCGCCCTCTGGGG
>SJYQ01096585.1:122712-191062 GCA_006410935.1 Redunca redunca
TTTTGGTTTTTTTATTAAGAAGAACTAGCAATTTTACGATCTAACCCCAACTCATCGCTCCTTTGTCACCTGCTGCTTGCTCTGCGTATTTTCATTTTCCTTTGCTCCTGCCCTTTAAGTGAAACGCGCCCCCGCCCCCACTTTCACCTTCTCTTCCTCCAGATGTTTTGTGTTTGATTTTTTTTTTTTGGCTGCACCCGCATGGCTTTTTAGTTCCCCAACAAAGGTCCCTTGCAGTGGAAGTGCCTAGTTCTTAACCACTGGACCGCCAGGGAATTCCCTCCAAATGTTTTTTATTGAGTGAAATCCTACTCTTTTCAAAAAGACAAGCTCAAATATCACCTTTTATGGAAGGTTATCCCAGCCTCCTTCTGGGAAGAATTAGTTTCTCCTGCTTAGCGATTTCATAATGCCATTAAGGCTTAAGTTTAACTGTATTTCCTTGTAAGAATGTCTCTCTCCCCCTCTCGACCATGCCTTTTCACCGTTCTATTCCTCTTTAAATTAGCATATTTTGAGTTGGCTTTAAGGCTAACATCCATCCGTACAGGCGTTCAGAGAAAGGAACAAACACTGGTGAGGTTGGGCAAGTGACCTGGGAAGGGATAGGTCTTGAACCAAATCTTAAAAGGATGGGTTAGTTTACTAAACTGAATATTAAAGACCTGGAAATCCTGCTTTTTCTCCTTACTGCACAGAATGAGTTACTTCATCCTCAGCTCATTCCCAACATGTGAAGAGGATAGAGTCAGAAGTGTTTTTGTTTGTCCTTTCTCATAGGAGATGCTGGTAATGTTACCTTTTGGTACTTGGAGCATTTCCAGAGCCAGACAGGATTTAGGACAGAGGAGATGGGTGTCTGGAGTGGGATGCTGGAAGGTTAAAAAGGAATGACATTAAAGCAACCTTTGTATTAATAATACAGGCCTGAAAATGTCAGTTCCAGTAACTTCATTCTGTTTAATGGGCTTATCTGATATTCAGATAATTATATCAAGTAATTCTTCTAATGTGCAGAAAGGAGTCTGCCAAACCTCCTGAAAATGGTCAACATTTCTTTTGATCCTTGGATTACCTTCCAGGTGTGTAATAAAGTCTAATTAGTGCTTATGAAAATATTTTGTAGTCTTCAAGTGCTACTAGTACAAATGCTGATTATTTTCAGTATTATAAATCCAGAAAACATTGTGTCTTTCTTTTCCTTTACTAGGAAGCCCATTAGGAATAAAGAACTTAATAAAAAAAAATTAGGGGGAAAAAAACTTGATAAGAAATATTTATAGTAAATAAGGCCTTTATTTTAGGCCTTTATTAACTAGCCCAAACCAACATATTAAGTGTTAGTCCTCTTCTAATCAGCACCTAAGACAGTTAACACCCTACCCAACCATATACATTATGGTGATTTGCAACTTCCTACTTTACACACCATCTTTTCCTGCTGACTGGCAAGGGATTAATAAAAATATTTTCCCCACACATTTTTCTTAAATGCTTCATGAGATTCTGCCTTCTATTTGTCATCCCCGGGTGCTTATCCACATAATAGGATTGGGAACCAACTTCTCAGTCCAGTGTATATTTACTTTGAACTCTGATGAAAAGCATTATTTCCAGTCTTCCTTTCAGCTCCCAGGAATGAAAGAATTTAAGAATTAAATCACTTTGATTAAAATACATGCAGGCAGTTTATAGTGTTAAGGCCATGTTCTTGTGACATGGTACTCAGACTGGGACAAAATATTCGAACTTGTTACTCTGTGAAGTATAGGTCCATGAATTTGATAGTTACAAGTGACATTTTACAGGTGATCTGTTTAATCATGGAAGTAGAATATTATAGTGGGATAAGGATAAGATCTTAGCAAGCCCATTTATTTTACAGGTGATAAATCTGAAACCCAAAGAGATTAAATCATTTGCTTAGAATCACACTGCCAGTTAGTGTCAGAGCAAGAACATTTTGGTTCATTTTTTTTTTCCTCTAGGAAAGTGAATGAACTTAATTGAGAATGTCTGAAAACCTTGACCAGTCCAATATAAATGAAGCAGGAAAATCAAAATCAAGTGATTCTGAGCAAGGCCTTGAAGATGCTGTGGAAGGTTCTGATGAAGCTTTACAGAAAAAAATAAAGTCGGGCTCTCCAAGCACCCAAAGAGTGCAAAGACCTCACTGTAAGCACATTTGACTTTGGTTATAAGCATTATCATCATTGTTTTTGGATGATATTTTTATTATCCTTCCTTGTACATGTGGCCCTGAGCTAGGTTCTAATACTATGATAGAATTGCCAATAGTTAGCATTTAAGTATAGCAACCATTTTACAACTAACAGCCCAGTCACTTATGGATTTTCAATTGTATGATAAACTCACATTTTAGAATAATGTTCAGAATATTGATATTTTCCTCCAGCCTCAGTGACATTCCAATTTGTCTGAAATGCTCTGAGAAACAGGGTGGAGTGAAAATTGCAGCTTTAATTAAGAGTGTTTTGAAAGGTTCTAGCCAGGTCTGTGCTTGTGCAGGTTAAGAAAAAAGAGTTTTTGACTGTGAGTTCACCACACCCTAACTTCACTGCCTGGGGGCATGGTTCCCACAAGGATGAAGGGATTCAGTGTACTAACTGTGTGTGGTGAAGTCACTTCAGATCCCTGGCAGGAAGCAGGCCTTGCCAATGAGAGGATGGCAATTTCCGCAAGTATTCCCAGCAGATGCTCCAACTCATGTCTTTTATTAGGAATACTCAGGGTTTTTGAAGTGAGTCCAAAAATGAAAGTTTTAAGAGGGATTGTCATGGTCTAAGAATGTCAGTGTTGATATTATCTCTTTAAAGTACAACTGATCAGTAATCCTTCATGTTTATAAAAAGTACAGACATTTGGGAGTTTAAGGTATGTTTCTATTTAAATGGTAAAAGCCCCTCCCAGGTAATTTATTAGTCAACATGGTATTCTTAAAGCAGACATTGGTGGACCCCATTTTATTGTAATTTATCATCGAATAGATTTTGATAAATACACTACTAGGTCACATTGTATTCAGGGAAGAAAACATGCTGTTAATAAAAGTCTAACGAGGTTGTATTACACCTTGTCTCCAATGTATAGTTAGAAAGCTTCATCTGTTTTCTCATTTTTAAAAGGAGGAAAATATGCTTATCTCTTAGGGTCATTGTAAAGACTAAATGAATTCATATAAAATTCTTACAACAGTGTCTTCATATAATTAATGCTCAATAAACACTAGTTGTTAGTACTACTGCTACTAACATACTGCATCTATTTATTTATTATTAAAATATTTTTTGGCCATGTCATGTGACTTGTGGGATCTTAGTTCCCCAACCAGGGACCCGATACCCTTGGCAGTGAAAGTGCAGAGACTAACCACTGGACCACCAGGAAAATTCCCTATCTGTTGCATTTTAAGATACCCAGGAGCCGGCTGTAATATGGATGTTGGTGGCCAGTACGGTAGTTTTATCACTTACAGTTTCTGGTAAAGAAGTACCTTTGGATTAGAATCTTCAGTTCTTTGATTAATGGCCTTGCCTTTGGCATCCTGTCAGTCTGATGGCATGATTCCAAATTAATGTTAAGCCAGCACTAGACTATATTAGTTGACATTGTATGTAGTTATGTCCTTAAGGCAGCTTATCCTGAGACCTATGATCAAGTGTTGGGGAATCCAGGAAGAGTCAAAAATGTGTATCAACATGTCTGTGTATATATATTTTCCTAGGAAGGTCAGAAAAGGTTTCATTAAATTCTCATAGTTGCATATCAAAATGAGGTTTAAAATCAATGACTGACTATATTGTTTCTGGATTTCTTGCCCTTTTTTCCTTGTAATAATAGGTAGGAACAGGGCTATGGACTCCAGTAGTAAAACTGCAACCCTGGAGTTTGGAGACCAGGTCAGGAGGCATCACTGCTTGCAGAGAGCATAAAAAAGAATTTATAAAATATGAAATTAGTTATCTGCAGACATTTCTCCCAAACTGTGTAAATGAACAGCTAATGAATTTAAAGTAACTCTAAAATCACGTCTTTGTTGTTCAGTGGCTCAATCATGACTGACTCTGCGACCCCATGGACTGCAGCACGCCAGGCTTCCCTGTCCTTCACCATCTCGTGGAGCTTACTCAAATTCATGTCCATTGAGTCAGTGATGCCATCCTACCATCTCGTCCTCTGTCATTCCTGTCTCCTCCTCCCTTCAATCTTTCCCTGCATCACATCAGGGGTTCTACAAATTAAAAGCAAAAAGATAGCCTTTAGACTTGCAAAGTAAAATACAGAGTAATGTTTGAATGATAGAAATACTGTTGGTAACTGTGATGCTGTAATTTATAATGGGAAATATATGTTTGGTTCTCATCCAGTTTCTGGCTCAGAACTTCTAAACTACTGGAATCTCCTGAGTGAGAGAGCTAGAAAGATGTCTTTTGTTAGGCTAATGAGGCACAGCCTAACCTAAGGGGACTCAATCTTGAGATTAGAGGGTTGGAACTTTCAGTCCTACCCACCTCTCCCTCCCACCTCTGGGGAGGAGGGAGGAGCTGGAGGTTGTACAGTTGCCAGTGGCCATTTATTTAATCAAGTTTGCCTTTGTAGTGAAGCCTAGAGAAAACCCCAGAAGGATGGGGTTCAGAGAGCTTCTGGATTAGTGAGGCCATGGAGGCGCTGGGGGAGTGGCGCCCTGCTGTGCCTTGCCCTCTGCTTCTCTTCTATTTGGCTGTTTCTGAGTTACATCCTTTTATAATAAACCAGTAATCTAATAAGTAAAATGTTTCTTTGAGTTCTGTGAGCTGTTCCAGCAAATTAATCGAATAGAAGGGGGTGAGGGGTTGTTGGAACTTCCCATCAATAGCCAGTCTGTCAGAAGCGCAGGTGACACCCTGGACTTGGGACTGTCCTCTGATAGTAAGGGTGGGGAGGCAGGGGTTGGGGGGTGGCAGGNGGTGGCAGGGGCGGGGGTGGGGGGCAGAGTCTTATAGGACTGTGTCCTTAACCTGTGGAATCTGATACTGTCTCCGGATAGGTAGTGTCAGAATTGCAGCACACTTGTCTAGTATCCGAGAATTGCTTGGTGGTGTGGGGAGAAAGCCCTCACTCGCTTGCCCTGCACTCATAACGTTTAATAGCCGACACAGAATATAAAAAAGGAAAAATGGCTGGCCTTGTCAGAATTGGTTGGCACTGATCTGAGGTGGTTATTTGATTCTAAAAGAATTAATTCTTTAAACATAGAGATCCTTAGAGTAAGGATCAGTCAACTGTAACTTAATGTTTCCCATAAGTTTCTTTACTTCCAAATACTTTATTTTTGTGTGGGGGGGTGTGGGGGGGGGAAGGGAGGATTTATTATTTGCAGCAGGTAAGAGAATACCAGGGATCTTTTCCAAAGCAATGTCTCCCTCAACAGCAAAACTGGGGAGGTTTTAAGCCAAGGGTACCTCGTATGCATGACGGGGCTTGACCAGAGAGACTTCTGCGTGGAACTGGGATAAAGGCTGCCAGAGCTGAAGCCCTTGATGACTGACGTCAGGAGGGTCAGAAAAGGTCACCATGGTGACATTCCCTCAGTTCTGACCAGACTTCCCTCTCAGCAGGTAGTTACCCTGCTCCACCTGGGTTGGGGGGCCTTAGTTCCTATGGAACTCAAAGATATCAGATACTGGATCATAATGTTTATCTTACAGAATTACTGAGATCTGTTCAAGGGCAAGCATTGTGGCCAGGCTTAAATCACAAAGTGGCTTAGGTCAAAATGGCTTCTTACATCAAGAAAATCATGCCTGGTTCTTTTTCTCTGGGGGCCACCTACCCTATCTACTTACAGTACTTTTGTTGTTATTGCTGTTAAGTCACTGAGTCCTGACTCTTTTGTGACCCATTGGACTATAGCCCGCCAGGTTCCTCTGTCCATGACATTTCCCAGGCAAGAATATTGGAGTGGGTTTCCATTCCCTTCTTCAGGGGATCTTCCCGACCCAGGGATTGAACCCAGGTCTCCTGCATTGTAGGCAGATTCTTTACCATCTGAGCCACCAGGGAAGCCCTAGAGTGGTTTGCCGTTTCCTTCTCTAAGAGATCTTCCTGACCTAGGGATCGAACCTGCCTCTCCTGCATTGATGGGCAGATCCTTTACTGCTGAGCCACCAGGGAAGCCCTGCAGTACTGTGTGACTTTGCAAATATCCTGTTTCTGCTTAAACTTCAACTCACTAATTTTAGCCTTTACCAGTGCATCTCTCCTGCACCAATATTACCCTTTTATTCTAATGGTGATTTTTTGAAAATTGAAGTATAGTTGATTTATTAATACAATATTATGTTAGTTTCAAGTGTCCAGCTAGTGATTCAGTTATATATATATATGTTTCAGGATATTTTCCTTGATAGTTATTACAAGGTATTAAGTATAGTTCCCTGTGCTAAATAGTGAATCCTTGCTGCTTGTATAGTAGTTTGTATCTGTTAATTCCGTATGTGTTGTATGTTAATCGCTTCAGTCGTGTCCGACTCTTTGCAATCCCATGGACTGTAGCCCACCAGGCTCCTCTGTCTATGGAATTCTCCAGGCAAGAATACTGGAGTGGGTTCCCATTCCCTTCTCCAGGGGCTGTTCCTGACCCAGGGACTGAACCCAAGTCTCCCACATTGCAGGTAGATTCTTTACCATCTGAGCCATACTCCTAATTTATCCTAATTAGGAGTTAATTCCACACTCCTAATTTATCCCATCCCCCTGCTTCCCTTTTGGTAACCATAAGTTTGTTTTTCTGTATCACTGAGTCTATTTTGTATACAGATTCATTTGTATTATTATTTTATTTTTGTTTTTTGGAAGTTTTTTTCCTTCTTTGATTCACAAAGCACCTTCTGCTCCAAAGTTTAATCACCTAGTTGATCAGTAAAACATGCCATATTCAGATGAAAAAAATCAATTGTTATTCCAGTTACTGTTTCCCACTTAGCACTTTAGTTTATTAAATCAGATCCTGGTGAGATTTATTAGATAAAGGGATGAAACAGAGCTCTACGTTTCTAAAGTGCTCGACCAGACTGAGCTGCAGTGTGTCTGTGCTGTGCCCAGTCGCTCAGTCGTGTCCGACTCTTTTGCAACTGCACGGATTAGGACTGTAGCCCGCCAGCCTCCTCGGTCCATGGGGATTCTCCAGGCAAGAATGCTGGAGTGGATTGCCATACCCCGTCTAGGGGATCTTCCCAACCCACGGATGGAACCCAGGTCTCCTGCATTGCAGGCGGAGATTCTTTACTGTCTAAACCACCAGAGAAGCCCAAGAATACTGGAGTGGGGAGCCCATCCCTTCTCCAGGGGAACTTCCCAACCCAGGAATCGAACTGGGGTCTCCAGCATTGCAGGTGGATTCTTTACCAGCTGAGCTACTGAGGAAGCCCTATAGTATCTGAATATTCAGTTAATCAGTCAGTGTTGATTGAGTGAACACTGTGTAGCAGTAATCCAGCAGTCAGAGAGGCACATGCCTTCTCGGTCCTCCTGGAGCTTGCAGTCTCGTGAGGAAGATACGGTCACAAGCACAGTGCAATATATTTGATGGATAGGCTTTACTTTTGCTTCACTATATTCACTCTACAGTAACTGTTTGGGTGACATTTGCCCCTGCCATCAGTAAACGTCCATTTACATGTGTGTGATTGGAAGCATCTCTGCAGAGTATATAGACTTCTCAGCTCCTAGAACGCCTTTAGTAAAGAAAGGTAGAGAGTATGACCATGTGAATTAGACCTTCATTTTGTTTTTGGAATCTGTTCACCAACCTGAAAGGGCTTGATTAACATCATGTGGTTCTTAGCTTCTCTAACAGGGCATCAGTGTACAAATGCTGTAACAGTTTACTGAGAGCTTTAGTGTTATGCCACATAGTAAAATAAATTGTAGGGTAAAGTACATGTAACCTTACCATTCTTTATGGCTCTTGTTACAACTCAGGTCCTCTTCACAAATTGAGGTGAAGCTAGGTGATTCAACAGATTGTGTCTTTATAAGCTGTCGTTTATGAAATTTGGTAAACTCTCAAAACAAAAGTAAAAACAAAAAAAAACACAACAAACCCACCCCACAACCCTATGATTAGCATGCAATGAATAATTCCTATACAGGCGGATCTGTAATATACCCTGGTCATATCTTAGAATTGCATCTTTCTTGATCAAGCACCCTCCATTAATCAGTCTAATTTTTAAGTAGCCTTTACCTTGGACAGGTCCTGAAAACTTTCTTCTTCCTGGTTGTCTCATTGTCTCAGCACTTGGTACAAGCTGTTTTGTCCCACATAGGCCCAAACCAATGAAGACACCCTTGCCTGTAACTGGAAAGAGTCTTTCCTAGAACCTCCTTCAGTCTTCTTATCTTCTTTTTCTATATTAGGAAACAGTGAGCCTTAAACATTTAAGTGACTTGTTCAAGGCTTACACTCTGCACAGTCTGGAGAGAGCTGAATTCCTGACTTGCTCTGTCCACTGCCTTTCATGACCAGGTAGTGTATTAACTGTCTTATTATCAATTACCCAAATGCCTAAAATTGTTGAAAAAAATATGTAATAAACTTATAAGAGAATGTGGTATGTTTCCATGATTTTCATAAATTTAAGATGGTCACTCATTTGAATATTTTTGCAAAAACAAAGTTTAAACAAAACTTGGAAGCCCTGGTGACAGTCTATGAATTTCTTTGTAGAAGTAAAAGAACTCAGTGGAGTTCTGACACTGAATATGTCACAGTGAAAGCTCCATCTTCTGATTAAGTAGCAACAGAAAACACTATCCTGAAGAAATTTACTAACAATGTATATGTGTGTGTATACATATATATATGGGGGGTGGGGGGAGCGTGCGCGCATATCCCTACTGAGTGCCTTACAATTTTCAATCAACTTTTTTGAGGTATAATCTATATATGATAAAATTCACTGATGCTAAGTGATGAGTTTTGATAATACATATACAGTTTGTCACTACGACTACAATCGTGAGCTGCTAGAATATTTCTATCACTTCTCAATGTTCTCTTGTGTCCCTTTGCAGTGAATCTTCCCCACTCCCCCAGTGCCAGCTCTTAGCAGCTCTAATCTGCTTTCTGTCACTGTAATGTTGCCATTTTTATAGTTTCATAAAAACGGACTCTTCTGCCCATAGCTTTTTGTATCTGACTCTCCCTGGGGGCAATACTTTTAAGACTTGCCCATGATGTTGCATGTGTCAGTAGTTTGTTCCTTTTTTATTGCTGAGCAGTATTCCACGGTGAGGTCATGCTACAATTGTTTATCCATTTTGCGGTTTATGGACATTTTGATGGTTATGAGCTTTTGAGTACAGATCTTTAAATGGCCATAATGTTCTCCATTATCTTGGGTTAACACCTATGAGCAAGGTTGCTAGATCATGTAGTAAGCGTATGTTTTAGTTCCAAAGTGGCTGTACCATTTGGCATCCCTACCACTTATGTATGAGAGTTCCAGTTATTCCACATCTGTGCCAACACTTGGTAAGATTAGTCTCTTTAATTTTGGTTCATCTAGTAGGTGTGTATAGTGGTATCTGTCTGGTTTTGATTTGCATTTCCCTTATGATTAATGATGATCGTAATGATGTTGACCATTCATGGTCTGACTGGCCATTTGTTTATCTGCTTTGTAGAAATGTTCAAATCTTTTGCTATTTGGTACTAGTGGTCTCCTATTCAGTTCAGTTCAGTTCAGTTCAGTCGCTCAGTCATGTCCAACTCTTTGCGACCCCATGAATCACAGCACGCCAGGCCTCCCTGTCCATCACCAGCTCCCGGAGTTCACTCAGACTCACATCCATCAAGTCATTGATGCCATCTAGCCATCTCATCCTCTGTCGTCCCCTTCTCCTCCTGCCCCCAATCCCTCCCAGCATCAGAGTCTTTTCCAGTGAGTCAGCTCTTCGCATGAGGTAGCCAAAGTATTGGAGTTTTAGCTTTAGCATCATTCTTTCCAAAGAACACCCAGGACTGATCTCCTTTAGAATGGATTGGTTGGATCTCCTTGCAGTCCAAGGGACTCTCAAGAGTCTGCTCCAACACCACAGTTCAAAAGCATCAATTCTTTGGCACTCAGCTTTCTTCACAGTCCAACTCTCACATCCATACATGACCACTGGAAAAACCATAGCCTTGACTAGACGAACCTTTGTTGGCAAAGTAATATCTCTGCTTTTCAATGTACTATCTAGGTTGGTCATAACTTTCCTTCCAAGGAGTAAGCGTCTTTTAATTTCATGGCTGCAGTCACCATCTGCAGTGATTTTGGAGCCTGAAAAAATAAAGTCTGACACTGTTTCCACTGTTTGCCCATCTATTTGCCATGAAATGATGGGACCAGATGCCATGATCTTAGTTTTCTGAATGTTGAGCTTTAAGCCAACCTTTTCACTCTCTTTCACTTTTCATCAAGAGGCTTTTTAGTTCCTCTTCACTTTCTGCCATAAGGGTGATGTCATCTGCATATCTGAGGTGATTGATATTTCTCCCAGCAATCTTGATTCCAGCTTGTGCTTCTTTATTTAGTTGTAAAAGTTCTTTATATATTCTGGATACAAATCCTTTATCCAATATTTGTTTCATAAATATTCTCTTCCATCTGTGGCATGCCTTTTCATTTTCTTAATATAGTCTTTCACAGAGCATAAGTTTTAACTTTTAAGTTTAATTTATAAATTTATAAATTTTGAGCTTTTTGTATCTTATCTATTTTGCCTATTCCAAGATTGCAACGATTTTGACCTGTGTTTTCACCTAGAAGTTGTATAGTCTTAGTTTTTATGTTCAGTTCTGAAACTCATTTTGAGTTAGTTTTTATTTGTCATTTGAGATAAGGGTCAAGGGTCAATTTTTTATGTATAGATTTCTGATTGTTTCAGCACTATTTGATGAAAAAACTAATCTCCCCTTATTGACCAGAAATATACATATGTACTTCCCTGGTGGCTCAGATGGTAAAGAATCTGCCTGCAGTGCAGGAAACCTGGGTTCGATCCTTGGGTCCAGAAGATCCCCTGGAGAAGTGAATGGCTACCCACTCCAGTATTCTTGCCTGGAAAATCCCATGGACAGAGGAGCTTGGCTGGATATAGTCCATGGGTGGCAAAAGAGTCAGATACAACTGAGGGAATAATACTTTCACTTTTCATGCATACGTATATGTGTGTCCCAGTCTAGTTTGGGATCCTCTGCTCTCTTCAGTTCATTTGAATATCTTGTGTCATGCCAGATGCACACAGTCTTTTTTGTTTTGTTTTTTTCTTTAATGTCATGCGGCATGTGGCATTTTAGTTCCCCGACCAGGGCTGGAACCTTTCCCCTGCAATGGAAGTATGGAGTCCCAACCACTGGACCACAGGGAATTCCCACACGCTGTCTTAATAATTATTGCTTTTCTTTAAATCAGTTAGTATAAGTCCTCCAAATTTCTTCTTTTCCAAAATAGTTTTGACTTGTCTAGGTCCTGTGCATTTCCATCCAAGTTTAAGAGTCCATTTGGCAATTTCAAAAAAACCTTGCTGGGATTTTGATTGGAATTTCATTTTATCAGTAGATCAGTTTGGTAGAAACTGACAGCTAAGAAATACTGAGAATTGAAAAGATCTGTTGGGCCTTGATTTTGGATATTTATTGCATTTTACTAATATCCACAAACTCAATTTTATTTATTATTTTTATTAATATTCTCTGAAAATGCTGAAAAAAATTTTGTGAATTTTATCAACTTCCCCTTACATGACTAAAAAAAGATTTTTACCAGACAGGATATGACCAGCTCTTAGATTTGATTCCTTTTTCTGGTGAGCAAATGAAAAAAGGGAAATAAGGGAGAAAATAACTTTTCAGTGACCTAGCAAGATCTTTACAGCTGTTAAACCATGTGTAAACCAGTGCCATTTTGAGCCCAGATCTTATCAACATTGTGTAAAATTAATATAATCATCCTCCAGGCCAGTGCTTTTCAGAGTATGGTTTCTGAAACCATCGGTATCAGGTGGAATCTTCCTTCTTGGAAGTTCTCCAGCCCCGCCCCAGACAGGCTAAATCAGAAACCTGGAGGGGGGCCAGCATAAGCCCTCCCCCTGATTCTAAGTTAAAGACCTGCTGTCATGGGCTTTTTTTTTTTAAACAGCTTTATTAAGGTATAATGGATATACCAAAAACATGCATGTATTAATCATTGACTTTTTAAGTGTAGGAATTACCCTATATGAGTTTTTTTTTTTTTTTTGGAAGATAAGTCTCAAACTTTTATCAAAAGAAAGAGAAGAACAGAAACCCATTATGAGGGTATTGCCACAGGTGATACAGAAATAAAACTCACTGGACCTGCTAACAGTGGTGGAAAGGGAGAAATCAAACATAACTCTGAGGTTTTTGATTCGTTGGGCCTGCATTCCAGAAATTCTTGTGTCACATGGCCTCTGATTTGTTCATCTGTCGATCTCGGAATTCTTAAATTGCCCTAGTATCCTAGTAGTAGCTTTAGCATTGTTTAAACAGCACCTGGCACCCTAAAGTACTCATTGCTGTTTTTATTTGGGGAGATTTATTCATGGCACCAGGGGCTTCCTTGGTGGCTCAGACAGTAAAGCGTCTGCCTGCAATGCAGGAGACCTGGGTTCGATCCCTGGGTCAGGAAGATCCCCTGGAGAAGGCAATGGCAACCCACTCCAGTACTCTTGCCTGGAAAATTCCAGGGACAGAGGAGCCTGGTAGGCTGCAGTTCATGGGGTCACAAAGAGTCGGACACGACTGAGCGACTTCACTTCATTCATGGCACAGTGTTAATGATGGAGCGAAACGTAAACTGCTGATGGGAACAAAAGAGGAGATCTTAAATCTGGTGTCTTTTTTTCTGTTTAGGGTGGACAGGAGGCATAGGGATTAGAAAATAAACTCTCAGCTTGTTGGGAAAGTGATAATCAGTAACTTTAAAAGGTTTTTCTAAGTTTTCATTTATTGTAATCACTTGCCATTGACCAGTTCTACCAAGAAAAAAAAACATTTTGAGTATTGTAAATGATCTCTGCTTTTAGGATTCTAGGTTCAAAGAAAAAAATGAATATGAAATAGGTACAATTCTCTTGTTTGAAATTGGCAGAATATTTTCATAAGTAGAGGCATAACTGAAATTATTAGCTGTTACCTGGTAGGAGAAACACTGCCTTCTAAAATTAATAAAAATTTTAGGAGAAAATCCTAATTTAGAGGAGCAGACCTCTTACACCAGACTTTTGTTACAGCTAGTCCTCCTCGATTCGTGACAGTAGAAGAACTTCTAGAGACAGCGAAAGGAGTCACTAACATGGCCCTAGCCCATGAGATTGTTATAAACGGAGACTTTCAGATTAAACCCGTTGAGTTACCAGAAGACAGGTAAGGTGGTTACTGAGTTATCTTGTTTAGTAGAACACTGCCATTTCCCAGTTCTAGAAATATTTTCTTCACTTGATGTATACATTCTAAACTATTTTTCCTTTTGCATGTTGCTAAAAAATATTCCTTATCCTTGGAGTTATCAGAGTTTGAAAGTGTATCTCAGGACCACTGATCCTTGACAATGTAAATGAAAGGTCTGGAAGTCTTGCGTGGAAGTCTTCCATGGTAGCATCTCCCCAGTCCATGGCATTCAGCTGCCTCCTGTTGTGTGTTCCTAGCACTGTTTCCTTCATTTCTTCCTTGTAACCGTCACATTGTGCTGTAGTTGTTGGTTCACATTCATTCTTCACAGACTGTAAACTCCTCAGAGACAAGGACTATGCTCTATTCTCTATCCCCTCCTAGCACCTGGCCCATATTATGTTGAATCTGAAATTCTGTTGACTGTAAGATACACTGTTAAAAGATGGATTGTCGCAAGAAGAAAAAAAAGCATTTCCGATTATAATTGTGAAAGTAACATGAAAAGCTTGGGTTTCTGTTGACAGAGCAGTGACTGCCGAGTCAGCAAGCTATAGAGTCTCCCACGTGAGGCTTCTAAATAGGACTTTACAAATGTTTCTTGTATGTTCTGCAAGGATAGCACTTTTTCATGTTCCTAGTGAAGAATTACTTGCTTTGCTCTCATGACATAAAGACTGGCTTTCCTGAAATGTTATATGTAAGTTGTTATAATCTGGCACCCAATTAAACAGTTGTCCCATATGTCACATGAGAATAGGATAATTTTAGGAAAAAAACTTCAAGTTTAAAGTCTTAAACTACTTAATCATAAACATCTTAGGAAATTTTCTGATATCAGGGAACTTAAATGAACAGATCTGAGCTTTCCAGTATTATTTTTATCATATGGAACTGGTATAGGCTGTTAATTGGACTAATACCACCTATCAAACTAGATGAAAGTTATTCTCTCCATTGAAAAAACACTTATTAAGAAAAGTACTTATTGAAATAAATCACTAACTAAAAATAAGGTATGCGGTTGGTTTAAGTATGTCTGGGAACTCTTTCCTTCATCCAAATAATTTAAAAAATTTCTCACTCTAAACCCATAGAATTTGTGCTTTTGAGAGTGATTTGAGACAATGATATTTGCTGTTTTTCCATTTGCCTCCAGCTTGGAGAAGAGAGTAAAGGATATTGTCCATAAAGCTTTTTGGGATTGCTTGAGTGTCCAGCTAAGTGAAGTACCCCCAACGTATGACCGGGCCATCAAGCTTGTTGGTGAGATCAAAGAGGTGAGGCGAAGAGCAAGTCGTGGTGCTTTCCTGGTGTGTTAGGAGTTTTTAATCCCACCTCTCTGTGTTCGTGTACTAGAAGGCTTTAAAGAAATTGAAGGATGAAGATTTTAAATTGCTTGCTGAAGAGTGGGTTTAGTGTATTTGTGGCTTTCAGTTCAGTTCAGTCGCTCAGTCGTGTCCGACTCTTTGCGACCCCATGAATCGCAGCACGCCAGGCCTCCCTGTCCATCATCAACTCCTGGAGTTCACTCAGACTCACGTCCATTGAGTCAGTGATGCCATCCAGCCATCTCATCCTGGGTCGTCCCCTTCTCCTCCTGCCCCCAATCCCTCCCAGCATCAGAGTCTTTTCCAATGAGTCAACTCTTCGCATGAGGTGGCCAAAGTACTGGAGTTTCAGCTTCAGCATCATTCCTTCCAAAGAAATCCCAGGGCTGATCTCCTTCAGAATGGACTGGTTGGATCTCCTTGCAGTCCTTTAAAAACTTTCAAACAAGCTATGATAACCTGATGGCATTACTCTTATAAATGAAAAAGGGTTCAGATTTTTAAAAACAGAATTACTTAAAAGTTATTTTATAAAATATGATGATTTATAAAACTCTGAACAGATATGAACACCTTCAATATATAAAGACCAAAAAAGTGACTCAGACTTTGGGATGAAGGTATTAAGTGGAGGGTAGAACTGTTTTTTGGAGAAAGCAATGGCAACCCACTCCAATACTCTTGCCTGGAAAATCCCATGGACGGAAGAGCCTAGTAGGCTGCAGTCCATGGGGTCGTGAAGAGTCGACTGAGCGACTTCATTTTCCCTTTTCACTTTGATGCATTGGAGAAGGAAATGGCAACCCACTCCAGTGTTCTTGCCTGGAGAATCCCAGGGACAGGGGAGCCTGGTGGGCTGCCGTCTATGGGGTCGCACAGAGTTGGACACGACTGAAGCGACTTAGCAGCAGAACTGTTTTTGCAATATTTTTAGCAACAGTTTCTCAAAGAAGTAATATGTCTGTGGAAATTACCATTTGTCATTGGCTCACAGGCTCACATTAATTAATGTGGGTTTTTTCTTCCTATGTCCAGTTGATTGCTTTCTTAGAGCTTAAATGGAAGCTTAAATAGCTAGTCTAAATGATTTGTAAACATGTTTTCCTATAGATTTGTTGAATAAGAGGTTAAAATATGTGCACCATTACACTAACAATTGGTAAGCCCTTTTTTGGATAATTGTAAATTCCTTTACATATCATAAAAAATGCCATCTGCCTAGGAAGCTTTGATTAGTGTGGCTGTGCTCTCTTCTAGACTCTCCTGTCCTTCTTGCTGCCTGGTCACACTAGACTGAGAATCCAGATAACAGAAGTCTTGGATCTGGATCTGATAAAGCAGGAGGCAGAGAACGGGGCCCTGGACATTTCTAAGCTGGCAGAGTTTATTATTGGGATGATGGGGACGTTGTGTGCACCTGTGCGAGATGAGGAAGTGAAGAAGCTGAAGGACATTAAGGAGATAGTGCCCCTTTTCAGGTGGGTATTGTGTTCATCACCTTCAGGGCACCTAAAACAGCCTGTTTTCAGAGTCAGACTCCCTCAGGTGTAAGTATTCATGCCTTTTAAAAAAAAGATTAAAAACCAGACATTTTGTTGTGCTTATGTCAGCAGCGCATATCCTAAAATTGGAACAATACAGATCCCTTGGCAAGGATGACTTGCAAATCTGTGATGCATTCCATATTTTTAAAAATAATGATTGTAATGAAAGAAGAAAGGAGGGAGGGAAAAAAGAAAGTGAAGAGAAGGGGAAAGCTTGAAGGAAAAGAGGAAAAGACAGTGAACTTGAGACTCTGGGTGAGGTTACAGGGTGTATACTCTTTAAAAATGACCGAAGGCAAATCAAGGCAAAGACTGATCATTAGCATATATTTTTTAAAAGTTAAAATTTAAATCTGTTTTTTACTAAAAGCAATATAAATCCAATAGAACAAAAAGACATGAAATATTTTTTTAAAAAGCAAACATTTTGTAAACTACAGAAAAGTAGAAAGGAAAAAATTCACTCATAATTTTATCACACAAAGGCACAATCACCATTGTCATGTTGATATATAAATTTTTTAGTTTTTTTGCCTCAGCATTTTATTTTGAAAAATTACAAATCTACAGAAAAATTGCAAGAACAATATAATCAACACTCCTATAATGTTTACATAGATCCACCAGTTTTTAACATTTAGTCAGTTTGCTTTATCATACATTGAGGATGTATGCATGTATGTATATATTTTTCCATGAACTTTCTGATGGTTAATGTCAGATGTTATATTTCACCCTTAGCTATTTCAGCAAGTTCTTCCTAAGATTGTGGATATTCTCTCACATGGTCAGAATACAACCAGGATATTTAAGAAATTTAACATTAAAATAATAGTATTAACTTTTAGTCCATATTAATTTCCTTTAGTCTTTTGACTATATATTTCTAAATATACGTACTTATGATTAAATTTATATAATTTTTATTCTAATATGGGCAGAGGATTGACATGATGCTGCCTGAGAATTTGACTTTTGGTTAAATTCTTAACTCTCTTCTGTAAACAGATATCAAAATGCTACTAGGCAACATTGCTTATGGGGAAAATAACCTCTGGCTGGTAAATTGCCTGTGGACAGAAAGGAATGGTAATGAACTATAAATACTGGATGGGATACCATACTTGGTATTTCCTCAAGTGGGGAAACTCTTTTTGTTGTTTTTGGGGGTAACTTGTAACTGGACATGCCCCCTCATAGACACCCTAGAAGGCATACCTTGGAGTTGTTATGAGCTTTTAAGTCGGGTGGGGGTGCTCCCACATTTCTGAGCTGCCTGCTCATGGTTGATATTGTAACTCTTCTTGCAAAGGAGTGCTTGATGTCACCCTGTTGGCAAGCTGTGTGAATAGATGGTGTCAGACCTGTGATTTACAGTTGTCTTGTGAGTCTGTTCAGCTGAACCAAAGAAGACCTTCCAGTGGGCATTGCAAGCCTGACTTTTTTTTGTTAGTATTACACCCTAATTATTTCACTTATTTTTTCATTGAAAGTGTCACTGAGATAACTGTATATTCACATGGAGATATAAGAAATAATACAGTGCATTCTATCCCACCTCTCCCAAGGGTGACATTTCACAAAACTATTGTCCTCAGTGTGTTGATCCTGATACAGCCCACTGATCTCACTGAGATTTCCTATATGTGTTTATGTATACTAATTTTTATACAATTTTATTACCTGAGTTTGCATATCCATCGTCGCATTCAAGATACTAAATAGTTTTGAGACTCCAAGGATCTCTTGCATTGCCCTTTTATAACTAACTCATATCACTTGTTTAAACTCCTCATAAGTATTTTCAGTGGCTGCAAAACATCCTTTTTCATAGATATTATTAACTGTTTCTCTGTTAAGATATACAATTAGATCTTGTATAGTTATTTAGTACTTAACCCTGTAGTGAAAACATCTCTGCACAAAACGTTTTTCTGTATTTTAGGTTATTTCTTAAAGATAGGTTCTTAAAATGACATTACTGTGTCAGAGGATGTGAACAGTTTTAAGACTCATTGCATGTTAGCAGGTTCCTTTTCAAAAGTTTTATAAGCAAAGAAAGTTTCATTTCTAGCTTCCTTGACATCATCATGCTATCAATATTCATTACCTAGAAAAATGCCCTGCATTGTAAGGTTACCTGAAGGTTTAGATAGAACATGTTTAAAAGACTGCCTTAAGATAGTTATTGATTTGTTCATTCATTCCACAAGCTCTTACTGAGTACCTCTTATGTGTTAGGCATGGTGTTAGTAGAAATAAGATAGTCAGTAACAGCCCGTAATCTAGGCTTCCTTGGTGACCCAGATGGTAAAGAATCTTACCTGAAATTCAAGAGACCCAGGTTCAACCCCTGGGTTCAACCCCTGGGTCAGGAAGATCCCCTGGAGAAGGGAATGGCAACCCACTCCAGTATTCTTGCCTGGAGAATCCCATGGACAGACGAGCCTGGCAGGCTACAGTCCATGGGGTCACAAAGAGTTGGACATGACTGAGCAACTCAACTTTCACTTTCAAGAGCCATAATCTAGCCAAGTTAAATGCAGAATTCCTTGGAAGAGAGTCCTCTGGGGAAGTAGCTTGTAGCAAACTCATCCAAACTCAGATTCCTGCTGGAAGGAGAAGGGACTGGGGAAACTGGGTAACCTGAAGGAGGCCACAGTGGCCGCTTAGTGCCAACCGGTTGTAGCTGTGATGGAATGTGGGCCCAGGTTGCCAGATCTTTTGATTTTTCAAGAGAAACTAGAAATCCCAGGCTTTAAAAACACTGTGAGCACAAAACATGTTTGTGGGTCACTTCCAGTCAGTGGTCTGTCAGCTGGCACTTTCCAGTGGTCCTTGGGTTCCTCTAGGTGAGTGCAGGGGCCTGTTGGGAATGCTCAAAGGAGAGGCACAAGGCCCTCCAGAAAGTGGGCTGCCGCGTGTACTTGGGAGTGGGACAGAGTGGTCGCAGGGAGGGGCCCCGAATTGTGCCTCAGACCGTGCATCCTTTCCCATACGTGATCACCTTGTGTGGGGGTGAGTTTATTCTGTTGTATGATGTCCTGTCAGCCCTAGAGGGCATCAGGAGACCCCAGGGATGTTTGATCTGACTCTTGCCTCTGGGTAGGGCCCCACCTTCTGCAGGTGGGTCGCGAGGCAGCAGTGCTGCAGGTGTGGGACAGGCATGCTCTGGAAGGCATCTTTGAGGTCATGTCAGTTTTGCCCATCGGGTGCTTTCAGAGCACAGACCCACAGTTACGCTGCCAAAGCCGGAGCATAAAACCTGCCCTGGAACTCAGAGACTAGGGCAGGGGGAGAGAAAGGAGAGAGTCGACTTTTCTTCTTCCTAGGAAAGGAAATTAACCTGTAAGCTTGGAGACCCCACGGTGAGCTCTGCGCTCTTAACCTCGGTCTGGGAGTCTGGGGGTCTGGGGGTCTGGGCCATTCTTCCTCTGCTGCCGTGAGGGCTGACCTGGAGCCAAGGAATGAGCTCTGGGCCAGACAGGCAGTGGGGAAAGTGATGTTTGCCTAGGGGCATGGGTGGGATCAGAGAGCAGCTTAAAAATTTGCAGTCCTTTCTTCTAAATTTGTTTTTCTTAATCTGCTTTCTCATGGCTTCTCCAACTTTTCTTGCCACCCTTTCCAGGATGAAAAAACTACCTCAAATCAGCTCACTTCATTTTTTTTTTTTTTTTAACAGCAGTGTTTACTTTGCAAGTGCCTAGTGCTAAATCCTCTTATCTCTTCCAGGGCAATTTTTTCAGTGTTGGACCTAATGAAAGTGGACATGGCGAACTTTGCTGTCAGCAGCATTAGGCCGCATCTCATGCAGCAGTCGGTTGAATATGAAAGGAAGCAGTTTCAGGAGTTCTTGGAGAAGCAGCCAAGTATGTTTAATGTTTTGTGATGCTTATTTGTTGTCTGTGTGTTTTTCATTTTAGTCACTGTTGTTTGTTGCAAAATGATATTTTCAAAACAAAATGAAAATTTAATATGGGAATACGTGCGTGCATGCTAAGTCACTTAAGTCATATCCTACTCTTTGTGACCTTATGGACTGTAGCCCGCCAGGCTTCTCTGTCCATAGGATCCTTCAGGCAAGAATACTGGAGTGGGTTGCCATGCTCTCCTCCAGGAGATCTTCCAGACCCGTGGATCAAACCAGCATCTCTTATGTCACCTGCATTGGCAAGCGAGATCTTTATCATTGAGCCACCTGGGAAGCCCAGTATGGAAACACAGTAGTCTCATTTGAAGACAGAAGACATTAGGCCTTGATAACTTAGTTGACAAGCAAGAGAACTGTAAGTAGATGAGGAGAATAGAAATTTAAAAGAACAATGAAATCCTAAATTAAATGAATTTTTAATGAAAACATCAGCTTGAGGTAAATTGTTTACTTGGCCTTGATTTTAAAAATGTGACAAACTTCTTAGGACTGTTTAGCTCACATTTCTTTTCTCTATGAGGTACATCAAGAAATTTCGCTTTGTTGTGTGCGTAGATCTTCTGGTTTCATAATCAGAAGAAGTTTCATTTTTATGAACATCTCAGATGATTGCTGGGAACGGTTAACTTCGGAGCCAAACGATGTTGATTTCTAGGGTCCTTTTTTTGGTCTCTGCCTTGGCAGCAGATGGTCTCAGTGAATTGTGGTCTTCAGTTCCAATTTATTACGTGTTCCTTTTAGCCTGTAAATTTGCTGGTCACAGATGAAAATGGCAGTCTCTGGATAGATTGTGTAGTCTGATCAAAGTCGTTAATTCAGTGCTCCTGCTTTAATTTACTATGTACCAGCTTTGCCACAGATGACCTCACAGTAAGCCTAGGAGGTAGACACTATTTTTTAAACCAATTTTACAGATGTGGAAATAGGTTTTGAGGGATTTTTGACCAGAACTGATGACCACAGGGATTTCCCTGGTGGTCCAGTGGTTAAGAATCTGCCTGTCAATACAGGGGACACAGGTTCAGTTCTCCGTAGGGGAAGATTCCACATTCCATGGGGCAATTAAGCCCACTCACCACAACTTTTGAAGTCTGTGCTCCGCAACAAAAGAAGCCACCTCAGTGAGAAGCCCTCATGCTGTGACTAGAGAAAGCCTGCGGGTACAAAACTGACCCACTCGGCTCTTTTTCTCAGCCAGCATTGTACTGTGCCTCAGGAGACATCAGGGTCACAGTTAACAGGCTGAAGAGCCCTAGAGTAAGGGTCAGGTGCCAGCAGCCGGGGCCCAGGCTCTGAGCCGGTCAGAGTCACTCGCAGCATGAAAGCCGAGGTTTCCCAGAGCTGGTGGCCTATAGAATGCTGCCTCCAGAGGCTAAAGGGAGAGCGAGGCCCAGAACCGAGAGCTTGGCGTGATCAGCGTGTGGGCAGGACCAGAGGTGTGTCCGGCTGCAGCCGTGAAGAGTGGACTCCAGCCGTGCCCTCGACTGCCCGCTTGGTGGTAAGGCGGCCTCCACTGATGGGGCTGCAGCCTGTTCGTGTCCTGTCAGAGGGTTTTTTTGCTCCGACAATGTGGACAAAAGCTTCATCTTCTTGCTCTTGTGTCCCTCGGAATCCCTGGCACATTACTCAGCTTAGAAGAGTAGGAAAGCATGCTGGCAGATGTGAGACAACCAAGGTCCCCTCAGTGGGGTGGGGGAGTTCCCCCCAAATGCCATGCAGTATGTGCCAAACAGGTGATAGGACTTACCCCTGGCAAGGCTGACCGTAATCCAGATTGATAGGAGGCTGAGATCTAGACAAGGACAAGCCTCATTTTCAGTGTGGAGGGTACTTTACACTGGGAAACTCTAGCCAGCATCTCCCCGTGTCTGTCCCTGGGCAGGAATTTTTGTGTCTCACTGAGCTGGACTTATCAGAGCTTCCAGCCACGTGTCATGCATGAGTGGCCGGGGTGAGAGAGAAAAGAGCAAAAGTCTGGAGATCTGAAGGTGGCAAGACCAGGGTGCACGCGCTGCATCCACCGTCGTGGCCAGTCCTCACGGCCGCCTCTGAGGGGGCGCTGGTGCGCGCACACTAAGCTGCTTGTCGTGTCTGACTCTGTGCAACCCTGTGGATATTTTCCAGGCCAGAATACTAGAGCGGGTTGCCATGCCCTCCTCCCGCAATGCCATGCCCCTCCCGACCCAGGGGTCGAGCCCGGGCCTCTTACATCCCCTGCGTTGGCAGGCAGCTTCTCCACCACTAACGCCACCAGTGCCGGACCTTTCATTGTGTTAAGAACCTTGACAGTCAGACAGATTATGACGAACCCGAGGTCACTCAACTGGTAATGGCCTGTCCTGTGATGTAGACCGAGGTCTGCTTGATGCCAGAGTCCATGTTCTGTACTTGACCACACTTCCAGAATGATCTTCCCTAAAGTAATTCTGGGAAGTGTCTCAGAGTGTTCAGTCATGTTCCAAGTCTTGCTTTTTCACAGATTCCCTGGACTTTGTCACCCAGTGGCTGCAAGAAGCCACAGATGACCTTATGAGTCAGAAGTATAAAAATGCCCTGCCGGCTGCAGGAGGGGCCGCCAGCTCTGGGGACGGTCCCCGGCTAGATCCCGTGGCCGTGCAGCATTACGCGTACCTGAAGCTTCTGAAGTGGGACCACCTCCACCGACCTTTCCCTGAAGTAGGTGCTCCAGGGCAAGCTGACGGCTCGTTTCTTTCTTGTACTGCTGAACTTCTGAAGAATAATAGTTAGAACTCACATAGCAGAAAGTTGTTCCTTTGTAAACTGTAATTCCTGGGTTTTTAGTACATTCACAAAGTTGTGCTTCCATTACCACTGTCTCATTTCGGAACATTGTCATCACCCGAAAGGAAACCCTGGACCCAGTAACAGTCACTGTTCTTCCTCCTTTCTCCCCTCACCCCTTGGCAACCTACTCTCAGTCTGGATGGGTTTGGCCTACTCTGGACTTTGTGTTTAAACGGAATCATACAATACTGGCCGTTCATGTCTAGCTTCTTAGCATAAAGTTCATCCATGTTGTAGCATGTATCCATACTTCATTCCTTTTGTTTTTTTAAATTGTGGTAAAATATATGTAAAGTTTACCCCCACCCCCCGCCTTTTTTCTCTGGTCGAACCCTTTGGCCTGTGGGATCTTAGTTCCCCGAACCAGGGATGGAAGCCCCGCCCGCTGCCTTGGAAGGCAGAGTCTTAAACTACTGGGGAAAGTCCCTACCATCTTTAAGTGCACGGTTCTGGGCGTCAAGTGCGTTCACGTGACTGCGGAGCCATCACCACCACCCGTCTACAGAGCAAGCTGAAACTCTGCTCTTTAAGCACTAACTCCTCCTTGCGGTCCCCTCCCGTCTCCTCTGTGTTTCTGGATCTAACTCTTCTAGGTGCCGCATGTGAGTGAAACCGCACACTGATTCGTCCTTTTGTGTCTTGCTTGTTTCACTTAGTATACGGTCTTCAACGTTCATCCACGATGTTGCTCAGGTCCGCACTTCTTCTGAGTCTGAATCTGTTCCATTGTGTGCCTCACCCCATTTTGCTTCATTCATCAGCTGATGGACACTTAAGTTGTCTCCACTTTTAGGCTCTTGTGAACTGTGCTGCTCTGAACATTTGTGTACAAGTTTTTGTGTAGACATGTGTTCCCACTTCCCTTAGGTATGTACTTTGGATTGGAACTGCTGGGTCTCGTGGCGACTTTTCGGCGCTGCCAGACGGTTTTCCAGAGTATCTGCCTCGTTTTGTAATCCCACCAGGAGTGTGTGCAGCTGCTAACTTGGGCTGCCGAGCGTCTGCCCTGTTTTTACTCATCCTGATGAAAACCCTAACTCAGCGATGTTGCTTTTCAGTTTTATCTAAAGAAACTGCTTCTCCTTCCATGCAGAGCCATGGTTTTTTTTTCTTTTTTGTATGTTTTTTACAATAAGTGCTTCTAACTGCCAGAATCCCTTAAGGAGATGACTAACAAGGGATTCCCCAGCAAATAGGTGGTTTGGTGTCTAGACCCCCCTTCTTTTTTGAGGGCATTCAGGCTTCTTATCTCTGGCCTTCGATCCTGCTACTTCTCTAATTTTCTTTCTCAGTTCCTTATTTTTCCTTTTAAGATGCTGTGAGCCTGAGTTTTCACCTCTTGCCTCTGAGTTCCCTGTTTTGTGCCAGACCAAGCTCTAAAGAGGGTGTTGAGCTAAGGATGGGGAAGACTCCTTCCTGAAGAGACACAGGCTCTCTCTTCTCTCCTATAGATGTTTTGCTTGAAAAATTGCTGTCAGGAAAACAGTGTTTTCATTGGGGATAGGTATCCACTCTCAGAATTGATCCTTGGAAATTCCCCCCTGCCCCCATAGGTAAGAAGTGGATTTATTTAAAGAGAAACACACTCCCCAGACAGAGTATGGAAGGCCTGAGCAGCCCAGAAATATGGCGTGATAGTTTTTATGGGCTGGGTAATCACGTTGGCTAATGAATGAGAGGATTTGCATGCTAAACCCAAGGACCACATACTGCTAGGAGGCTTCAAAGCAAGGACGCTGCTGCCATGTAACAAAGTGAAGTCAAAACAGGGACTGGTAAAGCCTCTCTGTTTGACAGTAGAGGAGTATCAGCCTTCAGAGACAGTTTTACTTTGCAGAGAGAATTCTGGGCTAAGACTCCACATTGTTAACGTCCTGATCTGGTGCATTGGTTTCTTACAGCAAGACCGGTCCTTAAACTTCATTTGGTTAATCTATAAAAACTCAGATCAGATGTCATATCCCCCCAGACTCTCCATTGCCCTTTCCCTCACCCCACACAGGGGACTTTGGCCCGGCCAGACCCAGGCCTGTCTGTAACATGGGGACACCGTCATGGAAGTTCACTCACTGACTGCTTTCCATGTGGCTTTGGGTTACCTGTCATTCCTGCTTTTCCTATTGACAGTTAGTTTTTCTCTTTTTCTATTCACCCCCCNGTTATTTATCAACCAGCAGCAATCCCCGCTTGTGTGAGGGCAGCTGCTGTGAGTGCTCCTGCAGTGAAGTCAGGTTAGGTGATTTGTGTGGTTTCCACCTTTTAGAATGGTTCTAAATAAAGCTGCTAATGGTAAAGAGCCCGCTTGCCGGGGCAGGTAGACAGAAGAGATGCGTGTTCAATCCCTGGGTCGGGAAGATCCCCTGGAGGAGAGAATGGCCACCCGCTCCAGAATTCTTGCCTGGAGAATCCCATGGACAGAGGAGCCTGCTGGGCTACAGTCCATAGGGTCACACAGAGTCGGACACGACTGAAATGATTAAGCACACACACAAATAAAACTGTGTCTGACGAGGTCCAACTTAGAAGATTCTTCAGGTGGAATGTCCACAAACCTCCTCCTTACAAAGTGGAGAAACTGGCTGCTGAGTTTGCACACAGCCTGAGTGTGTTCAGTGCCACGAGGGGTGGATACATGAGTCGTGACCTGGGCTTCAACAGTCGTGACTGAGGCCTGCAGGGTGTTTGCTGAGGCCCTTGCACAGGTGTAGCCCTGGGCTGTCGCCCAAGTCCCCCACCAGTAAAACTGCTCTGTCACGGCTCCTGAGGAGGGGGGCCCTGTCTGGCGCTCCCTCAGAAGGCCAGCCCCGGCGTGTCCACCCTGGCCCCAGCATCGAGTCCCAGGGCTCGGATGTTTGCTCTAGATCCAGGACAGAGGTGATTGCTTTCTTAGAAAACACCCCCCACCACGAGGGCTCCCCCCGGAGATGTCAGGGGAGCCCCGGAGCCCCAGGAAATCGAGGTGTGAATTTCAACTTGAAGGTTTCAGTTCCGTTTATTCTTTGAAAGTAGTTAGTACACCGTGTTTCAAAAGCTAAACAGACAGAGTAGTGTCCAGTGAAAAGTTGGTCTCCTGCTACCACATTTCTGGTTGTTGGTGTTGCCTCAGAGGTGTCCAGGGCAGGCCTTGGTCAGTTCCAGCCTTATTTCTCCACAGATGTGAGCAAGAAGTTGGGTTTTAGATTGCTAGACCAGGTATAACCTGAGCCCTCCCCTCCCCTTTCTCTTAGAAGCTCCGCGAGTTGGGTGGGCACGGTCTGAGAGGCTCGGGGCAGGGAAGGGCCACAGCTTCCCCCTGAACCGGCCAGTCCACAGATGGGTCGCGGGGCTGGGGGCCGAGGGGACCGCGCACTCGGTTCACGGGCCCGCCCTTCCGCGCCTCTCCTTCCCTTCTCTGCTCAAGCTCCTTCCACCTTGAGGACGCCCTGACTGCCGTCGGGGAGAAGGTCTGCCTGGAGGTGAGCAGCTGCCTTTCCCTGTGCGGCCTCAGCCCCCTCACCACGGACAAGGAGGCCGTGCTCAAGGGTCAGATCCAGGCCCTGGCCAGTCCCGACAACCCCCTCCGCAGGATTGTGGGTACGTCCGGGGGGAGTCGGGGCCGGGGGTGTGCCTGCGATGGGCTGGCGGACATTGCGGAGGGTTTGACGGATGATAAGTGCTGATGGGTGAGGAGAGGGATTAATCACCACCGTGTGGTGAGGGCGGCCCCAAGTTTCGGACAAGCGACCAGCAGTCGGCACTGTCCTGAGGGCTCTGGCTTTGGAATCCCGGGTCTTGGTTCAGAACCCTGCTCCAGCACCGTGAGGCAGTGGGAAATATCCGAGCTGGTCTCTGCCCCTGGTTCCTGGCACAGAGCTCCTGAGACTCTGGTGGTTTCCTCCGTGAGAAGAGCACTGGGAGCACCTTTTATTCGGATATTTAGTCTTTTTCCCAGTTCCTAGTCCGGAGCTCCTGCAGCCTTTGGAATTTCCTGGGTTTGAGGAGCATCTTTCATTCTGAGGAGGTGACTCTTTGGACTCCCTCTTGGGGGCTGGTCCCCCAACAGGCCAAGCCATGATTAGAAGTTTGGAACTTTTAGCCCTGCCCTCCGTTCTCCAGAGAGAGAGGAGAAGAACTAGAAATCCCTGCAAGATGAACCCTTCATGAAAATCCCAGAAGTACAGAGTGCGGAGAGCTTCTGGGTGCGTGAACACATCCATGTCGTGGGGCGGGTGGTGCGTGCCTCCCTGCTGCACGAGAACAGAGGCTCTGGCCCTCGGAATTCTCCCCGCCTCACCTCATGAGTATCTTCGCTGTTCACTTGTATCCTTTATCAGAGCCTTTATTATGTAATAAACTGGTGAAACCTCCCTGAGTTCTGTGAGCTGCTCTAGCAGATCACAAACCCACAGGAAAGGATGCCATGTGAACCTCCGATGTATAGTCAAGTCAAGTGGTGGGTGACCTGGGGACCTACTCCTTGTGGTTGGTGTCTGACGTGGGCATCAGTCTTGTGGGCCTGAGCCTATGTCCAGGTGGTGTCAGAACTGAGTAAGATTGTGGGACACCCAGCTGGGGTCACAGACAGTTGCTTAATGGTGGGAACCCCTCTCCCCCAGATCTGGAGTCAGAAGTGCTTTGAGGGGCTTCCGTGGTGGCTCAGATGGTAAACAAGTCTGCAGTGCAGGAGACCCAAGTTTGATCCCTGGGTTGGGAAGATCCTCTGGAGGAGGGCATGGCAACCCACTCCAGTATTCTTGCCTGGGAATGGAGTCCATGGGGTCGCGCAGAGTCAGACACGACTGAAGCGACTTAGCACATGTGCCTGGTGGTCCAGTGGTTAAGACTGCACACTTCCAGTGCTTCCACTGCTCAGGGTACAGGTTTGGTTCCGGGTTGGGGAACTAAGATCCCACATACCACAAGGCGAGGCCAACAGAAAAAGAAACACAAAACAAAACCCAGAAGTGTTTTGGATGTTGCAGCGGGGCGAGGGTGAGGAGAAGCACAGCTGTAGCACAAGACTAGGATGGGTTTTCTATGCACGTTACTTACTGTGTAGCTTGAGCAAGTGATATGATACTTGAGATTCTTCATCTCTAAAAAGCGAGTAATACCAGCACCTCTAGGGTTGCTAAGAGGACTGCAGGTGATCATATTAAATATAACTAAGGTCCTTACTGCCAAACTTGGCAGCACATAGTGAGCACTCTGCAACAAGTCGCGATTATTAAAACTATTACTGTGCTATATGAGCTGTTCCTTTCCATCATCACTGGTTGATTCTGTTCACTGGTTGATCAAGGGACACGTCTAATGTTTAATATTTAGGATTATTGTTATTTGATTGTGAAGTCCTTCCTCAACTTCTTTATGAAATCAGATAGCTGTTCATCTTATAAAATAATGAAAAGTGAGCAGGCTTCAGGCAAAAGCAGAACGATCCGTGGGTGTCAGATTCTGAGTAGAGGCGGAAGCAGCGATACGGGTGTGCTGCTAATCCTAGCTCTTGTTTTTCTTTATGCCCGGGTGATACTTTTTGATGGCGAAGGACATGGCAACCCGCTCCAGTAGTCTTGCCTGGAAAATTCCATGGACAGAGGGTCCTGGCGGGCTACAGAGCATGGGGTCGTGAAGAGTTGGCCGCTGCTGAGCGACTGAGCAAAATATTTTATGAAAAGAAAGAAAGCTAGTCCCTCAGTCCTGTCTGACTCTTTGCGACCCCGTGGTCTGTAGCCCGCCAGGTCCATAGATTTCTCCAGGCAAGAATACTGGAGTGGGTTGCCATTCCCTTCTCCAGGGCATCTTCCTGACCCAGGGGTTGAACCTGGGTCTCCCGAGTTGACAGGCAGATTCTTTACCATCTGAGCTACCAGGGAAAGTAAAAGTGAGGTCGCTCAGTCGTGTCCGACTCTGCGACCCCATGGACTGTAGCCTACCAGGCTCTTCCGTCCATGGGATTTTCCAGGCAAGAGTGTTGGAGTGGATTGCCATTTCTTTCTCCAGGGGATCTTCCCGACCTGGGGATCGAACCTGGGTCTCCCGCAGTGCAGGCAGACGCTTTACCGTCTGAGTCACCTGCTAAAACTAGAATGCCGTCAGAAGTGGGATTTATAAAAAGACAGTGACGTGAATCAGTGTTTTTTTTTAATGTTAGATTTTTCCACCCCAGGCCTGCCTTAGTTACAGTTTCGTCTTTGGATTCCTCAGGGGGAGCCTCCTGCTGTTGCAGGGCCCTTAGACCCTCAAGATCACTGTCGTCAACTCGGGTGTGGATGGGGGAAGGGCTGAGAGGAGACCGCTGGCGACCAGGCTGCTGCCTTGGTTCTGCCAGCTAAGTTGTTTAGTCACAGCCAGTGGAGGCGTTACTGCGATCCAAAGAGTGTCAGTCAGTCACACCGGAGAAGGTTCCCTAGTTGAGGGGGGCGTGAAGTTTGCAAATGCTTATTCAATATAAATGCCCCTGTTGCTTTTGTAATAAAATCTGCAAGTTGCGGCTTGCACACACTCTTTTTTGGCAGCTGAGGCTACACAGGAAGTTGCTGTAAGGAAGGTACAGCACTATCATAGGGGTGAGGGTGGGGGGCTAAAAGAGCATCAAACTAAGTGATGCCAGGGAGTAGGACTAGCTGCCCTCAGCTCTGTGAGCGTCACTGCAGGCCGTGGACAAGGAGGCTCAGGCTTCTGTCACGGGCTTTGGGGGAAACACTAGACCACAGGTTAGCAGTGCTGGAACCCTCTTTCTTTCTCCTCTTTTTGGAACGTGTATTTCTTGCTTTGTTTTTCCTCCCACCTTTTATGTGATCTTCAACAGTGGCTAATGTTGGTCTCATTGCACCTTGCTCCTCTGAGAGCAGAGCCTGTCAGCACCCTGCTGCTGCTAAGTCACTTGACTCTCCCTAATCATCCATACATTTATCCTTGCTTTCCAAGTATATAACTTGGGACATTGCCTGGAGGCCGGGTCTCCAGGTGGCAGGCACTGGGTGCTAGGGAGAGAGCGACAGACGAGAGGAGCATGGTCCCACCCCGTGGAGGGAACATTACCAAAGAGATAGATGAATGTTCAGAGGTGGGAGGTGCCCCGGGGTGATCAGGGAAGACTTTCTCAAAAAGGTGATGTTTAGGCTAACAACTGAAGCATAAACAGAAGTTTGTAAAGTCGCCCTGACTAGGAAACAAACATCTGCTTTCTCTTCAATCACAGATTCCCGAATCCTGACCTTCTTAGACACCTACCTTGCCTCAAGTCATCAGAAGCCATCGCCCATAGCCCCTGGGGGATTGGGTCCGATTCAAAAAGAGCTGGAGGAAGTTGCCGTTAAATTCGTGCGCCTGGTCAACTATAACAAGATGGTGTTCAGTCCCTACTATGATGTGATCCTCAGTAAGATCCTCACCAGATCCTAACATGTATAGTCCCTGTAGCAGCAGTATTACTTGCTCGACCTGTTCTCAGCTGTGATGTGGCTTTGGAAAATGGCTATTTAGTACATTTCTGTTTAATAGCGCTGATTCCAAAAGGAAGAATATTGTGTATCAATGTTGAGAAGGCTTGTTGGAAAATGCACTGAATTCTCTTTTGGGGGTTTGTTATTCATGAGTGCAAGTTTACAAATCAGAGAGGCGGTTGTCCTGAGTTTCATAGGTAGCACTCAGCTTTTAACAGGACTGTCCTGTGTCTCCACCCCCAGTGTATCATGGTCGTAGCTGCCTGTCTCTCCCTGGAGTCTGAGACCGCTCTTCTGCCATCTGGCTTGTTTTTCTTCTAGACACCCGAGAGTGTCTGGCAGCCACCCCAGAGTGAAGAACCCAAGCCATGATGCGTTTAGACTCGTCCCTCTCTTGCACAGCCCACCCCTCCCTCCCTTCAGGTATTTTATGTTAGAAGACCTTTATAAATCTTACTGCCTCCATCTGCCCCCCTCGACCCCCAGTTATTTATTGCTTTCTCCCCTCCTGGCCTAGCCAGAGCCCTAGAACCTTTCATTCTAGAGGAGCTATTAATATTTGATTTCAAAAAGCTTCCTCTTTTGTACAAAATTACTTCTGAACCTGGATGATAGTGTTTATGGGATGTAGAGAAAGGAAAATTCTTTGATTTTTATGTCTTGAAAGTTGAGGAATTTTTTTTTAAATAATATGTTAGTGTAATATAAAAGAAGACAGAGATCGGAAGTTTTTACTGAAAAGTTCACTCTGATACAACACCTCGAGGTATTGACTGAATTTGAATTCCAGAATTGGATTTAAGTGTTTTCAGATAAAATAGCATAAGCTCACTTACTTCTCAAGTAATGAAGTTATAGGAAATCTCTGGTTTTTGAGCAGTATTTATGTAGGAACTTGAGTGACCAGAGTTCCTGACATATCCTGTGGCTAAAAGGGTAGCTTGGGGTCTCATAGATGACCTGTTTTGTTAAAAAATAAATGTGTATCTTAGATTGGGACATTATGTGAGAAAGCGAACTGTGAAGTCATTGGGGTGGTCCCCAACTGCCAGAACCACAGGGGTGGCGTCATGCAAGGAACCCCTTCATTCAAGCCCACAAGGGCAGGGGTGGAGCTGGGGACAGGGTTGGGGAAACATCCAGGTTTCAGAGGAGGTACTGGTTATACTGGGAGGGATGTGATTTCTCCATGTATTGGCTTCAGACTGCACTCTTAATATTTTTACTTGCACTCAGAAATGTATGCTGGGTTCCATGGTCAGAGGTCATATTAATAAAGTTTAGTCTCAAGGACAAATCCTCCCTGGTTTCCTGGGAAGAGGTTAAAAGCTCAGTAAGTAGAACTTTCAGAGAATAAAACCACATCTTCCGTAGCGCCTTCAGTGAGGTCACCTCTGGAACTGTTCCTGGAGGTCAGGCTGCTGTGGCAGCTGCGCTCACTGGTCATAGAGAATGAGGTTCAGTGGGCGGGGTGGGGAGGGCACTCTGGCTTGCCTCCACCTCAGTGTTCAGGGGTTCCCCACCCCATCCAAGGATGTGGGAGAGGGGTGTAACCCCCACAGATGCAGGGCGGGTCACCACCTCCTGTAGTCATTTTCCCTAAATCTCGAGTTCTTCATTCTGCTTTCTTTTGTAAGGATTAACTCAGTAGATTTTTTTCCCCCTCATGGGTTCCTACATGGACAGAGTGACGTTTGGACAGTGTGAAGTCTTGATGCCCGTGTGACAGGGAGCTTCAGACTCCTCGTGGGTTCCTACATGGACAGAGTGACGTTTGGACAGTGTGAAGTCTTGATGCCCGTGTGACAGGGCGCTTCACAGACTCCAGTGGCTCCCACTACCTCAGTGTCCCCTGGTGGAATTCCACAAGAGCCAGAATGAAGACGGTGAAGTTTAGAATCACGATATTCATATTGAATCGTTTTGCTGTTGCTCTTTGAAGATAAGTGAGCTAGTTTTTCTTCCTGGAATCTCATAGGATTATCACTAAGGGCCAGGAAAATTCGTTTAGTTATTTAGTCACTCAGGAAATGTCTGCTAAGCATCTACTTAGAACTCCCCCACCACAGGGTATTTTGTCCCTCCAAGACAAAAAACCTTTGGCATATAAATTATCCTCCAGAATTGAACTGGTTTTATATATATACTGCATGTTGATTGGATGTGACATGGTTTCCTGCCTAAAAGGGTTTGTGGAAAACATATCTTTAGGGAAGTGCTAAGTTTATTTGGCAGTAGTACTTCACTACAAGTGGGTAGAATGCGCCTTGAGAGCTGGGTTGCTATCAGCAGGTCAGTTTAATTTCTCTGATAGTTTCCTAAATGAATGAGTGAGTGAGTGAATAAATGTCTAGAAGTCAGCTGTCAATTGATTAGGTGACTAGTGGGTGGCGTCTCCCTGTATGTATTTTTCTTTTTTTAATCTCATTAATTCTAAAGCAAGCTGTAAAATGTGATTGTTCATGTAATGTAACCCTATAAATATACTTCAGGTAAGAGTTACACTGATATATCTTACTGATTAATGCAGTGGACAGGTATATAGGAACTTTTTCTCTGTGAAGAAAAGTTATTAAAAAGTTTGACTCAATAGGCATATAACGTGCACATTACTGGCTGACAATTCTGAATGGCTTATTTAGCAGTTCTGTTTTTGTGGCTTATTTTAATTTTTCCAAAGTCTTAAGATTCCTGGGAATAGAGCCGCCTAATTTCCTGCTGAATTTCAAGGGAGTGAATAGGTGTTTGCTGTTTGATTTCCAGTGATCTTTTGACATGCCCTGACTTGTATGTAATTTGTATTTCTTCTGAGGCAGAATAGTAGAGTGGGAAGACTAACAGCTGTCAAGAAACCAGAGTTCTAATCCCATTTCTGTCATGTGATTAGCTGGAGCAAATCAGGACCCATTTTCAATACCTATAAAATGAAAGGACTAGAAAAGGGCCTTTCAAGTCTGACATTCTGTGATAAATTTGACTGGAATAACTGAAGTAGACTGCGTCGGATTGTGCAGAAAGATCCCGACTTAGAGGAAGATCTGGGCTGAGTCATTCCTCTGTTACCTTCTTGCAAGGTTCTGTGATACTGGGCCATTCTTCCTTCAGTTCAGTTCAGTTCAGTCGCTCAGTCGTGTCCGACTCTTTGCAACCCCATGAATCGCAGCACGCCAGGCCTCCCTGTCCATCACCAACTGCCGGAGTTCACTCAGACTCACAACCATCGAGTCAGTGATGCCATCCAGCCATCTCTTCCTCTGCCGTCCCCTTCTCCTCCTTCCCCCAATCCCTCCCAGCATCCGTCTTTTCCAATGACAAGAATACTAATTCACACTTCCATTTGATAGTGGATATTAGAATGCTTTGTATACACAAAAGAACTATAAATGGCTTTATTAGCAACAAAGGAGAGTATTGTAACCTTTTTGCCTGTAGGTGATGACAGATTTGACTGCCGGTGCTCAGCCTCCTTCAGTCAAGCCCGTTTTACAGGCCTATAGGGAAGGTTTTCCTCCTATCCTGTCCCAAGACTGTTATTTTCTCTTATCATCTCTTCTGTACCAGAGCTGCAGTCTTACATCCCTTATATGCTGCCACTCACCTGCACTCCAGTGATTTCTCATTTCCACCTCCATATTATTTGAAGTAAATGAATGGATGACTGAATGGTAGTGGATGATAGGCTATGAAACTCGTATTAAAAGGCACTATCTCATTGAAAACCTAAATAAAGAATTACAATGATGTTTGCAATTGTGTATTTATATTGGGTTTTATATACCTATTTTAATGGTTTACTTTTTTTTAATGGTTTGCCTTTTTATTCATTTTTCAAAGCACCTTCATGGGACGGGGAAAGGGGAAACTTTTAAGCCTGAAAATCCTCTATTAACCCATCGAATGTTCACTGATACTTTCAGAAAAAGCTAGAGTCCTAGAAATGTGTCAGAAACCTGAGCAGGCAGAATTTTACTTAAAACTGCCTTTAGTATGGATTTCTGTCTTACCTATGTTGCCTTCTGAACGAACTTATAGTTTAGAAGGCCTGATCTGATGGGATTTCACTTAATTTAGAAATCAGTTGTGTCTGGCGTTGGTATCAATAGTCAGACTTCACCATTTTTTGTTTTTGTTGTATCTGAACTAAGCCTAGCTTCCCTGGTGGCTCAGGTGGTAAAGAATCTGCCTGCAATGCAGGAGTCATGGGTTTGATCCCTGGGTAGGGAGGGAGAAGGAAATGGCAACCCATTCCAGTATTCTTGCCTAGGAAAATCCCATGGACAGAGGAGCCTGGCACCGGCTACATGGGGTCACAAACAGTCAGACGTGACTTAGTGACTAAACAACCACCTATCTGAACTAAACGTTGAGAATCTTTAAGTGCAACTTTTGACTTAAAAGCAACCTTAAAATCAAAGTAACACTTTTTTTCCTTTCGCATTCTCATTGCCTCTGCTTTCTAAAGTACTGCCTGCTGTGGGCTCAAAGCAGAAATTTGGTCATGTCTTGGACAAGGAAAAAAATTTAGTACAAGGAATTGGTTTTTTTAACTTTTATTCCCAGAGCTGATAAGCTAACTTCTGTTAAATATTTAAAGTTTTACCTAAATCAGTAATATGGTAACTGAGTTAACCTGGCATGAATTAACCATTCAAGAATTCTGAAATTTGTATTAAATAAAATATAACTGCACTTGCTGAACATCACAGTCAAGTAAGAGCTACCAACTTTAATGAAGTTTGCTTTGGGAACTGAAATGTAAAAACCAAAATTTATGAACATGGTGATTTTAATTTTACTATCATGTACATCAACTCTTAGTTTTACATATTAAATATATGCCAGTAGAGGATTATAGAATTACCAAATAAATTCATAATTATCCCCCAAGGTCAGCATGCTGACAAAAGTGGTTTTATATTTTTGTTCTTTTCCAGTAGTACAATTTGATCACGTTTATATTTACTTTAGCTATAACCTTTTACTTTATGTAGCTACATAGATAAAACCTCTTATTTGAAATTTAGTGCTAAAAGCCAGAGTTTGACTGATTTTTGTTTAGGAAGGATTTATGGTCCTTAAATTTTATCCAGTTCTAGAATTGTGGGGAGATGCTATCATTGTTTTTATGAAGAGGAAAGATATGAATATCTTTTGGTAATTTCTCTGCTTCCAGCAACATGGATATATGAATCCTTGGACATTTAGGACTGGCTATAGAGTCTGCACACAGAGTTCCAAAAATGGGTTCAGATTTCTAACATCAGGCTACTTGATGTTAGATGAAGGAATTATCAAACATTCACACAGAATCATACTGAAAACTAAAAGTGCACATATATAGACAGAACATTAAGTTCTACATATATATATACATAGATATATATATATATATATAGAATATTCGGAATAAGTTTTCTTCTTAATAAAAAATAATTTATTTGAAGTTTAGGTGAGGTGAGGTGAAGTCGCTCAGTCGTGTCCGACTCTGCGACCCCATGGACTGTAGCCTACCAGGCTCCTCCGTCCATGGGATTCTCCAGGCAAGAATACTGGAGTGGGTTGCCATTTAATTTTTAGGGGGAAAAAAAATCTTAGAAATAAACGCAGTAGGAGCAATTAGAATACATATAAATGGCCTTAACAGTCCTTAGTCCCCAGAGAAGGCAATGGCAACCCACTCCAGTGTTCTTGCCTGGAGAATCCCAGGGACAGAGGAGCCTGTTGGGCTATTGTCTATGGGGTCGCAGAGTCGGACACGACTGACGCGACTTAGCAGCAGCAGCAACAGTCCTTAGTAGCACTTTTCACCAAGGTAGGTAGGGGGTGTGTATGTGTGTTTTCTTGTTACAATGCTTTAAAAAAAAAAGGCTCATTTTCCTTGCATAATCATATAGCTTTGTTTGCTCATATGGAAACACTCTTACAGACCATTACAGGTATTTGAAATCAGTTTGTCTTCAGTACACTACCCAATGATAGCACTCCAGGAAAGAGTCCATCTCTCTATTTAAGTCTGCTATATGGTATTACTTGTGCCTTTCAGACTGTATTGTTGATAACCATGATATTAAAAAGAAAACCCACACAGCTTAAAAATGATACTTAACAAAATCTGAGGTAGAGCTGACTTTGTTTTAAGGAAATTTTACTCAGCTTTACTGGTAAAATACTGGAGACACACTTTTGATCAACTTAGGTAAGTATAACCTTGCTACATATAATTTATATGAAAAACAGATATAACTTTTCTTCATTTGTAGAAATATTTGAAGCTGAAATTTAATCACACTTGAATTCAAAGTCTAAATTGTGTACCCAGTATGTAAGATCGTCTCTTTATAGCCTTACTACTTTTCCTCTTTTTGGGGGGGTTCCTTATTTTTAGCCTTTGTTCTGAATCACAAGCCTCAGGGCTCAACTTGCTTTTGGTCTAGTTTTCTAAAAATGAGCCTAGAGGAGGTAATGCTCCTCACAAAGAGCAAGACAACTCTCTGGACTTACTTTTTAAGGATAAATTTTTGCTCACTGTAATCAGTTTTTGGTTACTTGGCCACAGTTTTTTTTTTTTTGATAGGTAAGAAGTGGATTTATTCAGAGCGAAACACGCTCCACACACTGGACCATCGCAGAGGGCCAGTGCAGCCAGCCAATAGTTTTTCTTTAATGCTGTCTTTGTTTAGTGCTTGAAAAAAAAAGTTCTTGAACATTGAAATACATGTGAGAGCAAGACTGTGAGTGAGTGATTAAAGGAATACCCACACTTATGTCACTTTTAAGAGAGACGAAAGATAAAATATCTCAGTCTCCCTCAGATTTAATTTGGGGAAAATGCATTCATATTTGAGGATTTCTAAAATGTTTAATTTACCTCTTAAAAATGGATCCTTCATGTTTTCAAACAGTAGCAAAAAAGACCAGGAAAGGACAGTAGTTGTTATGTATGGTAAATACAAGGTGACTTTTCGTATATTGTTGACATTTCTTTTTAAACTGTATTGGCTAAATAACATAAGCTGCTATTTCAAATGTGAAGGAAAGCAGCACCAGGAGACATGACTTTTTTTGAGATCCTTTTATTTTTTTAAAGGATTGTTTTAAAATGTTAAACTACAAAACCGATTCCGTACATTCTGCCATAAATAAAATGAACAATAAGGCAGGACTCTACATAAGCAAACCAAAAACAGCTGTTTTCAGAAAATGTGATAAAATGCTTTACAATCATAAGCCATCCAGTTTTTAAAATAAAACTGTTGAAAACCCACAAGTCTTCAAGTGGTACATACAAGACACCCTTGAAGTGGGAACAAATGTGGTTCTGCCACTTAGTACTGTTCTCACACTTTTTTGAAAACCTAATTTTGCTTAGAGCATAGGTCTGTTCCAAATCCTAAAATTCACGTAGGTTGGTTGGTTGTTCTCAAGAACCATATGATAGAGGCACCAATGACAATACAACTTTGTTTCCAAGAACCTTGTAACAAAGCATTGTCTCTTTAAACATATGACTTAGAGGCAAAAAGATGAGTTGTCTTCCAAGGCAGGTGCTACACCTGCTTCACCGAATTCGCTTCTGCTGCCTTGCTCTGTAAATGTCATGAACAGGGGGAACCACAGCCCCCTTTTCCTCATCTTCATCTGAATCCTCGTTGGGCCTTTTGACAGCCTTCGTGAGCACTGCATTACTTTCCACTGGGCCATTGCCTTCTACGGCTAGCTCTGGGGCTCCTCCAGTAATGATCCTCACAGCTTCTTCAACTGCTATTGAAGCAAAACAAAAGGACTATTGGAGGGTGTTTACAAGTATGCTTCTGTGTCATTCACTTGGTTATACAGCAGAAACTAACACAACATTGTAAAATAACTATAGCCCATTTTTTTTTTTAAAGTATGCTGTGAAGGAATATGTATGTACTACTTTGGATACTTTATCATTTTGTAGCCTCCTATTAGCAAATTCTGAGATAGTACCGCTGGTACTAAATAAAGACAAAAAACTAAGGTTAAAATTAATGAAGTTTTCATAAGCAAAATCTGATAGTGCATGTTCACATGAGTAGAAAAGCTTTTTATGATATTTTTCTTAGTAGAATTAGAACATGAACTGGCCTCTCTGTACCAAAGAGGGTTTGGACCTCTGCGAGGTGTCACTGTACTGCTGCAAGGTGGCAAGTTGGTTTTGGAAACTTCAGTGGTGATCTTTCCTGTCTTGGAGACAATAATGTGAATTCCACTCTAAAAATGGAGCCTCATCACTTACTATTTGGTATCTTGCATCTTCGGAAAATTTCCATTAGTTCATCCACTTGTACAAAAGGACCCTATTTTGACACAAAGAAAACTTAATCCCCAATAATCTGATGAGTTAAAATAGCCCCACTTTGTATTTCCCATGATAAAAGAGAAAAAGTACATAATTACTATATTTACCCATAGAGCAAATATCTGTCATGAAAATGGTGAACAAACCTGGAAACAAATAGGAGGAGGGAGAAGTTTCATTAAAACAACTGCTGCAGGTGGCACTGGGAACACTCCACCAGGGACAGGGTGTAAGCCTGGAGCTGTGAGAGAAAGGAATATAGGAATGGGACGGAAGAAATTT
Source organism: Redunca redunca (assembly GCA_006410935.1). Taxonomy (NCBI): domain Eukaryota; kingdom Metazoa; phylum Chordata; class Mammalia; order Artiodactyla; family Bovidae; genus Redunca; species Redunca redunca. The sequence goes on from SJYQ01096585.1 coordinate 161,815, forward strand.
CTATACGTGTAATAACTAACGTAAGTAATTTGGACATAAATTACTATGTACAAAGAGTCTCTGTTTGGGACATCTTAAAATGTTTTTAGTGTTTTATATGTTTGCAAACTCAAGTGGTGAGACAGTGAAAGCAGTCTCAACCTCATGGCCACTGAGGGGCAGAAAAGTAAACAAGTGACTTTGCATAAGATGACCCAGAACCTGAGTTGGTCAGTTTTTGTCAAAGATCATGTCTAAGCCTCACAAGTCATTTTTTCAGCAAGCCCATTTAAAGTCAGTTATACAGTAACATATTTCATTGTAAGGGTCTTGTTCAAACAGAATTCAGAGACTACTACATATTAGTAAGTATAAACAATACCAGATATCACCAAAGTAAGTTTCCAGCTGTGTAGGTAACCTGTATGTAGCGGCATTTCAGAAAATTCTCTTATGTATCACTGTCAAATGCATTACTGCAATCTGGATCAGTGAGGTTTTTTGTTTAAGACATTTTAAACTCATCTTGATTCAAAGATTACAGCCAAATCGCTTGTCATTATTGACCCTGAGTCTAATTATTAACCTATAATGGAAAGGTCACATTAGTTTGCCCCCTCCAACCCCCACACACCTCTGGATTAAACCGACAAACAAACTGAGGTCTCAGTACTGGATCTAAAGTCATGGCTTACGTGCTAAATGTCGTGGCTGAAATGGAATCATCTGCTGAGTGTCTGGTTTAGGGTATTCTGGTTTTCTATCCACTTCATCTTTCAGAACAGGCACTATAGAAGGAGCTACAACTGGGTCTGGAATTATAGCTGCTAGCTTAGCACGGGAGACATCCTGAAAATGCAGAACAGAAGAATCCTAAACCTGAAAAAGGGACTTACAGAGTAGAACTGTGCAATTCTACATTCCTGAGGATACACTAAATAACCGGGTTAAAAACATAGCAAGAATGGAGAAAGAAAAGTGAGAACTTCCATGACAGTGAAGATTGACAAGTGTTAAGAGTCATTAGACTCAGTGTCACCAGGTGGGACATTTGTAGGATCCTTTTGTAGGTAATACATACCAGGTAGATATATATACCTGGTAGGCAATAGATACCAGGTAGAGGTGGGGTAATTTGGAAGAAAATCTGCAGTTTTAGATATTTTCTGATATCTCCTTTCCACTAAAACTGAACATTACCCATTGGTTCTCTAAGTGAAGAAGCTGATTAAGTAAGGTGCTCTTTCATGAAACCTAACAAAGCTTATCACTTACATTAGTTCATAAGATTTTGCTAATGAAATGAAAAATTATTCCCAACATACTGTTAGAGGGAGAAGGAATGTTTGTTGAGTAACCACTGTTTGTCAATTTTTGCCGTTCATTCACTCTTTGAGGAGGTAGATAGGATCACCTCCATTTTTCAGAAGGGACTAACGCTCCAAGAGGTTCTGCTCTCTCCAAGGTTATATGGCTAGGAAGCAGACAGAGGATTTGAGAGCACAGGCCTCTCTGACTTCACAACCACTCTGTCTTCTTTTCAGTGTCCCAGCAATGCCTGCCAGGGCTGAGAGCAACTCTGAGAGAGCCTCTTTTGCCAGCATCAAGGGATATAAGAGAATTTCATGTTCCCAAAACTTGCTTATATGCAGTTGGTGGCAAATCTAAATGAGGACACCCACTGGGAACTGCTTTTTTTCCCCTCGTTCCCACTCTCACTTATGTGCCACACACAAAAGCATAATGATCCTTCCCAAATACACAGAATATAAACAGAAATACAAGATGGAAAATTCATGAAGATATTTTCATTAATTTCCTTAATTTCCATTTTCAACTTGGCAAAGTTAAAACAGTCTAAAGATTCCACAAAACAGTCTTAAAAATGCCTTTGGCTTTTCATTAAGAATTCGTTAAACCGGGAGCAGAATCCCCTCATCCCTGAGCAGTAACCCTAGTTCAGAATAGGAATATGGGGCTGGCACACAATTAATGGAGCCTACATTAATGAAAATGTCTGAAGTTTATTTTAATCTGGTTCAGACACAAGACCAGTGAGACTCAGGCTAAAAGAGGGCAGTGAGGAAATGAAGAATGATGGTGAGGAATATCTTAATGCTGGCTGGCTTAAGGAGACCAATCAATCCAGGACTCTTGTGGATATAGTTTCCCCTTGGATTTTCATCTGGTCTTTGTTCACCTGACACAGAAAAATCAAGCAATGATAGAGCAATGGTTTTCTCACCAAGGGCTATTTCTAGGCTATCAGTCTTTCCCTTTGGCCTGAATGAGTTCAGGTCCAGATCTGTTTTCTTAATGGTGCAGTAGTCCAAACAGAGGAGTTCCATTCCTAGATAAGCTGTTGAGTTGACGAAAAAGTTTGTTCCAGTTTTGTTCCAGAAATGGAACGAAATTTTTGGCCGATGAAATAATTTCCTAAAGGCCTCCACTGAAGGAGCCCTGTTTAAAGATACAAACACTTCAAAGAAATTTATGGATTTACCAAGCTATAAAGTTTCTTCATTATATCTACAACATATATAGCAGGAATTACATTTGGTTTAAGATCTCCTATCAAAACACACTCCTCAGTTTGAAGAACTGTTAGAGAAAAACTAACCTAAGTGACATTCAGGTTTTCCACCTGCCTACAAAATGTAAGAAATAAGGCATCGACAATTTCAGGGAAAGAATGAAAGTTTGTTAAATCTCATTTTAATTCTCATTTTGTTCATTACTGTTGATAATATTTCACAAACCCAAGGAAAATCCCTGAAATTTTTGTATTCTGCAAATCTATTCTAAAACTAGACTAATTTCAATTTCAGAATTTACTTTAAAGTTTGTCCGTGAACCATTCTGCAACACTGGGAGAGTAAAGCCGTCACACATACCGTGAGCCCAAGTACGTACCTTATACCCAAGCGCTTTTAGTTCACTCGCAGAGCAAGGATATAAATCCATGAACTTGTATCTGTCTACCAGTAAGGCTGTTTCTTTGCCTTCATACTCTTCTTTGAATGCTGTAAACCGTCTTTTCTCCACTTTGAGTATACTAGCTAGATCACCAATATTACTTTCAAAAGCTAGAAATCGGGCCCAGATTTCTCTGTAAGAAAATAAATATAATCAATACTTCACTGTCCTGGGTTTTGGACTTACAAAAATCTTCCAGTTCCCTTCCTACCCCTTTTTTAAATTATAATAATCTTATTTTTTTTATTATAAAGATTTCTAAACTTCAAAACATAGAGTAGTATAATGAATACCTATATTCCATTACCTAGATTCAGTCATCATTAATATTTTGCTACATTTGCTTCCCCATGTTTTGTATCTGAAATTGAATTATAGTCATCATAACCCTTCACCCTAAATACTTTCATATTTAAGGTGTTTCTGTTTTTTGTTTTTTTTTTTTTTAGTTTTTTCTTTTTTAGCCTATTTCCTATTATTTGTGGTCAATGAGACATTTATCCTAGAGACCGTAAACTAACTCTAGGTGGGGAAGAGTTGAAAAGGAACCTAGATTTCCAATTACTCCTGAATGATATGACTTCACCATTTTGTAGTGGCATGAATTAAAATGTAGAATACATTCTTTGTGCAATGTATGAATAAAAATATATTTCAAAATCTAACATGATTGTTCTCTATTCTTCCCCATTAATAGGGATCACTGGGGACAAATTAGTGCCTTACCACTGTTCTAACAGCCAAAATTAATTCTCTGAGTCTCTACTTAAAATGTCAGTAAGCACCTCTCTACTAAAGTAATACAGAGACTTCCTATTTTATGCTAGGTAGGGGACTATCACAAAACTTCTATACTGGTAGACATTATTGCTACTCAACAAGAAAGTAAGAATTAGGAAAGTTAGGAAACCTGCCCAAGGTATAGCTGACTGAGCTGGAATTTGAACCCAAGATCCCAAAGCCTTGCTACTTTCACTGTACCACTATACCATGTTGTTCCTCTGGTATAACTGACAGAGTCAAAACCATAAATCAGCGATGTAACCTGTCAAACAAACTTTCATTTTGTAAGAGTCTTTGCTCTTGAAAAAGAGATAACAAAAATTTCAGAACTCTGCCCTAATTTGTCCATATCAATTTGTAGGGATATAGAGAAAATGTATTAAAATATTTAATAACAAATTGTTAAGGCATCTCTCAAAATAATCCTAGTCAGTATGCAAAAAAAAATTTTTTTAACAAATCTTAAACAGGTATGAAAATATTGCAGGCAGCCATTTGTAAATGAAACTTCAAAAGAGAAGGGAAATTTCTACTGAAACTTAGACTCACAACAAGCAAACATTCATACCATCGACTACAGTTCAAGTATTAAAGCTTCCATTAGAACCTGACCAGTAAGTTTTCACAATGGCTTACCCAGATTTCTCAGGAGGAAGACTTCCAGATGTTAAAACTCGTTCAAACAAAACTCGGGTATTATTGTCCTCTAGGATATTAAAGAAAATTTTAAATATTTTTTAAAAATTTAGTTCTATAATTCAACAAAGCATTATCTCATTGAATCCTCACAAAAAAACAGAGGGGTCTAAGTATTATCACAACCAGTATTTATATATGAGGAAGCTTGAGGTTCAAAAAGATGAAGTGAATTGATTTGGCTCATTGTTAACTGAGTAATGGACCTGTAACTAGAAGCCAGACCATACTAAACAAAAGGTACTGAATAGGTGGATGGGGTGGTGGACACTGGGCTTCCCTGGTGGCTCAGCAATAAAGAATCCACCTGCAATGCAGGAGATGTGGGTTCAATCCCTGGGTTGGGAAGATTTCCTGGAAAAGGAAATGGCAACCCACTCCAGTATTCTTGCCTGGAGAATTCCATGAACCGAGGAGCCTGGCAGGCTACAGTCCATAGGCTCACAAGAGTCAGACACGATGAGGTGACTAAACAACAACAACAAAGCTGACATCAGATTCCATCCTCAATTTTACAGTAAAAAATATTATACATACTAGTAACTATTCTAAAAAATGAAGCAAAATAATATAAAACTGGTGAGGAACATTCATTTCATACAAGAAATTTCTTTTTAATTAAATGCTCCACTGACTCACTTTCTGGAGTTAAGTCCTCTTCCAGAGAGTAGAATCACTAAGTTGAAATACAAAGTCATGTTTTAAGTTTTATTCTTTTCTACTATTTAGGTAGACAGAATGTTGTATTTTTCTAAAATATCATTAAAATCAATATACACCTTGATATCTAAGTTTACATCTAATTATTTACATGACACATAATTTTTTATATTTCTTTTTTAAATCAGTTTTTATACCAGATCATTTTTAGTCAAGGAATTACATATCCTGGATTGTGGTGTGGTTAAATTGACTAAATGAAATACATATATACATATACGAATTCTCTAGCCTTGTGCCTGGTGTAAGTTAGGAACCCAAAAAAGGATTGCCATTATTATTATTACAACAAAACAGAAAAATAAAGATAAAGATGCTCATAAACATAATGTTTCTTTTCGAAATCTCTTCCCCAGTAGCCTCAAAGGATTTTACTCTATTACTTGGGCATCTTTGAGTTTTCGTGGCTTGAGATTTGTGGCTTTATTCCTACTACTGTTGGGACTGTGCTGCAGAATTAAAGACCATTCTGCAGAGGGAAAAATTCCAGGAACATAATATCAAAGAATGACATTGATGGTTTAATATTAACCAATACAGATCTAGACTCTACTTACCATTGAGGTGAGAAAGATAGTCAATATAGGCCAGGACATATTCTGGAATGTCTCCATATTTCTTTAGCCCCAGCTCAAAAATCTTAAAGGCAACAGATTTGTCCTAGAAGTAAAGAAAGCAAAGAACTGATTTCCATCAGATAAGATACTCAAAGAATATTAAAACTACATTTAAATATGACTAAGTACATTAAGAATTAAAATGGATATTAAAATCATGTAAAAACTGCAGCACTAAATACCATTCAGGGGATTTAGATTCAGAAACATGGAGTTTAATAAGGTATAAATTAGCAGGCAGAGGGGATATGAATGATGCTCCATGTAATTTTACACAGATATACTTAGGTCTCCTTTATGATACAGAAGAATTAAAGTTTAATGACAGAAACTAGGATTGCCTTTCTTTTAATTAATTTATCTCAGATAAAGGAAATTGTTCTATCTTTATATTTTATTACAGGACTTACCTTACTACAGTAATATTCCATGAGTGCTGCAGTAACATAGACATGGTGGCGGGTTCTGGTATCTTCTCTTGCTTTTTTAAATATCATTCTTCCAGATTTGATCCCTTCAGCTCTTCTTGCAAATTTCATATATTGGATATATACCTATGCAAAAAAAGTTATTTGTTTTCTATAGGTTAGGTAGAATGTGATGCCTGTGGCATCTAATACAGGCTCACCATACTTCTATATTAACATGTTTTCTGTATAAGAAAGCAATCTGAATACCTAAGAAATTGAAAAGTATCAATAACTTTATAGATATTGCACTATTTAAATCCATAAGCAATTTTTTTCTGGTATTAAAGATTCATGGACTTCCCTGGTGGCTCAGACAGTAAAGCGTCTGCCTAAAATGCGGGAGACCTGGGTTTGATCCCTGGGTCAGGAAGATCTCCTGGAGAAGGAAATGGCAACCCACTCCAGTACTCTTGCCAGGAAAATTCCATGGACAGAGGAGCCTGGTAGGCTACAGTCCATGGGGTCGCAAAGAGTCGGACACTACTGAGCGATGTCAATGTCAATGTCAAAGTCAAAGATTCATGCAAATTAATTTTTAAAAATTGAGATATAATTCACATAGCACAAAATTCACCCTTTAAATATATAATTCTGTGATTTTTAGTATATTCACAAGGTTTTATAATCACTACAATCATCTAATTCCAAACATGCTAATTAAACCTTAAGAAGGAATAAAAGTGAAAATACTAGAAAATACTAGAATTTCTTGATTTATTGCTTTAAAAACCCACTACTCTATTTTCTAAAGAACATATAATGTAACTTCATTGATAAACTGAATCATTTTATACTTTGCACTAACAGAGTACTTAACATATAATGAATATGCAATATTTATTCGATGAACAAAGGTCTCTGGACTATACACAGGGTGACTATTGAGTAGGCTCCTGATTGGCCCAGTTTTGATGATGCCAAACCTCGTTGCCCAGATGAATGAACTATGAATTACTTGAGGAATGAAATTTAACTTATTTGTCATTATACTGCTGGAATCTAGCACAGTGCATAGCACAGATGCAGGCTGCTAAACGAATTACTAAATGCAAGCAGTGGAACCCCAAGGTAAACAAACAAAAAAGGAAGAGATCTGGAGTTGACTTGAGGGAGAGGGTCTAGAGCCCCATGCATTGGCCTGTCCACTTCTCCTCCCATTTAAAGAGTTCCACTGCACTTTTACAAAAACAGTGGCTTTGAAAACCACTATTACAGAGTAGAATTCAGGATAAAGTGAGTTCCTGTCCAACTGCTTCCTAGAATGTTGGTTTCTCTTGCCTCTATTTACTTAAAAAGAAGTATTTACTAAGCAACAATTACATAGCATTCAAACTATGCTCACGAGGAAGGTGTTAGAAAAAGGCCCAACTGTAGCTGTTTCATACTTCTGTACTTCAAAAAAAAAAAAAGAGCAATATCTCAGTAATTGTCAGGGACTGGGAGACAGGGAAGGGTTGACTATAAAGGGGTCACATGAGGGAATTTCTGTGGGGTGATTTAAGTGTTTTATATTTTAATTGTGATGGTTGTCCCATGACTGTGTTATTAGTCAAGATTCATAGAACTAACAATTCAACAAAAACAATAAATTTTACTTTATATAGATTAAAAAACTTTTTTTATAAAAGCAGACTGCAAAGGTGGGAAAGAGATTTATAAAGTTACTTACCAAGGTGGGATCAATATCCTCAATTGCCAGAAGTCTGTTATATATACTGTGAACTTTCTCATACTTCATGCGACTCTAAGATGGTAGAGAAGAAGTGGATATAAATACATACTCATAAACAAGCAGGATTTGAGCTCTGAGGAATCCAGAGGCTGCATCCCACAAAGGCACCTGCTTTGAGCATAAATATATAATGAACTAAGGACTAATAACTGTTCATTTTGCATTATGTCTGTCTTCAAAAAGCAATATGCCTGATGAATAAGCAGCTAGGAATTCAGTGCTGCAGTAAAAAAATCCAATTATAAGAAAGTTCTAAATATTTTAACTTACCTCTTCATAATCTGCATATGCAAAATAAAGAAGCATATTCTTCTTTAATAAAGTGCTTATGGCTCTTTCATATATATTAGCAGCTTCATCACTAAATAATTTGGCATTATTCATATCCTAGGAGAGAAAAAAGCTCACTTACAGTAAGTTTAATGTAGCTGAAAGAGAATATAACACAGACTCATCATATGTATATACCTATGGACATACATGCATTTCTGGATTCTTAAAAAATTCCAAAGACTTCTTCCATTATTTCAACATAAAAAAGAATTATGTAAGTATTCTAAGTGATTCATCACTTTAATACATTAAAAAAGAGCCACCATGTCTTAATTCTAGGGTAGTCTAATCACACGAGAGGGTCACTAAAGTTTTCAATTCTTATACATTATTACCAAAATTCAGTGTTATACTTTTAGTAAATTATTGCTATATCAAAACCATGAAAAGACCAAAAAGGGAGAAAAAAATGAATACTCACCCCCTTCTCTGCTAACAGTTTACTTGATTGCTCAAGATATTGGGCAGCTTCATACCAAATATCAGGGTGATGGCCCAGCACCAGCAGGCACTGTTCATAAGCAAACATAACTAAGAGAAGACATTTGCAACATTTAATTAGAATAAACATTATTTATAAAACTATCCATATAAGTATCACAACTAAATTTTTAGGCTAAGACAGGGCCCTCAATAATGAATGATAATTAGAAATGAAAAATTTTAGTGATTATTATCATCCACCCAAACCCATTCATTTATCATTTATTAAATTAATATTTATTGAGTACCAACTATATGCTGCTGCTGCTGCTAAGTCACTTCAGTTGTGTCCGACTCTGCATGACCCTATAGACAGCAGCCTACCAGGCTCCCCCGTCCCTGGGATTCTCCAGGCAAGAACACTGGAGTGGGTTGCCATTTCCTTCTCCAAAGCATGAAAGTGAAAAGTGAAAGTGAAGTCACTCAGTCGTGTCCTACCCTCAGCAACCCCATGGACTGCAGCCTACCAGGCTCCTCTATCCATGGGATTTTCCAGGCAAGAGTACTGGAGTGGGGTGCCATTGCCTTCTCCAAACTATATGCTAAGGAATGTGAAAGACACTGTGAATATACCAGTGACTAAGACTTCCTATATTCAAGAAGTCTACAATATTTTGGGAAGATTGATATTAAGAAAACAACTGTGAAAATAAGCATGATGAGGAAAGTACCGTGTACTCTTAACTTACAGCAGCAGGACTTAACATAGTTTAGAGACTCAAGAAAGGCTTCACTAAGGAACTGACATCTAAGTGAAACCTGAAGAAGGGATAGAATCTGGTCAGATGAGAGTGTAAGTGTAAGCAGAGACAGGAAGGACAGGAGTAGATACAAAAATGGTGCAGGCAAAGGAAACAGTACTTGCTAGGCTAAGAGAACAAGGCAAGATTAAGAAGTCTTTTTAATTTCCAAAGTCTAGTGCTAGCAGTGGCAGAATAGTTTTTATAAAACTAACTCTTGTGGGGAAAAAAAAAATCAACTGAACAATACAAAAAGCAACAATTTGAAGGCACCAGAGAACGACCAAAAGAAAAAGAAACCAGAGAGGCCTGAGCTCTAAGAACTGGAATTTTTAAAAAGTGTAGACATGTATTTAATACGCTATTCCCCTCAAATACACAGCCTTGTGTGTATAGTTCTGGGATAGCTAGAACTCAGGTCAAATGCTGAAGTTTTACCAGCTTGAGGTAAGTGACATGGAGTTTTGGGTTAGACAAGCAACCGGAAATTAAGGGGGAAAATCCCCCAAAAGAGAACCACAGAAGGTGGAGGCTGAAAATCTGGACATAAATGCCCTCAAAATTTTAACTGACTCTAAAATAGACATCCACAGGAAAATACAAAGAGCCCGAGCAGAAAGAAGAGCTGAAAGAGCTGGAGTGATATCTCATCAGCTGCCCACTCACTGTAATGGAAACCATGTTTGGATTCTGACTCCCATCAGGTTAAGGGATTCTGAGTAAACACCTTTAACTTACCATTGTCTTAAAGTAAAGACTATATCCCAGGACTAAGAGATTTACTGTTAGATAAAGGCCACCACTAACACAGGCTCATCCTAACACCGTAAAGCCAAGCCTCCACAAAGTCGATATCTGCCAGTAATTTAACTCCCTGCTAAAATAAAACCCAACATTCTTCAGAGGAGGATAATAGAATCTAGTCTTTACTATGTATCATTTACACAGCTGTACAATGTCCAGAAATTTTTTTTTAAATGTCCAGACTTCTGACAAAACAAAAAATGTGACCTATAGTTAAGAGGAAAAGAAATCAACCCCTCAATGGCACAGATGTTGGAATTAGCAGACAAAGGTTTTATAACTATTTAAAATATATTCAAGGATAAAAAGAGACAGATGGTAATGGCCATGGAATCTCAACAGAAAAAGGAAAACTGTAATACATATAAAAATTCCTAGAATGGAAATTTATGGAACTGAAAAGTAGAATATTAAATGCAGAATTCACCAGAGGGGCTCACTAGCATACTGTATACGATAAAATAAAGGCCAGTGAACATGGAGACATCTATAGAAATTACTGAGTCTGAGAAACATTAAGAGGAAAAAAGCCTGGGGATAAAAAAAACAGCCTTGGTAATCTACAGGATAATATCAAGTGGCCTAACATATATATAATTGGAGTCTCGGGAGAGCTAATCTTGTTACCTCTTTTAGTTATCAGGGTCTGATCTTCTGTACGAAGAGGGTTGCTCTTTTCCCACTGTATGTACTTCTTCCACATATCCACCTGCTGAGCTTCTTGAGGAGTATTCTGAGGAGGCACTGAGGGAGCATTGCGGTCCAAACCTTTCATTACTGTCTCATATTCCTAGACAATAAGCATTTAGAATTCTGTGGTAAGTTGAAGAACAACTCATATATGGAATGGAGTTGATCAGTTTGGAATATTTTGTTCAAAATGCCTTTCCCCCCTGCAAATACTACTTTGTTCAGTTCAGTTCAGTCACTCAGTCATGGCCAACTCATTGGGAGCCCATGAACTGCAGCACGCCAGGTCTCCCTGTCCATCACTAACTCCTGGAGTTCACCCAATCTCATGTGCATCGAGTTGGTGATGCCATCAAGGCATCTTTCGTCCCCTTCTTCTCCTGCCCCCAATCCCTCCCAGCATCAGTCTTTTCCAATGAGTCAACTCTTCGCATGAGGTGGCCAAAGGATTGGAGTTCGAGCTTTAGCATTAGTCCTTCCAAAGAACACCCAGGACTGATCTCCTTTAGAACGGACTGGTTGGATCTCCCTGTAGACCAAGGGACTCTCAAGAGTCTTCTCCAACACCACAGTTCAAAAGCATCAATTCTTCAGCACTCAGCTTTCTTCACAGTCCGACTTTCACATCTATATGTGACCACTGGAAAAACCATAACCTTGACTAGATGGACCTTTGTTGGCAAAGTAATATCTCTGCTTTTGAATATGCTATCTAGGTTGGTCATAACTTTCCTTCCAAGGAGTAAGCATCTTTTTAATTTCATGGCTGCAATCACCATCTGCAGTGATTTTGGAGCCCCCCAAAATAAACTCTGACACTGTTCCCACTGTTTCCCCATCTATTTCCCATGAAGTGATGGGACCAGATGCCATGATCTTAGTTACTACTTTGTTAATATAACCTAAAAACTATTTAAGAGCAGGGAGAAAGATAAAAGATTAATTACCCAAGAACAGGTTCCCAGGACGAGGTGAAGAGAACAGCCCTGGGCCCTCTCTGTAGGTGATACAGAAAGTCATTCTCAAGACAGAGAGGTTGACAGATCAACATGACTAATGATCTGGTGGCATCATTATTGCCATTTCTGGAGAAACTTCCTTTTAAAACTTCAATAGTTCATAGTATTAGGCTATTTTCCCTAACTTCTAACAGTTTCACTGAGCGGATAGGAATGTACACAAGACAAAACTCTGTCCCTGAGAGCGATGTCATTAGACCAGACAGTAGTACAGTATTCAGATATGTATAAGCGGATAGGAGGGATGGATAACAACTACTTGATTAATTCTATGTAGAACTTTGTCTCTACAACCTGTTTCTCTATTTTAAAAAATAATTTCTTCCAAACTTGATTTATTCTATTTTATCCTTTCACAAGTCCGTAAAGAGGCATTTCACTTTAAATATCAAATACATCATCTGTTTAGACAATGTAATTAACTGTTATTAGTTAAGATTGCTAATGATTGAACATATTGAGTAATACCAGATGGGAAAAGCCCCTGTGTAAATAACATACTCATAACAAACATTACAGTAAGCAGCCTGATGGAATTCCATACCTTTGCTACCCGCCTAGCATTCATGTAATCTCTACTCCGATCTTCAATCATTTTTTTAGCTAAATGAATATTGATACCCTAAGAGAAAAAAAAGAAAATGTACATTATTTTAAAATTAACTATATGTTAATATTAGGATAATGCAGTTTATTCGTTTGCTAAATAACTTTCAATTATTTATTTTGAGAGGTTTTTTTGTTAGTAAAATAAAGGTTGATCACTTTATATGCTTAAGAAAACAAGGAGGACCTGCCAATATGTTATAAGATGGCAGTAAACTTAAAAGATAGGGAATGATTTGGAAAGGGTCAATTATTTCACATAAAATTTTACTAATAAAGAATGATGTAATGTACAGATTCAGCTGGGTGAGTAGCCATGGCTTAGTTCTAAAAGCCTTTTTCTAAATAGGTCTGCATAACTTCATTCATGCCTGCTGCTGCTGCTAAGTTGCTTCAGTCGTGTCCGACTCTGCGCGACCCCGTAGATGGCAGCTCACCAGGCTCCCCCGTCCCTGGGATTCTCTGGGCAAGAACACTGGAGAGGGTTGCCATTTCCTTCTCCAATGCATGAAAGTGAAAAGTGAAAGTGAAGTCGCTCGGTCGTGTCCTACTCTTAGCGACCCCATGGACTGTAGCCTACCAGGCTCCTCCATCCATGGGATTTTCCAGGCAAGAGCACTGGAGTGGGGTGCCATTGTCATTCATGCCTAGTAGTTCTCAAAGAGTAGTCCAAAGATTCCTGTTCCCCAAGACCCTTTCAGAGGGTCCGTAAGATCAAAACAATTTTCATATATCACTGAGACATGATTTGCCTCTCTCACAAATATACAGTGGAGCTTTTCAGAAGTTATATGACATTCAATATGATACCAGACAGAATGTAGAAGCAGATATGAAAATCTGTCCTCTACTAAGCTAGATACCAGAGAGATTTGCAAAAATATGAAATAATGCCCCTTTTCTCACTGAGTTTTTTCTTATTTTGGGAAATACAGTTTAATACTATTTATGTTAAAAATATAAGGAGTCTATAACTATAAACTTTAAATGAATAATAAATATCTTGAAATTTTCAGTTTTAATTCCAACACAAGTATTCATAGGTAAAAGCCACATTGAATTTAAAAGTTCTTTGGGGGCTTCCTAGGTGGCTCAATAGTGAAGAACCTGCCTCACAATGGAGACACCAGTTCAATTCCTGATCCAGGAAGATCCCACATTCCTCAAAGCAATTAAACCCCTGCGCTACAAATATTAATGCTGTGTTCCAGAGCTGGGAGCTGCAACTTCTGAGCCCACCTGCCCTTGAGCCTGCACTCTGCCACAAGATAAGTCACTGCAGTGAGAAGCCTGAGCGTAGCCTCTGCTTGCTGCAACTAGAGAAAAGCCTGTGCAGTAACAAAGACACAGCACAGACAAAAATAAATAAATAAAATACTGATAAATCACTTGCTTATGAAACAAAGAGGCTGGACCACAGTCCCACATCTCGCAATTGCAAGGCAATAATCACATCACTGTAACTAGGTGAAAGAGGTGCATTGCAACTCATCACTACGACTAGAAAAGTAACTAAAAAGGAACTCTTTCATAAGAGTCAGTGGCAACATGTATGTGTATGACTGTGTGGATATAGTTTAGCAATGAATAAAAATGGTTTTGTAAGAATTATAATTCTCCTACAGTATTCTCTAAAAAATAACTCAACTCAATAATATGAGACTCTCAAAACATTAGGAATGGTCCTTTCATTACAATCAACATGAAAACAAACGTACGCAGCACTGATACCCAGGTACCTAATATTAGAAAGGCTACAAACCCACAACGCATGAAAATTAAAATCACTTTCTCATAATAATAAACTACTCTATCCTAATTTACCTCTTCATACTTGTTATAGTCTCTCCACAGTTGTTCAATGTTGATCATTGGATTAACACAACCTCGTTGATAAACTCTTCGAACAGCTGTTATTCTCTGATTTTCTGCATAAGATCCAACAGCTTCCCTGGTATTGGATGAGAAATGCCATCAATTATATTATAGCCAAATCTGTGTTCACACAGAAAATAAAACTATGTAAATACTTACACGCCTTTTAAGAAGTTGATGTAATCCACCCAAATCTAAGAAATAAAAGAAAATCTTAGTATTTTTCCTAGTAGTTTCAAATTTATTAAGTTTATGTATTGGAAAATTTTAACTCTACCTGGTAAGACATAATTTCCATTCCAATTTTATCCAGTGCAAAGTCATATGCTTGAGCCATCTTTTCTCTGAAATAAATGTGAAAGATGTTTTTTAGAAAAACTGTTATTAAAATGTATTTATAACTAAAACATAATCATAACTTCCGTTTGTAGGATCAGAACATTTAAATCTTTTATAAAAACAAAATGTAATGACATCTTTGCAAGTATACAGTGTTCTTTTGTGTTTAGCTTGTTAATGTCATTAATTCATATACTTTGTTTCTTTTACCTACTATTTGTAAACTTATCAAAGATGGGGCCATGTTTTATATAATTTTATAACCTTCAAACTGACTAATCTTATACGTAGAAGATTCAAATGGGAAATATCTGATTCATTGATTAAGAAGGTAAGTTATGGCTGAAGATCTATTAGCTCTGAAGTAAAATTTAGGGATAAAGAACTTGTTCAATATAAGACTAACAATAAGGAAGAAAAGAAAACAAAGAATTCTGAGAAATAATTTGCCTATTTGTTATATACAAAAAGAGCATTTGAGAAGGTCCATTATTTATATTCAACAAAGATAGATAGGTGAGGGTACATCCTAGTGAGGAGGTCAATTACACAATACCATTGTCAAAGGTGCCTTCGAATAGTTAAAAAGCACATTACAAATGTAACCTGCCAAGAGTGGTGCCAGGACAATAAGATGCCTTTTATTAAGTTGACAACAAGCCTGTGAACTAAGTGATGTGGAGCTGCAAAAGTACAGTGTTTCAACATAGAAGAGAGGCTTGGATGATTCAACTCTCCAGAATAAATCTAATGCCAGTGATTTTCTTTAAAGTGGTTTTCTCCAAGTTTTACTAACTTCTCAGAGAATCCTGATTTTTCAAATCCTTAAATTTCTTCATCCTCTGGAGTTAAGAGTTGCAAGAGGAGATGAATAAATTAGGACATGACTTGCATTCTTAAGATCCTGATTTAACTTACTTGTAACTTGGTAGTTTACCCTTGGTTTCTCGGACATATGAAAGATAACACTTCCATAAATCAATGTGCAAAACCTTCATAAGGCATCTCTGAAATAGCTGTAAATACAGTAAAATATGAGAATCCACAGTTAAATAGATTTCCCATGTACACAGTTGAAATGAAACATTAAAGAAACAAATTCAGCTCCTCTGTCCATGGGATTTTCCAAGCAATAGTACTGGAGAGGATTGCCATTTCCTTCTCCAGGGGATCTTCCCGACCCAGGGATCGAATCCGGGTCTCCCACGTTGTAGACAGGCGCTTTACCATCTGAGCCACCAGGGAAGTCCTTTCATGAATTTAGCTTACAAATAAATGACAAATAACAACTCTGTCTATTTTGTTTACATAATCAAAATCATTCTCATAATTTTGGTCAGGAGAATATAATTCCTTTCCTTTCCAAAATTTTATTATGAACATTTTCAAGCACACAAATGGGTTGAATAAGTACAATGAACTCCTATATAATCACTTTGTTACGTCACTAAGTCAAGTCCAGCTCCATGGACTGTAGCCTGCCAGGCTCCTCTGTTCATGGAATTTCCCAAGCAAGACTACTGGAGTGGGTTGCCACTTCCTTCTCCAGGGGATCGTCCTGACACAGGGACTGAACTTGCATCTCTTCCATCTCCTGCATTGGCAGGCAGATTCTTTTCCACTGAGCCACCTAGGAAGCTCATATAATCACTAGCTAGATTCAGTAATTATTAACATTTTACTGTATTTGCCTCACAAATGTTAAGTCCTAAATTAAACTTCAGCATAAAATTCAAAGTGTATTTAAGAGGACTCACCTTTTCTACCTTGTCATAATTTTTAGCTTTAATCTGCAGAGAAACAGAAGAAAAAAATAGAATTAACACTATTCTTTTTAGAGTATTAAAACACTATCTCTGAGTGTTTTGATTATACTTGTAAATTCATTTCTATACTTTCCTATTAATTCTGCCTATCAAAAACAACAAACAATAGAAGTCTGAATCCAACATGTATAACATGCATTGTAAATATGCCTTACATAAATTAACTTTATATGTAAAAAATGTTATACATTCAATATGTTGAAATTTTGTAAACTAAAAATTTTGTAAAACAGTCACAACATGAATAAAGAAATACAAACAAGGCATATTTGAATAGAGCTTTGAATAGATCTATTAAAGACAAAACTTTACTTTCCCTGAAGAACCACTACTAAAACAATCTGAGTAGGGTAGCAAAAAAGATTTGCTAATTTTGACCACACAAATTTTAATCACTCAGTCAACTTGCTATACTGGGGATATCATAGTGAACAAAACATGCATAGTCTGTCTATGTCCTCAGAGAGCTTACAATTTTACAGGGGAAACAAGTGCCAAGGTGAGGTAACTATAGGGTGCTATGGGAGCATTTAAGAGAATAATAAAACTCAGGCTTAGAGGGCTGAAAAAGATTTTCTAGAAGTTAAGATGTTAGGAATGAGGTGTAAGGTCAGAATGGCTATCTCAAAAACTCTACAAATAATAAATGCTGGAGAGCGTATGGAGAAAAGGGAAACCTCCTACACTGTTGGTGGGAATGTAAATTGGTGCAGCCACAATGTAGAACAGTATGGAGGTCCCTTAAAAAACTAAAAATAGAGCTACCATATGATCTAGCAATCATAATCTTGGGCATATATTTGGAAAAAACGAAAACTCTAATTTGAAAAGATGCATAGACACTAATGTTCACAGCAGCACTATTAACAACAGCCAAGATATGAAAGCAACCCAAGTGCCTATCAACATATAATTGGCTTAAGAAGATGTGTGTGTGTGTACACACACACATATATATGTGTACACACACAATGGAATATTAGGCATGAAAAAGAATAAAATATGGCCATTTGCAGCAATGTGGATAGACCTAGAGAATATTATACTAAGTGAAATAAGTCAAAGATGAATATTATATGTCACTGATATGTAGCATCTAAAAAAATAATACAAATGAATCTATACACAAAACAGAAATAGACTCAGAGACACAGAAAATAAACTTATGATTAACAACGGGGAAAGGGAAGAGAAGACGAATAAATTAGGAGTATGGGATTAACAAATTACTATACATAAAACAGATAAGCAACAGGGATTTAATATATAGCACAGGGAACTATACTCAACCTCTTATAATCTAATATGGAAAATAATCTGAAATATATGCTTACACATACAACTGAATCACATTGCTATGTAGTTGAAACTAACACAAAACTGTAAATCAATTATACTTTAATTAAAAAAGAAGAATGAGTTGTTAGACTGATAAAGGGAGGATTTATTCCAGGTAGGAGTGACATGACATGTGTGAAGACAAGGGTTAAATACTATTAGATTTCCCTTTGAATATTTTCATTAGATGGTAGGTGGGGTTAGTTGTTCAACTGTGATACATCAGCAAATCTTTGTATCAGCCTGATACGTGAATAATTTGGTTAGTGAAATTGGCTTGTGGTCCTTTCCAATTAGTAGTATGTATAAAATTTCCCACTTCTTTCTAGCTTAAGGTACTACAGATCAGAACTCTGGTGACAGGGTCTTTTTCTTTTGCTGATTTCTTGCTCTCTTGCTCTCTGGATTTCACCCTTCATCTTCAGAGATCATAAATTGCAACAGGATTTGGTTAAACAGTCTTTGCTTTTTGAGGCAGTCAGTCAGAGCTCTGGAGTCAGATCTCTTGTGTTTACTTTTTGACTGTAATAGTTAACTTTTTTTCCCTTGTCTGAATTAGGGGGGATAATAGCACCTATTTTGTAGGGCTGTTGTAAGGATTCAACAAGTTAATAAATGTAAAGCCTTTAAAACACTGCCTAGAAGAATGGGAACTTAGTAATTGACATGACATTTTTATTATTTTTAAAAATATTTATTTGCATGTGCCAGGTCTGTTTAGTTGTGGCATGATAACTCTTAGTTTTGCATGTGGGATCTAGTTCCCTGATCAGAAACGGAACTCAGCCTCCACCCCCCAACCCCTACCCCACATTGGGAACACAGGATCTTAGCCTCTGAACTACCAGGGAAGTCCCATTATTTATTATTATTACTACCACAAATTCTGCTTGGGATTCAACATGTCCCTTGAAGCTAGAATTATGCCTATTTCAGCTCAAGGATGTCTTTTTAAAATTACTGCCTCTCTTCAATCTATTCCCTTTTTTTCCTTCTTGAACTATTATACACATTAATTCTCCTTCTGTCCTCAAAATCTGTTATTTTTATCCTTTCTTTGCCTTTGGCTTTAGATTTAAAAATATTTCTTCCACTAGATTCTCCAGGCCACAGATTTAAGTCTCTGTGTTATCATTTTCCTCCATTTGACCTACTGTTGTAGTTAGTTCAAAAATTAGCATTTTTAGCTCCAAAGATTTTTTGTGTTTTTTAAATACTGCACTTTCAATCTCACTGTGTTCCTGTTATTTTTTTCAAGTTATTGCCTCTCTCCTCCAAAAGCTCTTTGTGCTGGGGGCCTGTCCCAACAGTCTGTGTCCCTTTCTTGTTGCTGGATCCTTAGATATGCAGTTGTGTTTTCCCTCTATTCCCTGAGCTCAGAGTTGGCAGTCCCAGTGTAGGAGTTGACCCCCTCTACCACAACAGCTGTGTAGCAGGTGTAGACAGCAAGTTGGCTGATGGTAGTCTTTTGACAAAAAAACAGAGAAGTCTTTACGCAAGAGTAAGGAGGACTCAGCTTGCCAATTCAGCTCCTTTTTGGTTTCCTGGAGGCCAGGCTGATGTCAACATCTAGGGTGCCAAGTGTTTCTGAGTCAGTTTCTTATTCCTTGTCTTAGGCGCTCCACCAGCCCTGTCTTTCAAGACTTCTGTAGAAACTGAGATTTCCTTTCATCCAACTGCTTGCCTCAGTACAAATAAATATGTTGAGAGTGGGAATGAAGTAAGATGAATTCAAGTCACCAGACTTCCAGATGTAGATGGCAGATTATATACAGTTCTTACAACTGGCCAGGAAAACCAAAACTACTCACTGGGAAAATTGGCAAAGAATCAGAATAGGCAATTCTCAGAAGAGAAAATGTAAATGGTTAAAATTAACATGGCACCACACACAAATTTCCAAAATAGGAAATACAAATTAAAATAGCAAAATATCACTTTATACCCATCAGAACAGTAAAAGCTTCAGAGTATTAACACTACCAAAGCAATGAGAATTAGTGACTTCATCCATTGCTGGAGGAAATATTGTTATGGCCTTTACAGAAAACGGCTGGGAAAAGCTACTCAAATAAAAATTACACATCTTTTAACACAGCAATTTTACTTCTGGGACCTACCTCATAGAAATAAAAACACCAGGATGAAAATGGGTTTATACAAAGTTACTTTCTGCAAACTTTGCAGCAGCAAAATCTTTAACAAAATAAATGTCCCCCAAAACAGAAGTGGCCTAAACTAATAATCATGGTGCATCCACATCACGGAACTTTTTATGTCCATATAAAACAAATTAGGGCTAAATAAGTAATTTGGGGGAATGTCCACAAGATTTTATTGAATGAAAAAGGTTAAAATATGTATAATATAATCCATTCTTGTAAAAAAAAAAGCTAATAATGATTATGGTAGATAGAGTTCTATGGGTGGAGGGAGGAATAGAGACAAGAAAAAAAGAGACAGTATTTCATGTATATCATTTCATTTATGCATTTGAGTAACAATTGTCTATATATGTGTGTAAAATTGTAAACAAATATTTTTAACTTTTTTCTTACATGAATTGATCTTGTATCTTTCATTCATCAATTATTTATTATTTCAATTAGTGTAAGTTCAAAATACATATGTACAAAAAGACCCTTCTGATTAACATAGGAAGACTCTATGGCCTTGAATACATTGCTACTGATTGTCATTCACTTAATTCAATCAAATATTCTTTGTCAGCCACTCTGTACATAGAGCCTACACTGGTAGCATTACCATTAGCAGTATCTCATTTTTAAAACATCATTCAATCTTTAAAAATACCACTCTACTTTGGAGAAGCAGTGTGGTAAAATGAAAAGAATTTGATCACCCTTTATCAACCACTGAATCTCTCCCATCATCAGAGTTTTCATTTTTAAACAAAAATAATAATACCTACTAAGAATGGTTTTTCAAGGATTGAAAAGAAAGCATCTAGACATTCCAGATACTCATAAATCATACCAATTAACAAAATTACAAACCAAAAGAATATAAACTTCATTACATCTTCTTTGAACAGAGCTATGTAAACCAAATTACCAGAAAGAGCAATGTTGTTATTACAACTGGCCTCATTTGAGAAAAAACAAAATTTATGCGGACGATCATATTCAAATTCCATTATTGGTGAAACTAGTACAAGAACATGTGAACATCACTTTGATCATTCTACTACTAGTCTATTTTTCTTTTCTGAAAGATTACTGTTTACTAGATTTACATGAAAACATCTTAAGTTAAATATTTAAAAATATACTTAGCATAATTATGTACTTTTGTACAGGAACCTACCTGATAAACAAAGTTAGGTTTAATTTTTAAAAAACTCTTGATAGTGCTTTGAGTTTTGATATCAGAAATTCTCAGATCTTTGTCATTAACCAATAGAAAATGCCTCCATTTAGGACAGAAAAACAGAAGGGATATTTTTCCCAAGAGGAAATGCAAATGGCCAACAGGTACATGAAAAGATGCTTAGCATCATCAGTTCAGTTCAGTTCAGTTGCTCAGTCATGTCCAACTTTGCGACCCCATGAATCGCAGCACGCCAGGCCTCCTTGTCCATCACCAACTCCCGGAGTTCACTCAGACTCACGTCCATCGAGTCAGTGATGCCATCCAGCCATCTCATCCTCTGTCGTCCCCTTCTCCTCCTGCCCCAATCTCTCCCAGCATCAGAGTCTTTTCCAATGAGTCAACTCTTCGCATGAGGTGGCCAAAGTACTGGAGTTTCAGCTTTAGCATCATCCCTTCCAAAGAAATCCCAGGGCTGATCTCCTTCAGAATGGACTGGCTGGATCTCCTTGCAGTCCAAGGGACTCTCAAGAGTCTTCTCCAACACCACAGTTCAAAACCATCAGTTCTTTGGCGCTCAGCCTTTCTCACAGTCCAACTCTCACGTCCATACATGACCACTGGAAAAACCATAGCCTTGACTAGACGGACCTTAGTCGGCAAAGTAATGTCTCTGCTTTTGAATATGCTATCTAGGTTGGTCATAACTTTTCTTCCAAGGAGTAAGCATCTTTTAATTTCACGGCTGCAATCACCATCCGCAGTGATTTTGGAGCCCCCAAAAATAAAGTCTGACACTGTTTCCCCATCTATTTCCCATGAAGTGATGGGTCCGGATGCCATGATCTTTGCTTTCTGAATGTTGAGCTTTTAAGCCAACTTTTTCACTCTCCACTTTCACTTTCATCAAGAGGCTTTTTAGTTCCTCTTCACTTTCTGCCGTAAGGGTGGTGCCGTCTGCATATGAGGTTACTGATATTTCTCCCAGCAATCTTGATTCCAGCTTGTGCTTCTTCCCGTCCAGCGTTTCTCATGATGTACTCTGCATAGACGTTAAATAAGCAGGGTGACAATATACAGCCTTGACGTACTCTTTTTCCTATATGGAACCAGTCTGTTGTTCCATGTCCAGTTCTAACTGTTGCTTCCTGACCTGCATACAGATTTCTCAAGAGGCAGGTCAGGTGGTCTGGTATTCCCATCTCTTGAAGAATTTTCCACAGTTGATTGTGATCCACACAGTCAAAGGCTTTGGCATAGTCAATAAAGCAGAGATAGATGGTTTTCTGGAACTCTCTTGCTTTTTCCATTATCCAGCGGATGTTGGCAAGGTTAGCATCATCAGGGAAATGTAAATCAAAACTATGTAGTTTTCACCTCATACCCGTCCAAATGGTATCACCATAAAGAACACAAATAACACATGTTGGCTGGCGAGGATGTGGAGGAAGGGGAAACTTCATAAATTGATCGTGGGAATATAAATTGGTACAACCACTGTGGAAAACAGTATGGAGGTTTCTCAAAACCAAATTCCACTCCTGGGTATATATCCCAAACAACTAAGATCATTAATTCAAAAAGAAACATGCACTCCAATGTTCTGAGTAGCATTATTCACAATTCCTAAGATATGGATGCAAACCAAGCATCCATCAACAGAATGGATAAGGAAGATGTGGTATTAATAAATACACATAATGGAATACCAGTCATGAAAAAGAATGAAATTTTGTTGTTTACAGCAACATGGATGGACCTGAAGGGTATTATACTAACTGTATTAAGACAGAGAAAGATAAATACTATACATCACTTACATGTGGAACCTAAAAAATACAATAAGCCAGTGAATATAACAAAAAAGAAGCAGACTCACAAATACAGAGAACAAATTAGTGGTTACCAATAAGGAGAAGGAACAGGGAAGGAGCAATATTGGACTAGGGGGTTCAGAGGTAAGAACTATTAGGTACAATATAAGCTACAAGGATATATGTACAACATGGGGAAATACAGGCAATATTTTATAACAATTATGAATGGAGTATATTAATAAAAATTGTGAATCACTATACTGTATACCTGTAACTTATATAACATTGTATAGCAGCTATACTTCAATAAAAATAAAAGCATCCATTTAAAGCTCTTTATATATATGCACACAATTTTGCCAAGTTTCCTTGAACTTGCTCACATCTTATCTATTATATTAAAAGTAACGCTGCATAAGTTTAAATAATAGGGATTCTTAAAAAATTATCTTTAGGGAATTCCCTGGTTGTCCAGTGGAGGGTGCACGGGTTCCAACCCTGGTCAGGAAACTAAGATTCTGCATGCTGCCTGGCGCAACCATAAACAAACAAAAAATTATGTTCAGCCTTCAGTTCTCTAACTTGCAAATGGTCATCGGAGATTTCTGTTTTTCAAACAGGAGTCCTAACTTATTCTAATGCAAAAGAAATTTTTAAGTGGTTGGAGATATACCAAAAAATGAACAATTTATCTGTTCATGTGACGGAATGATTGTTTTTTCAAAGCTTCTAATAACATGGCCATTTTATTTATTTTATTTTTTTTCACCATTGTTTCAAGTCTTTATTGAATGTTAGTCTTGCCTTTGTTTCACATTTTGGTTTCTTGGCTTCCAGGCATATGGGATCTTAGCTCCCTGACCAGGGATCGAACCCATACCCTCTGTATTCGAAGGCAGAGTCTTAACCACTGGACCATCGGGGAAGTCCCGGCCATTTTATTTTTGTAATTAAAAAAAATTATTCCAAGGAAAAAATTAGCATAATACTTATATTTTTATATCACTACTATTTATAATCAAAATGTCATACAACTGCAATATTGCATTTGGTGAATCATTTGAAATATCAAAATATGAAAAGTTAAGGTGGAGGGAAAGAACTAAATTTAAAAAATTGTCAACTGGCAATTCCCTGGAAGTCCAGTGGTTAGGACTCTGCACCTACTGTTGAAGACTTGGGTTTGATTCCTGGCAAGGCCAAAAAAAATTATTTCCTCAAAAAATTTTTTTTCTTACAATGTAGCTTGGGGAAAAAAATCCAACCAAATTCTGTAACATCAGAACTTTTTACTGTTATTTTTTAAATTGTCAATTATAATAATAAGTAACTGTATAAATGATTTTAAATGTTTCAAAAACACATTTGACTAGTAAACTTAACTGGCAAGACGACTCTAGAGAGGAAAGCAAGCAAAACAATCTGAAGAAAAAAGTAAGTCTCTATAAATTGTGTTGAGGTTTTCATATAATAACTTATTTGTTTTTTAAGACTCTACTGGTCCACACAGCAGAGGTGGAGTCTGGCCCCATCTCAAGTAAGATCATATGGCAGTTGCTTAAATAAATGTGATGAATAACCAAATTAATTATAAACCCACACTCTTAATTTGTTCTCTATATCTTTTCTACTCTAGAGCACAGCACACGCACTTTTGTGGAATTTAAGCAACCAATTTGAGTTGCAGAAGCTGCCTCATTCTGTTTGTCTTAATTTTCTAAAAAGTTCAGCCCCAATCCTGAAACCTAAAAGAAATGGAATCCTAAATATAAACCCTGTCCTTCATTAATTTACTCTTTTTCACCACACTTCTGCTGTTTTCAATCCCTTGTACCCTGGAAACGATGTCTTAGATGGTTACAAAATGTAAGCAGATTTCAAGAATTTGGGAAACACTGAAGAATGTCACTCTAAGATTAAACAACAGATTTTAAAGTTGCCAGAGTAGCTGCAAAACATTCTCCTTCCCACCACCCAGTCCCAACCATAAGCTAAAGACATCACGAAAGGAGTATCTGCCAGCAAACCCATTTTTATACAAGAAATTGTATGTCTGTGACAGGCTCTTTTCTAGCTCTAGAGATAACAGTGGTGGGCTAAACTAAGTTTTATAGCTCATAGAGTTGTTTTAGTAAGGGAGTCACAAATAGTTTAAAATGTTTGCTTTGCTTATCTGTGCTTCCTAATTTTTCCTACAATATATTGTACTATTTCTATAACCTTCCTATTAAATGTAGCTATAAATGTATGCCTACATACACATATACATAGATTTACTTTTAAGACTGTTGAAAACCTTGTTGTTGTCCCATAAATTTTCAGTTCCTCCAGGCCCTTAAAAATGTTAACAAAAGTAACATTTGTTAAATACAAGTGTAAAGTATAAACCACTTACAGTCTCAGTATGATTGACATTAAAAATGTGCTAGGCAAAAATATTATCTTCAGTTCTGGATTAAATTTATGTCCATTTTGATTCTCTGTACTAACCAAATTAGGTATTAATCTTCTACTTTTCTGAAACAATAAAAAGTATTTGTAACATGTTTAGGATTTACCAAGTATATATGGGGATATGGACCTGAACTCAAAAAGTTTATAATCTAGTTATAATCAAAGTATTATTGGAAAGATAGGACTAAGTTTAAATTATCTTCTATTGGTACCATGTCTTATAAAGCCAGAGGAATAGGAGTTCCATGCAAATTACAGTTACCAAGGCAAGTTTTACTGTGCAGATAGAATCCTGGCCATTGATGAGAAACAAATTTCTGAAAGTTAATGAAATAACATGAGTTTCTCAAGTTTTCTGTGGAACAGGGAAAACATTCACACAAGAATAGATACTAGGAAAACAGGTTGGCTAACTGTGGTAGAGGTCCATTATAGAGGGCCTGAAACACCAAGGAGAATTTAAACTTGATACTAACTTACTGATACTTTCATCAGTTGGATGATTGGTCAATACTTTTATCAACCAGTGATACAAATACACAAACTATGGCTCATGGTGGAGGTGGGAGTGACGGGTAAAGGTAGGAAGCTTTTGGTGCCATTGGAGTAAGGCAAGCTGGCACCTGCTGAAAGAACAGGGAGAGAAAAACAGTAATACAGATGGTGGGATATGCCACAGGTCAAAAGGAACTCTGGGTAAAGAAAAGATCAGTGAACCTGACAATAGGGAAATTATTGCAGATTTAAATATAAAAGCCAAAACAATTCAACTTCTTAGAAGCTGAAATCAATGACAAAATACTCATTAAATACTCAATGTATATAAACACTACTCTAAGAGTTTGTATGTATTATTAACTCATTCCATCCTTAGAACAACACTCAAGTAAAGTACTATTATTTACTGTATGAAAGATGACAAAAGTGAGAAAGGTTTAGTAAGCTGCCCAGTTTTGCACAACTGAGCTCTTTACACACTACATTGCTCTTTATCTAGATATATGTATGAGGATGTTCATTCAAAGAGTGCTTATGGGGACTTCCCTAGTGTCCAGTGGCTAAGACTCAATGCTCCCAATGGAGGGGGCTCAGGTTCAACCCCTGTCAGGGAACTAGATCTTACAGGCCACAACTAAAGATCCTGCATGCCACAATGAAGACTGACAACCTATGTGCTGCAATAAGACCCAACACAGCCAAATAAATAAATATTAAAAAAAAAAAAGAGCTCGTGGTGGAGAAGAATCTGGAAGCTTAAATGATCAAAGGCAGACTGACTAAGTAAATTCTGCTTTGTCTAAAAATGGAATGGATTGTTTATATATACATAAAACTTTAAAAGCAATGATGTGTATTTATAATACCGAATGGAAATATGTCCACGGTATATTATTTTTAAAAAGAAGTAGAATTTTAAAAACAGGCACACATTTGGTATGTTTATCCAATCTACTTATTCTCCCCATCCCACTTCCTGTGTCTCTATCCAGAGTGCAAGACGGATGAGTAGGAGAAATGCACACAAAATTGTTGGCCAAAACTGTTACTACTGGGAGAAGAGAGATCATTTTTTAGTTATTTCTGTGACAGATTTTATTTCCATAACACAATTTCACAGCAATAGAGGTAGGTGTTGTTTAAAAGAAAAGAAAGAAAACCACAGCTGCTTGGGGTAGTAAATCTGAGTATTTCCTTTGTGTTTTCCTTTGGTTATAAATATCTCTATTTACAGGTCATTTTTAAATGCTCTCAATTTCTCATCCACGCTTACAAAGCTAAAAAAAATTATTAATTGCCAGGAAATCAGGAAAAATTAATTTCAACCAAAATAGTCAAAGGTAAAACTTTGACCTAAAATTGATTTTGCCCCAATTTATAGGGCATCTGTCTATAATTCTCACTTGACATTTAAGACTCATCCTTTAAGTGAAATGTCTGAAACTCTTTGCTTCCAGTAAACACTGTAAACACCATGGCAAGTCATTACTTTTCAAAAATAACCTGCAAATTCTGAGTAAGGAAAACAGAGCAGGATATTTCACTTTTGGAGAAAAGTGAGTAATTTGTCTAAAGTATCAAAACATCACCTAGTTAATCTTCATGGCTCCACTGTTTTTGCTACTCTAACCCCACTACACCACCTATCCCCCAGCCCCTCATCACTGATGTACAACAGATTTTCTTTCTAAATGGTAAAATTGAGAATGGGAAATATGTATAACTATTTGAGATCCTTGAGCTACCAGAAATGTCAGAAAACCAACTTCATAAGACACTAATCTCAAAAATGGAATAAATTCTGTACTGTACAACCAGGGAGGTCCTCAAGCAAGTGTGCTGATTCACTTCCCTCAAAAGCCTAGTATCAGTTTCTTTCTTTCACATCCATTTTAGTCTTCTCTAGCCTGTTACCTTAATTTTTAGCTTTTATGAATTGTTTTCTTAACAAAATAAAAATCCTTCCAGGCAACGTAAAATATTATTCAATAATATAATTTCTCTAAGATTTCTACATGAACTTCATACGTTGCCTTAGAAAATATCTCACCTTACTCTCATTTGGCTGAGTTACCCTCCCATTAGTATAGTCACACAACTTTTTAACATGTGGTGAAAATTTTTAGAGTAGAAAACCATTTACTCTTTACAGTTCTTTCATCCTTCACCAATACTTCTCACTGCATATAAACTGAGAACTGTTATTTTTTAAAAAGTTAATTATCATTGGACAAAAGCCTTATGTTAGTCACTCCTCTGATCATTCTAGTCTTATAAATCACAATTCTTTCTTTCTCATTTTGATAGATTCCTATCAGAATATCAATTCCTTGCATAATTTTCAGTGCATCAGATGTCTTTCTATGCATTTCTTTGTTACAAACTCTATACATACTTTTATACTGCTGAGCCAATGTACACTAGAAACCTATAATCATGGGTAATACTTCATCTAGCTTTTCTTAAAATCACTTTTCAAAAATAGGATTGAGCTTCTACAACAAAGTGGCTATGAATCCAGTACATGACAATTTTCTACTTTTTGAGCAACTTGCCTACTATTCCAGTATTTCCCTATTTACAGTGCATTCATTCCTCAGACTAAAACACATTATGTTGCCTTTTTTTTTTTGCAATGCCATTACTCAAATACACTTTAGATCAGAGGTTACAATTACGGTCTGTAACTCTCCTTCTGATCCCTTTTTATAATTTTATCCAAGAAATTAAAATCTACACTTGTACGTATGATCCAATTTCAGTTTTCTCAATCTTCTATGCATAATTTATTTCTACCTTGTTAATGAAATAAGCTAATTTCATGGTCCTTTTAAAAAAATACTTATTAAATAATCTCCTAATCATCTTTCTCACCATAAGTGTACACTGATTTGTCTATTTTCACACAAACTATAATTAGTCATTTTTACTGAAATTCTGAAGCAGTTTTAAACATGACCTGGCTAAACTTTTGAAAGATCATGTAAGAAGTCTTTGATAGTGAAAAAGCAATTTTAAGAGGTAAGTCTAAAGAGATTACAAATGTGTAAAGATATTTAAGTAAAACTATATTTATTTTAGTTCCTCATAAAGGGAACAATATGGAAACACAACAATAAAGGA
>SJYQ01096585.1:191078-224523 GCA_006410935.1 Redunca redunca
CAATAAAGGACCGGATAAAAGACAGTGGGAATATGGATGTTTCTTTCCTTTATGCTTACATTTTTCTAATGTTCCTGCAATAAACATACTATCCTTTTAAATAATGAATGTTTTATTTTTCTTTTTAAACAACCATAAGTTCTGCTTTCCTTCTTTCACCTCTTAACTCCATTCATTTGATACTATTTCATTATGTGTGCCTTTTAAAACAGAAATATTTAATTTCAAAAATTTTATTCATCTACATATTTAGCTTCAGTGGCAATAGTTTAAAAAAGCCTAATAACTGCATTTTTACAATACTCCATTTAGGTATAATTCCACTGACTCATTTGAAAACAAGTCAACATCATTTTTAAAAAATCCCACAAACACACTTTTATCAGTTTATTTCACAGCACCTAAAATAGTGCCTAACATATAGCAGACATTCAATAAATAGTTGCTAAATTAATGTGGATAAAAATCTAGCACTGATAGCATATCCATTCACAGTTAACTTGTGGAATTAACATTATACTATCTTAAATATCAATGCAAATTTAAAACTGTAAGACATAACTTTTATGGATAGCTCATTATAAGTTCTTTAATTTTTGTCAAAACATTAACTAAAAATCCTTTCACTAAAAAGGTTTAAGAAGAATGCTAAGAATTATACTGTCAGACAATTCAGAATGAAATAACAATTGGATAGGATTGATTAAAACTCTAATATGAATTTTAAAAACAGACTTCCACATGGTTTAGATAATCCCATGCAAACACTCAAATCAACTTTATTTTCCATTAATTCTTCTGAATGAAAACATGGTTTTTATTTCCCAAATAATACTGCTTTAAATAGCTACTTAAAAGGTGGAATTTTGGAAGTGGAGGTTTAAACAGGTAGGCACAGCTAACAAATTATCTTCATGAAAAGCAAAGAAAAAACTCAGGTAAAAAAAAAATTACACTCCAGAAGAATCAGTAAGATTGAGACATGAATCTTCTTCCTCTATGACAAACATGCTCCAAAACTAAAACTTTGGCTCTATTTCAGTGGGTTAAGTCCTACTTTGAAATGTTAAATACTACTTCCAGAATGTTTATTAATCAAATAGGTATTTAAGTTTTAAAACTTCTTTTTTCCTTACTTTATAAGTTCCTAAGTACTGTTATTTAAAGACTTATCAAGAAAGCATCCACTATTTTCTCTGGAATTTTTTATATATAGTTTGAACAAATTCCAGAGAAAATAGTTTGTTTCACATTTTATCTCTTCCATATATGTTTATGATGACATTTTCCAAAGTGATACCACATAAAGAATTAAGTTCAAATTCTATATGGAATACTGTCATTAAGGTTTTAGTAGACAAGACTGCAATAAAGAGTACACTGGAATTCCCTCCTTGTGCTGTGACAGAAATGCAAAGAAAGTTGAAGGGGAAAAGAACCTGAAGAGCAAGACAAGTGAGATGTTGATGTCACTTTAGTTTGTAAATGAAGTCTCAAGGAAGGCTGTTATAATCTAATACATGGCCATTCTTGCTAATGGATCCTAATATTCAGATCTAATTTCGTCCAGGCTTTCTTTATGTGACTGGTTAGTGGGGATGTCAGATTATTTAAAGCTGTGACATGTAAAAAATAGGTAATTTAAAAATTTTCTAATGCTATTTCTCAAAGTTGAGCTCTGGGCAGTCCTTTCCCAATCACTACCTAAACCTAAGGGAAGACAGTAAGGACAGGGAGAAACCATTGCTCTCTCCTCCTCACATTCCCTCATTATCCCACAGTATGCACCCAATAAACTAAACGTTGGATTTTCAGATCGTTACAGTTAAGATACACTGCTGGATAGGTGGGCATGCATGTTGGAAAACCAGATTTTTATGAAGTATTTAGCTGACCACTGAGAAAACAAGTTTAAAAATATTTACTGTTTAAGAAAAATTAGTAAAAATAAAATCCTTACCCATAAAACTCACTTCAAAGGGAGCTCTATGATACTAGAAAGATGGCTCTTGATTTTGATGCCTGACATTATTGAATAGCACAAGAAAATCTGTACTGTGAATCAAGATTTTTCTCCAAAAATACTTTATAAGCAAATCAATTTAAAGGAAAAAATATATAACTAGCAACAGAAACATACCCTTATAAAATCTACTTAAAACTACTATTATTACATAAGAGTATTCAAGCCTCCTCATATCTTTCTAATGCTGAGTTGCAAGAATTTTAGAAGCTCAAGACATGTATGAGAAAAATATTGCAACTGTAAGATTTTAGTGGGAAATTATAGATTTGATGAACTAGATGAAAACTGAAGCACAAAACAACTGAAAGAAAATTATTTAAAGGAAGTCATGAACACCAAAGTAACAAATTAAAATACAGTCTTTCACATCAGAGAGTATATTTATCATTCTTTCCAGTCTAACACTGAGGAAAAACATAAGCAATAAAAATAACATGCAATGTAAATGTCATATCAAAATTATCTAAACTTATAAATAGCAAATCATGCTAAAGTTAAATTTTCCTTAAGTTCCGTAATGCAAAATGTTCCTGACAAATAACAACAACAAAAAAAAGGAATAAGGATATTAAGTTTCAGAAAAAGAAATCTTAAATTTATAAAAACAGATTCGATTTCACACATAAAAGGAATACAAATCAAAACCATACTGATAATTGTTTACCTATGAATACTGGCAAAAGTTTAAAGTATAAATATATTGAATTAAAATGTGAGGAAAGGAAAAAGAAGTGAGGAAGTGAACTCTTTCAATATCAAGGATTATTAATGGGATTTTAAATTATTACCTCTGTGGAAGGCAATTTGGTTAAACAAAAAAAAACCCTCAAACTCTTCCATCTAGCAATTCCTTATCTAGAAATAATTTACAGATATATTTACACAGAAATGACATGTACATATGTATTCAACACAGTAAAATTTCTAATAAAACAAGTTTGGGAGGAACCTAAATGTTCTTCAGTAGAAGACAGGTTAAACTAAATATGGAAGAAATTTACTTTGTTAAGTAAAAAAGAAAAAAAGGTGTAAAAGAAAACCTAAGGGGCAACTGTTCATGTAAAAGGAGAGGGAAAAAAAGTAAGCTGAATACTTTTTCACTGGGGAGAATTGGGTGACTCAAGGATGGGTAGATAAAAAACTTTTCCCTGCAGGTTGCTTTTATAATGTGGGTTTTTAAACCACATTTTAAAATACACAAACATGCTATTTTAAAACTTTTTAGATAGTAAGATAATTTTGGGGGGCTTCTCTCATGTTTAAATGTACTTCTGTTATCTAACCATCAATTAAAATATTCCAAATACTCTAAAAATGTGTAAAATAGAACATGTATTACATGTATATATANTATACTATATATATAATATTATTAACAATATTTTTTAAGGCAAAGGAGTTTTGCAACTTCTAAATACCTAAAAGAATTTAAGCATTTTTAAAAGAAAACAATCAACCTTAACACAAACTGATAAATCAAACTACAGAAATACAACCATAAATTTATTTACTCAGGTGATTTTCAAGCCTAAAAATGGATGTCAACTAATGGAAAAACACATTGATGTCACTCAAGATTAGTGTTTAACAAAGTATTTGTAAGATTTAATAATAAGATTATTAAAGACATGCAGATGGGTAAGAATTTGACTCAAAGTCAACATTTACTTTAACAAACTGTTGGATGCCACAAACTATAAACTTCCGGCACTAAACCAATCATTTACTGAATTCATAAATTAAAATAAAAATAAAATTCCAAGAAAAATACTGAGTAATTTGATGGATAATAACAGGAATATTCTTAAAAATATATATGTAAAATTTTAGTAAGTTATATACTATAATGGAAAATGGCAAAAAATACATATGTAGTCTCTAACCTTCTGAGATGATTCATGCTCTGCCTGTAAAGTGTATTTCTAACTAAATTCATTTCTTAAAAAAATACATATGTAGCTTTGACAATGGCATTAACCTTGCCAAGAATGTCTTTCTTCACCCTCATCAAGATTTTTCTCCTTGGTATAGAACTTTGACAGGTTTTTCTGTTTTTTAAGTAAATTGAAGAGGCAATTCCCTTGTTTTCTGGCTTCTACTGTTGTCAGGAAATTGTCAACATGCCGCTCCCTTGAAGGCTGTTAGTCCTTTTGTTCCCAGTCACTTCTACGATGAGTTGATTTTTTTTCTGTAGTTTCACTCGTCTACATGGGAATTTTTCTTTTTTTAATCCTGTTTGGGATTCATTAAGTTTCCTAGATCTGCTGAATTCTTGCATCATCCTGAAAAAAGTTAGATTAAGTTTCCTAGATCTGCTGAATTCTTGCATCATCCTGAAAAAAGTTAAGTGTTTCTCTTCCAACTGAGCTTCTGCCCAATTTCTCCTCTACTTCTTGAACTTCATTTACACACATTTTCACTCTATCCTTTGTGACCCTAATTGTTTCATGTTTTGTGTCAGTTTCTTTAAACTCCGGTCTGGATTTCTTGAATTTTCTAATTCTCTCTTCATCTGTGTCTAATCTGTTATTGATCTAATTCCATTTTAATTCGTCTTTGAAGCCTTTGTACATCTGTTTCTGCTGTACACGGTTTCCTCACATGGTTAGTTTTTAACAAGTGAACTACTTTTCCTTGGAAAAATATTCAAGATTTTCTTCTGTGGTTTAGGATGAAGGTGCATTCCTCCAAAAAAAAAAGGTCTGAATGAGATTATCAGGCACCTAGTAGCATTAATTCAGGTTAAATTCCTGTTACAATCATGGTTCAAAAGCTTTTTGAACTATCCAAGTGATGTTTATTTGGACCACAAATCCATGCAAGGCTCAACTTGTTGAAATGTCTCAGGACTTTCCCATTCTGCTCTGCTCAGGAGCACAGCAACTTTCCCTATCTCCTAGGGTTAATATGGCAACACAGATTTCTTTCTGGTTCAGTGTCATCCTGAGTATTTTCTGCACATAGCTTTAGAAGAAGAGGATGTTTTGTTGGGCAGGTCTTGGGCTTTGACTTTTGCTACCTGAACTCCTAGAAGCATTTGAAATTGAAGTTCAAGTTCTCACAGTTTGACAAATACTCTCAGGGTAAAAAAACTTTAGGAACTCTGCTAATCTCCCAGCATTCCTACATTCTGTTTGTTTTCCAATTAGGTCTCAGCTTCTTTACTACATTGTTATTCAAGATGCCTTAAAAGTCTGCCCAGGAGCCTTTGTTTGCAGTGAGAATATTTATCTGAATAACCAAATTCATCATATTACCTATATCTTCTTCAATATATTTTATTAACATCTGGCTTCAAAAATATCAGGAAAAAACTTTGTATGAAAACTATCCAGAAAAGCAAAAACTTTTAAAAATTCAATGTTCATCGAAATACCAAATTTCAAGGTTAAAAAAATTAGAGTTCAGTATACCAAATATATTTCCTCTAATGTATTGGATAACTCTCAAATAAGTATAATTCAGTTCTCTGAAATACTTTATAAACCAGCAATTTGAGTTTACCACTAATGTTTGCCATGCCAAAGTGAAGTCTGGGTGAAAGTTACAAAAACAAGAAGTAAAATGATAAATAATATTTAGCACAGAAGTCTACTATTTTTAAAGGCAAAGGCTGGAGTAATTCATCCTTTTATACTTGTTTTTAAAAATAAATCTACATAAGGTTAAGTTTATGGATTAAGTTAAAACACACTTTCTATATTTTTAAATATCTACATCTGCCCCAATAAGATGGTGGCACTATGCACACATACAACATTAGTGAGAGCAAACGTGTGGGTTAAGAGTTAAAATGTTTATGCTTTACTAATTTGACAAACAACCTGTGAAATCTGGTAAATCAACTTGTGAATACTCAAGTTTTTATCTCATACACATACATACAAATATCTGATAAGTTTTACTTCAATATATACACCTAAGCTTTTCTTATAACCAGTCAGGAATTTATTTTCTGTATCAGGCTTTAAAGGAAAGCATTTCAGAATTACAAGCAAACAGTTTTAAATTTTAAAGGTACTTCAGAAGCCTTGGTACATCAGTAATGGCCTTTGGTAATTCTTCAAAATTGAATAATTCTTTAAAAACCTTTCCTTTAGGACATACATCAAGACAGAATTCTTCTCAATGTCAATGATGCTTATTCTAAAATACTTAAACAGCTGAAGGCGTTAGACAATTCAGAATGATACTTTGTCTTTTTAGAAAAACTGTAAAGACATTTTTAAAACCTATGTTAATAGTAAAAATATTGGTCATGCATAATTTGATGAAAAATGTTATAAATGGCTATCATACTCTAATTCTTAGAAATTAAAAATTCAAGTTGAAAATAATGATAAAATCAATTTTATTTCCTACTGGGGATTTTTCACCTGACAAATACTTAAGAGTGCCACTAAATTCTAGATTCCTGAAACATACCAATATACAAAATACAAATTTAATAAGGATACTGTTCAGTATACTAGGAGATAAGCATTATAGGTGGAAAAAAATAGAGGAAAGAATTACTTTTGAGGAATTGGGAAAACAGTGGCAATTTAAAAAGGTGGCAAGAGCAAATCTCATTGAGAAGAGAACACTTTTATAAAAATTTGAAGAAAGCAAAGGATTTTGCCAAGCAACTATCTGGATAAATATCTTTAGAGCAGATAAAACAGCTAACGTCTTGAGGTGGGAATGTGTTTGGAATATTTAAGAAGGCCAGAGAGACTGAAGAATAGACTTTATTATGTGAATTATCATACAGTAAGCACAAAATTTTTTACTTCAGTGGAAATCCCAGTATTCATTCATTTTCTAATAATTATTTACTCAACCAATCTGACTCTATGACTAATAACTGATTGTTCAACATATGAAAATGTTACTTTACAGATTAAAAAAAAAAACCTATATCCAATTTCCACTTGAAATAGAACCGATTATTCTATTTTTTTTTTGAAGATTCCAGAAGTAGCCAAACTTAATCAAGAATCAGAATTCAATAATTCAGTGATCCAAATTCATTGTAATTCTCAATTACTTACTACTATAAAAACATTGTATTACATGTAATACCAATGTATTTCTAATATATACATTATCATTATCAGTACAATTCTTACTAGTACTTCCCTCCAATTAAACATATTGCCATAATCTACCCTCCCTAGATTTTTAGACTGTGAAAATATGAAAACCAGTGAATAAAATACACTTTTTTCTCAAAAGGAATTTGAACCCGTTTTTGTGCTTTTGCTAAATTTTAGTTTTAAGTATTCCAGAAATATTCACAAGATATCAAAAGCTTAGCTTCAGGTTTTATTCAAAACCAAATTTCAATCCTCTATACTATGAACAATAAAAGTACTAAGTGGTATTAAAAATTTTGTGTCCCTTTGGTGTAACTCTCACTTTGAGTACCCACTTGCATACTAACTTATGTATTTAACCAAATAAAAGGACAGTGTTCTACACATTTCATTAATAAAATTCATATAACAGATGAGTAATCATTTTTTTCTGTACAGAAATCAGTTTAGAAACCGTTATTGGATAAACTAGACATATTGGCAATGTGGTATCCTACCATTTAGTAAAAGCCAAGATTTTATTCACAGCTAAAATTTTCCCAGGAACCAGCTTTTTCAAAGTAGCTTTTCAAGTTTTGTCTTCCTATTAAAAAATTACCAATTTTCTCCCTTTGAAAAAGTTTTCTGCCTCCTTCAAAATGAATACAATGGTCAGTTAATGTCATTTTCCTCAAACTATATGAAGATTATAGAGAATGAAAGGTTTCATAGCTCCTTAAGACTCAAATACAAAGTAAATATTAGTGAAACCAAAAGAATTTCTAATCAACAGGCAACTTTCTTTGAAAACTGTACAGGAAACTTCCAGTCATTTAACTTAAGTTTCTGTAAACATCTGAGTTTTTTAAAAGGGCTAGAATTAGAAATATTATCACAACTTAAGATTTTCCTAGAGCAAAATTACATTCACATTTTAGTCATCATGAAATTTCAGATGTCCATACTTATCAGATAATAATACTCTTTCTCCAGCTCCATTTCCGAACAGCTTAGCTGCAACTCTAAATTAACTATTGAGCTGCTGTTTTCGCAATTAAGAAAAATTTCATGAGATAGTCACAAGTCATCTGCTTACAATACTTCAAAGGACTAGAAGCAAAACTTAGCTTAAAAACTACCAAGCTGTTTCGATTTCTCAGATAGAGCATGTTTTTCTCTCCTTTGTTTAGACTAGTGCTTCTTTCTGCCAGGGATTCTGTGCTTTTGAGTTTTCCATTTAAAAAGTCTTGTTCTTCTAGATTTCCTTGACTCACCCTCACATACACCCTCACTTCTCATCAAAGCACCTATGGGGCATGCCAAGCTAAATTTACTAAGGTATGCTATGGACACCTTAAGTTTGTGAAAATATAGACGGTGTGGGGCCAGAAAATGAACTAACTATATGACTTTTTTCAGAATCCATAAATTCAACAGGAGAAAACCAAAATTCAGACACACATGTATCCATCCCACTGTTCATTGCAGCACTATTTACAATAGCTAGAAAGAACATGGATGCAACCTAGATATTCATAGACAAATGAATGGATAAAGAAATTGTGGTAATGGAATAATACTCAGCCATCAATTCAACAGTCAATTTTGCTACAGAAAAAGTTTTAACACTGTAGGCAATTTTATTTGAATACAATCCAGGCAAATATGTTGATAGGAATCCATAAGTCTTCAATCTACCAACTGTTTCAGGATACTTTTAAGGACTTGACATGTAAAACTACTTGACAAACAGCTTGTTAACAGAATTCTGCATATTTTAATCTGCACAGAATCTTCTAGAAGCTACTTAGAACTGCTAAACTCTTTTATAAGGTAATTTAAAATTTGACATAACTTTATAATGGTTTATATAGAGTCAGTCTTGGGGAGGTACTCAAAAGTGTTTCTTGAATTTCTAAGTCTGATTAAACCACAAATTCCAAATAATCGGAAATGCTGATCTTCAATAAATGTGATTTTTCTCATTAAATAAAGGAATTAACTAACACCCTCTTTCACTTTTTCTTAAAAAACCACCACCAAAAAAACGTGGATATTGTGCCCCCTGCCTTCAATCTTCCATTTTTTTCATGAAACTTTGCTTCATGATTTCAAATATTTTAAAGTAAGATCTCCAAAAAACAAGTACATTTTGTCCTCTCAGAAAACTTCTATGGGAAGAAAAGTGTGAATATAATTCAATAAGCAGACTGAAATGTAATATACTTAACCTAAAATCTAAACTCTGGCCTTGATTTGAGAAAATTCTATCCTAATAAAACTCCTGCTAAATCAGAAATGAAAGGTAAACTTTCTTGTTCTCACATTAACGCTGAA
This sequence comes from Redunca redunca, assembly GCA_006410935.1. Classification (NCBI taxonomy): domain Eukaryota; kingdom Metazoa; phylum Chordata; class Mammalia; order Artiodactyla; family Bovidae; genus Redunca; species Redunca redunca. The sequence goes on from SJYQ01096585.1 coordinate 200,499, forward strand.
TTAATGCAGAATTGCTAATTGCCACTTCTGTGTTTAGAATTTCTACTTTTTGAAATTAGAACCAAGTACATAGTACAGAAATTTAAAAATTGTGAAGGGTAAAAATAGAATTTTGCAAAGTAGAATTTTAGAACTAAGATTTTATACAAACCATAAGGTGTGGTTATATATTATTGTACTATGCTATTTTCCAAAGTATTTGTAGCAATTTTATGTCGTTTGTGTAGCTATACATATTTTTTTTTCAAATGTACTCCCAAATCCTAACAGCTAAAAAAGAATGCAAGAAAACATGTAAGCAAAGAGGAGTCAGTTATGAACCTCCTATTTAGCTATTTCTACAACTGTATTTTAGGTCCTTTAAGTTGTTAGTATAGTGTGATTAGTAAGTAGGAGCCCAGACTTGAGTAGAATGTCCCCAGCTTTCCTATTTACCTCCCAGTAGCTTAAACTTTAGTAATGTTGATCTTAGGAAAGCTACTTAAGAATTCTTCAGAAAAGCTAAACATCTGGAAAAAACAGAGGATAATACTTACCTACTTTAAAAGGTAAATTGTGATTAGTCAGATATCCCCTATAAAGTACTAAAAACAGTGCCTGGAATATATTAAAGGCCTAATTATTCTTAGTTATTATTGTTTTGTTAAGTAATCAGAATAAAGGAAAAAATCACTATCAGTAAGATAGCAATTGAAAATCAACAATAGATTTTCTAGAATATATTTCACCTCCAAAAATATCCTCACACTTTTCTTTTCCTTAAATGTGCATAGACTATCATTTTTCTATGTAATTTAGTAGTTTTGTAGATCAACAGTTAAAATGTAATATTTAAAAACATCTGCTTAGTGCTCACTTCAGCAGCACATATACTGAAAAGAAGACACAAACCATTTGCTTACTTTTAAGAATTCATGTACAATCCTATGCATATTTTGGGTAAGATCCACAAAAATTTTAACTGGTTGTAAATATATTTAAATTTGGAATAAAATAACTCTTAGTAATAAAAATATAAAAAATCCCCCAACCCACTCTCTAAAATCAGGATAGTTATGAAGGCATCTCTTGTCTAGAATAGCTAATGGGGACATTTCTTTTTACAATTTACACATAAGAGGAAAGGAAGAGTGGGAAATAGTATGAGATCTGTTAAAATTAAGTAGAAGATACAGCAGAAAAAGGATCACTATAATAATAAGATAAACAGAATTTCATCCATCATAGAAACAGGGAATTTTACAGAGTATGAGAGTTGGAAAAATATAAAAATGAGCTAGGTATGAAATTATATTAGAACACTCTGTTCCTTTTCAGTGGGATAATGAAATTTTGGTTATGTAGGACAATACTGTGTGTGTAGAGAAGGGAAAAGTACATATGGCAAACTATAACATTGAGATAAGGCAGAGGGTGTATAAATATTTACCATAATATACTACTCTTTCAACTTGCTTTAAAATTTTCATAGGAAAAAATTGGAAAGGGAAAACAGAGAAAAATTAATGGCTTCCGAAAGGTCACATTAATTTGGTTGAAAAGCTAACAGCAGCAAATCATAGGTCACCAGGTTCTAAATTCTGTGTCATTAGTATTCTTCCATACTATCCTCTATAGACTAAAATTTACAAATTCCTTGCATTTTTAAAATAAATATCTTTCCCATACTAGCAAAAATTATCAGATCACTGTTTTAATAATAATGGGGAGAATTCTGACATGCCCCTTAAGATCCGTGGCAAATAACTAGCCCAATTATAAAATACTAAATCACAGACATATAAGTTCTTTCAACTTGCAATGTCTGATCTTTAAGTGTAAATCTCATGACTCTTCTGTGAACTTGGGGAAACTTAAATTTACAACAGAGAAAATATCACTTCTTCTGGGAAAATACCACTTCCACGCTTTATTACCTGTTAATAGAGAAATTATTTCCTTTACAGTGTTAACTTTATACTTGAAACAACAGAGAATTTAAGCAAATACTTGAAAAACATGGTATTTTCAAACACAAGTATTTATCTAGATTTTTGACTTTAACCTGATCTCATGACTTCTAAAACACAATACAAATTCTTACTTGAAATAATTTGCCATTTGATCAATTAAGTAAATCAGTAAAGATATTTCCCAAAGCCTACAGATTGTTTTGAAAACATAAAACCAGTTAAGTTTCTATATGAGCAGGGGAGCAAAGTTTTTAACCTCCTCTGATGATTTGTGATAGAATTTAAAAGCATTACTGACAGAGCATATGATCTACATTTAGAAACTTGCTATAACCATAATATGCACAAATTTTGGTCATCATCTTTTCTAACTACAACTATCAACAAACTGATCAAAAGGGAAAACAGTTAACGGAGGGCAAGGAGAAGCCAGTACTTTCCAAGTTTTCAAATAAGCTGAAATTTGCATAATTAAGTACATATTTATATTCAGTAATACATATACTGAAAAGCCCTAGAAAAACATGACTGATTCAGTCAGTAATTGTTAAGAGTCCATACGGAGTGGGCAGTTGTTGAGAAACAGGATCTTTACAGAGTCTCAAAATATCTCTCCATTATTTTATTAGTTATAAAAGTAAAAACAGTAAATATACAGTCAAGGAAAAGGTCAACACTGATATCACCATTAAGAGGTAAATGAACATCATGTGCCTCTGATGAGGACACACAACCACTTGCAGGTTTTCAGCTATAGTAAACATAACCTGAATTTAATAAGGGAATAAAAAATTTAAGACTGAGAACTGTTCAACATCCAAGGAGACTGGAGAAGAATGACACCTATATATAATGATCTTGGATTAGACTTTGATTAAAAAGACTGCTATAAAGAACATTACTAGAACAATAATTAACATAGAAAGTGGATCACAGACTAAACTTCTAAGTTGTTTATATATGAGAGTATCTTTGCTATTAGCAAATGTAAAGTATTGTCATGATGTATGCAACCCAATCCCTTATGGTTCAAGAAAACCAGAACTGATAGTTATTTAAAACTGACATTAGTTATTTAAAAAAGCTGCTGTAAGCACTGTTTACAATAGCCAAGACGTGGAAGCAACCTAAATGTCCACAACAGATGAATGGATAGACATGGTACCTATATACAATGGAATATTACTCAGCCATTAAAGGAATGAAACGCCATTTGCAGCAGCATGGATAGACCTATAGTCATACTGAATGAAGTCAAACAGAGGAGAAATATCCTATGAAATCTCTTAATGTGGAATCTAAAAAGAAGTGATATAAGTGAACTTACAAAACAGAAACAGATTCACAGACTTGGTGAAGAAACTTATGGATGTCAAGGGGAAGGAGTGGGAGAAAGGATAGTTCAGGAATTTGGGATGGACACATACACACTGCTGTATTTAAAATGGATAACCAACAAGAATCTACTGTATAGAACATGAAATTCTGCTCAATGTTATATGACAGCTTGAATGGGAGGAGAGTTTGGGGGAGAATGGATACAGTAAATGTATGGCTGAATCCCTTTGCTGTCTACCTGAAACTATCACAATATTCTTAATCAGCTATACCCCTATACAAAACAAAGTTTTTTATTTTTATTTTTTTAAAAGGCTGCAGTAATCCTTTCAAGCCACAGTTTAAGTGGCCATCTCTTAATACATGAAGACTTCCTTAAAAGCTGATTCTTGAGTTTGGCACTTAGGTGATTATACTGTGTTTTTAAAAAAAGAAAGTTCATGGAGTTAGAAAATCAGGCTTCAAAACCCAGAAATAAAAGAAAAAAACAAAAACCTGAACAAGTTCAGTAATGCAACCCTAAATCTGACCACAGGTATAATAGTCACACTGTCAAAACTACTATAAGAATGGCTATCTCCAAGATTACTTCTTGACAGACTATGTACTGACTGATAAATCACAACACGACACAGTCAAAAGAACAATGACTTTATACCCAGACAAGTATAGGAATTATTCTGCCAGGTATGAAATATACTCATATGGCAATTTGATTCAATTATTGCCCTCTAAAGAAAGCCTCAATTACCAAAACTGGCTGCCAGAAACAGCTAACAATAACAGATCCCACATGGCCATTCTTTGGAGATCGAGTCAGTAATGCAGGGGTGGTAAATGAAAAGCCTAGATGGTTTAAAATCTTCCCAGGTGATCCTAAAATTGTGTTGTTTGCATACTTTGGCTTAAATGGGTAACAATCTCTTGATTTAATTTACTCATGTATGAAAAGGGGCTAGCTAATTCATCTTCCAGCTCTAAATCTGATTGAAATGTAATCTCCATCTTGACTTTAAATATGTAATACATATAGAGCCATAGTTTTTTGGATTAAAGAATTTTCCAGAAAATCATCAATATGCAAGTCATTACTTTTTCTTTAAATTCAGTTATGAAAAAGTAAGTTATGGAAAATGTCATCATAATACCATTTCCCTTGTTAATATGTGAGGTGATATATGTTAACTAAACGTGGTAATCATTTCACAATACATATATCAAATCATTTTATTTTTATGTCAAACTTATAAAATGTTGTATGTCAATTATATCTCAATAAAACTGAAAGAAAAAAAAAGACCATTTCACATATAATCTTTAGACAAAGACTTATAATAGTGTTATCTGTATATGCCAGAGCTAAAACTTTGTATTTTTTTTTTTAAAGGTTATAACAAACATGTTCTGTAATATGAATCAAAGTATTCGGGAGATTAAAAATAGCTTTGGGACTTCATCTTTGGATATTTTTACATTTCAGAGTAGTTATCCCAAAATATTTCATACCGTCCTTGACATCAGATGGTTCTCAGAACTATCACTTAACATTTCCAAATACAAAATTTTTCTTTGGAGGTTTCCTAGCATATAAAATGGTAAAACTTACCCCAGGTTATGCTTCCCTGAGCTTTGAAAAGTCGTTTAGTTTCTCAACAGGTTGTAATCAAAGCAAATATTCACCATTTTGTTGAATTTGCTGTAGAGTCTGAATACATGGAGGAAAACTTTATACAGAATTCAGTTTATTATACCATTATATTAATCAACTACTTGTTTTCTGCTCCAAAGTTGCTAAGAGCAAAATTGTTTAGTAATAAAAATTAAAGTTTAAAAAGTTATTTACAAGCAAATAAATGCATTCTTGTCCACATTCAGAAGTGTAGTTTTCATAGGTATCACTAGTATTATTTCAGACATCTTCATTTCTTGGAAATGCCTTGAGCCATACTCATTCATTTAAAAGGAAAAGCTGTTTTTAAGTTGAAAGCACATATTAAACAAAATATAACACAACAAACCTGTTAGAAAACACTTGAGCCTTTATGCGGTCTTGTCTTTTAAGAGGAAGTCAATTAATTGCCACCAGGTTCCCTTATGCTCAGAAGTTAGAACCAAAACCGATTAATTCTGCTTCCAAATACAGGGGTTTCTAACTCCCTATTATTGTAAAAGTCTTAGATTCATTTTTGTTTATTCATGGTTGCCACGTGTTGGAGCGTATCTTTAATATCTTTTGGGATAGGGGTGGGAGGTTGTATTCCAAATAAATACTCTTAACGTCTTACTGATTATAATCCCCAGTAATCAAAAAAAAAAAAAAAACAAACAACTAAGTATCAAATATTATATATTGTGTTGTTATTCCACAAATGCTCAAGAAATTTAGGCTAAACCACTACCCACAGGGAAACCTCAAACTGCATGATCCAATAGCCCTTTGTTTCAAAACAGTTTTTGGAATGTTTGAATTTAAACAAAACATTTAAATTAGAAATTTAAATGGTTAGAAATGCCTTTTCCAGGTTTGCAGAACACACTGTAACTCTTATGAGATACACAAAAATAGAATATAAGAAAGCCTGGTTAAAAATTGAGTCTTTGAAGAGGGGGGAAAAAATGATCCTTTTTCCCAGTATTTTTTATCAGTGATTGCAATGATTATAAATTTGTTTTACAAATGATCAGGTTGATTAGTACAAAATTTTGTCTGAAAATAAATAGCTACATTTCACACAATAAACTACCTTGAAGATATAAAGAATAGAACCTAAGATTTTTTTTAAGAGAAATTTTGTTTTGTAAATTAACTATGTCCTTTTGCAAATAGATTATGCAATGCCTGGGGTGAAAAGAAAAGGCTCCAAGGGAAAAAATGTATAGATCACGTTAGTAGAAGTGAAAACACCTAAATATCTATGCTATTATAATGCCAGAAAAATGAATGGGATATTTCAGTAAGACCTAAAATTGAAGTTCGCTATTTAAAATAGTAAATGTAAATATTTTTCCTTTGTTTTAAAAACAGTATGTAATTATTCATATCACTTTCAGGTATTTGATCATCAGTTCAGTTGTTTGCAAATAGTTTGTTTTCTTTTACACTCCTACACTACATTTAAACATGCATGTAAGAAACTAGATTAAAAAAACATATTGCATTTTAGAGGACAATCTGAATAATCACACAGACATGGACCAACATTTATTACAAACAGGAAAAGAGCAGATCTATAAGAAAAGAGTACAGATTTTTTAAAAAAGAAGACTGCAAGCTGAAGTATAGAAAAGAGGTTGCGATCTACAATTTTTTTCCTGCATTTAAAAATCACATTGCTCAACACGTACAAAACATTGTAACACAGTAGTTTAAACTGCTACTTAGAGGAATTAAAACAGTATAGACAGTGGAGAAGTTTATTTCAGTTTAGGTCACCCATGATCCATCCTGAGTTCACTTCGATTTTCCAAGAAGAAAGGTACTTTTAAAGGTTATTTTTCCCAAGTAGAAAGGTTATTTTGAAAAACTGAAGTATGTACTTCACATCCCATTATAAGAAAAGGATTCACATTAAAAGTTTTAATAAAAGGCAATCAATTCTCTATATACTTTTATTAAACAATTACAGCTTTCACAGACAGCAAGACACAATGTTGCTATTACCAGCAGTATTACCTTCATTTCTCCTTCAGCTAACAATTAAAAAATCATCCTAAGAAAATTTCTTATGAATGTGGCTCAATTAAAAACAAATTACTGCTAACACCAAGATATTGTAGCTTACATGCTGTCACACTGATTACCTAGCTACATGAAGAGCTACAGTAACCAAAAGGGGGAAAACCAACTTAAAAAACAGAAAAACTATAAATTTTTTCAATTCACTAATACTTAGTGACCATTCTAAAAAGGGGTTCATTATGAGCACTTAGGTTCTAAATGGATATCACTTTAGTGTTTAAAACCCTCATTTTTTAAACTCTAAAATATACTGCAGTGCAGATTTAAGACATCTGTCAACTGGAGATGTATTAAGATGCTTCCTTTGCTATTTTCATATCTTAACAATTAAGACTTTATACTTATAACTATGTTACTTAAGAATAGTCATACTGTTCACTTCTATGATATGGCTAGGCCACATAAAGTAGTATTTTGGAATTCAAGAGGAAAGCATTTCCCTGAATTGGAGGCAAAATATGATCTCCTATATAATATATACAATACTAAAATAATTTGGCCTAATTTTGAAATTAGGTATGTGTTATGTATAGGTGTATTAAAATATATAGATGGTGGTCCTACATGTCCTTTCATTAGAACAAGAGAATTTTACCTTCAATAAGCAAAAAAAAAAAAAAAAAAAAAGCCAGGTAATGAATTAAGGATGACATTTTCAAGTTCAAATTTTACAAAAGTATGTAAGTATTGCTAAATGCTCATTGATATGAGAAAAGATATACTGGCAAATATTAAAAATATCAGACAGTGTTACTAACTTCTTTACTAAAAATTACTTATAATGTGCTCCCATTTCCAATTGATGTTCCAAGTTTAAAAGCAACCCTCTGACTCCTCAAATCACTAAAACACCACTCCCCCTTGCCACTTTGTTTCGAAGTAGGATTTGTAAGAAGTTTCTCTGGGGAAGAAAATTATCTCATTTTAAAAGATGTATGTATTTTCTATTAGAAAAGAACTAAATGTATTTGGACTTGCACACACTGATTTAACTGAACATAAATAAAAGAAACTTTACAATTTTCCCACCATGAAGTACTGAGTTACAACAAATGTATTAACAAAACTTTATTTTCTTGACAGTGCATACAGGATGTTATGCAAACACTGTTAGTAGTATCTTTAATGTGAAGACATTCTTATTATTACTTCAGATTTTAATGTATCATAAATAGGCTATGTGTCTTCTCCAGAAATATTAAAGGCTACATTGAGTCATACGGCCAAAGAAAACTTTAGCCCCTCACAGACTAAACAAAGTACATATGTGAAAATAAAAAAGAACAAATTAGGAAAGAGAAAAACATTGCTCAGGATATGCATTTTAAAAATTTGCATTAAATGTAACATCTTAATTCCTAAACCAGAAATAAAAATTGTATGAAATACACATATATATTCTGTACCTTTTTTTTAATCAAAAGACGTTTTACACATACATTTGTATTTGTGTGTGCAGGTGTGTGAAACTGCAAACATTACCAACTAAATAAATGTCAGGCAACTGCTAACAGCTCTGAAATAGTACATGAAATGAGCCAGTTATTTAGACAACTTCAGCCCTTTGGAATGACATCTGGTCTGTCTTAGAATTCAGTTTTTATTTTTAGCTAGGAAGTGGAAGAAATAGACTCACTGCGCTTTTGCTTACAGAATGAATATCTAACAGCTAATTTCAGTTTAATTATGCTATAATAAAATGAATGAATGATAACTGAATACCTGAGAAACTGAAAGAAATTTCTAAAGCTCGGAACATACTATTTCATTATACAAAAATTATCATGTACCAATTATGTTAATTTCTGATGAGTCTGCAGAATATCTGCATATAAGCTAATATGTAAAGTCAAACTGGAATGAAGACCAAGTATAGGTAGATGATCCTGGCTTCAGCATATTTCAGACAGTTTTATTCACTCACCTGGTGAATTTCATGCCAGTATACTCTGATGATTAGATATACTAAGGAAGGAAATGGTCTAAAAGGATAAGTGATAAAACCTTAAGGATATGGTCTTGGTTCAAAATCACAACCAGACTCCACATAAGATACAATCTCTCTCACACATACAAACACACAAACACACATACCACAAACACAACCACACAGAAAAACTTCAACACACACACAATGTTCCTGCTATTGTCCAGTAAATCCCCCACTCCCAACATAATACAATATAAACTATAACACAAATACAGTGAGTACACTGTAGCCTCAATTTAAACCTGCAGTTAGGTCCATTCTGAGGGACACATCACAGGTAACACTGTGTTGTGTTGAAGTCTGTTCAGTATTGCTGACTAAAGCCCTTTGATTTGTCCAAAACAGACACACATATTATCAAATTTCAGTTATTGTGAAAATGTTATGACGAGGCTGCAGTGTACTTGATTATGTTGAGAATTTATATTATAAAATTAATATTCAAATAAGACTACCTCATAAGTATAAATAAGTTATAAAAATAAATGGATATCAATTTTCAGCTTAATGTGGATTATCAACTATTACCACCTCACCCCATTTCATTAATATATCACCAGAAAAATGATTATTTGGTGCCCACTGTTATCAATATATTAACATTTTATTATCATCTTGATTACTAATTCTGATCTTCAAAAGTGAACATTTCCCTTCTAATCATAAACAAGAATGGGGCCTTTACTCTTTAAAATAAAATGCCTGACTTCAAATTTCAAGACAGTTATAAAGAAAAAAAAAAACAAAAAACCAAAGTATCATTGGGTAAATTATGATTACATAGGTTTGAGTTCATATTAACTTATTACTATATAATGTAAACTTTATCCTACAGAAAAATTTTAAAAATCACTGAAGTGCTTACATTTATTGACAAACCATGCATTTTCACAAAATTAAAATCCAAAATAATTTTTGATCTAAAGGTTTCATTTCACCAGACACTCAAAACACCCTATGAAACTAAGTTAACATTTCTGTATTTCCTTATAATACCAGATTCATTTGTAAATAGGAATAAAAAGAAAAATGAGTTCTAAATAAATGACACAGGAGGCAATAAATTGACACATGACAAGTAAATAAAAGGCTAAAGCACTCCAATACCATTGAAACTGTTTTAATGTTGTTGCAACTCCAAAATGCAACAATCATCAGCTTGTAAAGACCCAAATTTCAAAAATTCATTTTAATTACTCCTTCATACCTATTTTACAAAATAAAGGCAAAAGACATTTTAAATCCTCCTTGTCCTACTTGTGCTATCTATGTTCCTAATTTGTTTTCTATCACTACAGTGTATGTTGCAATTCCCATCAAATGCTATATAAGAAAAAATAAAATAAAATATTAACCTCTGCTTCAATGTACAGTTTCCAGAATCTGCCAGAACTGGGGAACTGGGCAACAAGGCGTTCATAAGTCTTCCGTGCTTTGTCTATAGGTTGATTCTAAAATTGAAAACCAATAAACAGCATTTACAATGTTAGGATTATGAAAATATTATTTACTGCAGAACCAAGTAGTGTGATTGGACCCATAGAGAAGGAAATGTAATCCTATATCACTAAACCTGTGCCTCTCGAATGAGAATGCTCCAAGCGTCAAGGTCATAAGGATTCTCTTCTAATTTCTTTTCGGCTTTCTTCACCTTCTCTGGGACATACTCAGCTGCCTAGGGGGAAGAAAAATAATGAACTCAAGTTACTGTTTTAAAAATCTCAGGACTAATTTAATTCAAGCACAATATGTTAGTCCCCAGATGCAGTATCACAATAAGAAGCATGAAAACGTCCTCTTATAAAAGAAGCCTTCATTTTCTGTAACCTAAATCATTTGCATAATAACAAATTCAAATGGACACATACCTAAAAATAAAACATTTTTAAATTTAAATAAAGCCATCTCTTTTTTTATGAAATAAAACACGGCAGCAGTTCTCCAACTTTTTAGACTCGGACACCTTTTATACTCTAAAAAGTGAGTACACCAAAGAGTTTTCGTTTATGTAGGTTATTTCAGTATTTACCATGTTAGAAATTAAAACTGAGACAAGGTTATTTTATTCACATACAAATAATAATAAAAGTATTTATATGTTAACATAAATACAATTTAATGAAAAATAACTTTAAAAATTCATTTAGATGATTATCCTTGTGACATATATTTGCAAATCTGTATATAATAAATATGGCAGGCTTTAAAATGCAGCTGGATTTTCACATATGCTTCTGAACTCAACCTACTGCAGTATCAAATCATGTAAAAATTCCACTGTACACTCATGAGAATTAAAAGTGAAATAGACAAATAATGTCTTAAATCTATTATGAAACAGTATGAATTCACAGATCAAAGTCTTAGGAACCCACAAGGTCCCTGGACCAACACTAAGAAACACTGCTACAGAGAATTCATCCTGAATCACAACGAAAAAGCATGAAATGACATGAAAACTTTATTTTGACATAGAAGTTTTAAAAGCATGATTTACAAACTGTATATACAGCAAACTGTACTTACAAACTGTATACAAAAACTATGACAGAAATTTACAATGAAAGAGACTGAAAAGACTGTAAAATAGTTAGTAGTCATGTCTGGGTGATGTGTGGTAGATGGATAGCTGACTTTCTCCCCTTTCTCAGTATTTTCTAAACTCTTTAATAAAAGGTGGTTTTATTTTTATTATAGAAATATAATCTTAAAGTCAATACCTAAAAAAGTAGCCAGGACCTGTGGCATAAATACAAGTATTACTCTTCAAATTGTTGTTCACAATATTATTTTGTACCATAAAAAGAAACTGATACAAAATAAGCCAGATAAATTTGCATGAAGTTTTGTTCTGCCTTTGTGGGAGGACTTCCTGAAATTGTAATACAGCAATGCTGCACTGTGCTGTCATGTCCAACTCTTTGCGACCCCATGGGCTATAGCCCGCCAAGGACCTCTGTCCATGGGAATTCTCCAGGCAAGAATACTGGAGTGGGTTTCCATGCCCTCCTCCAGGGGATCTTCCTAATCCAGGGATTAACCCAGGTCTCCCACATTGCACGTGGATCCTTTTACCATCTTAGCCACCAAGGAAGCCCAACGTAGCAATAAATATTAGTAATATTCAAGAAAGGAAAGAGAGGGAAGCATTGCCTCTAACATCTCTTCCCCCCTCACCTTCCTCAGTGGCACTTCATATATCACCAAGCAATTCTGTCAAAATACCAGTTGGGGAAAAAAATTTTAAGTCATGTGTTTAAGTGGGAAAAAAAACCTGGAAGAAGTATACTTTCCTTTGAAATAAATCAAGTTTCCACCACTGATAAGTACACATTTAGAAAGGAAAATGTGTTTTAAAAGACTAATGTGATTTTCTATCAAAATTATGATGCCCTACTATGACTTCCCTGGTGGCTCAGTCGGTAAAGTGCCTGTCTACAATGCGGGAGACCAGGGTTCAATCCCTGGGTCGGGAAGATCCCTTGGAGAAGGAAATGGCAATCCACTCCAGTACTATTGCCTGGAAAATCCAATGGACAGAGGAGCCTGGTAGGCTACAGTCCATGGGGTCGCAAAGAGTTGGACACGACTGAGCGACTTCACTCACTAATACACAAGAGCTTTCAGAAGCTTGCTCAAGAAACTAAAACTGGAAAAGTTTAACAAAGGAAAACCACTGGCCCCACTCATATACTAAACATGATACAGAATAAAAGAGTTCTGCAGTGGTGATAAATCAATCACCAGATCAGGATACATGGAAAATTAGCAAATAAAGGTGATATTTGAAATCAGAATGTTGGGTTATTCAATGCATGATGCTAGAATAACTATCTTAGAACAACTGCAAAGTCAATAAAAGCTGAATCCCAATTTTAACCATTCTATCAAATTAATTTCAGACAAATCAAAAACATTAAAAACAAAAACACAAGAAAGAACCATCAGAAAACGTACTGAAATTTATCTTTGTATGGGAACACTCTTTAAAAGCCTTTGAAAAGAGTAAACTTAATTCATAAAGTTTATTTACATTTGTGCACAGGGAAAGTATCACAATGAAAAGTGAAAAGATGAACTTGAAAAAATATCCCCAGCACATACGGCAAAATATTAAATTTATTAATATAACATCTAGTCACTAAAACATCAGAAACTCAATAAGAAAATGGGCAAAGTAGTCAAACAGCTCATAGAAAAAGAACAATGAACTTTAAACACTTGGGGAAAAAAAATATATAAGCCATAAAATAAGAGATCAAAGGTGTTTTATCATTAACACTGCACTGGCAAAGATACTCTCAAATCAAACCAGTCCATCCTAAAGGAAATCAGTCCTGAATATTCATTGGAAGGACTGACGCTGAAGCTGAAACTCCAATACTTTGGCCACCTGATGCAAAGAACTGACTCACTGGAAAAGACCCTGATGCTGGGAAAGACTGAAGGCAGGAGTAGAAAAGGACGACAGAATGAGGTGGTTGGATGGCATCACCGACTTGATGGACACGAGTCTGAGCAAGCTCCAGGAGTTGGTAATGGACAGGGAAGCCTGGCATGCTTCAGTCCATGGGGTCAAAGAGTCAGACATGACTAAGTGACTCAACTGACTGAACTGGTCAAGATATGTAGAAACAGACATTCTCAAACTGTTGGCAGGAGCAAGCAGTAATACTGACCAAAATGTAACACAAATCCAGTTCTGGCCACTTAGCCTACGCTACATGTGTACAAAGATGTGCATAGAATACTCAGCTATGTGGCTGTTTGTTGCTGTGCAAGACTAGGAATAATTTAAATAATCATTTTTTAAAAACTGGTTAAATAAATTATGGAATTTGCAACCACCAAAAAGAACAAAAGAGCCAGGTCTATAAACAGCAACATGGGACATAATAGCAGTTTAAAAAAAAGTAGGGGTGGCTGGGGAGACACACACACACCACATACAAGTATACTTTACACATTGTATACATACTCTCTGCTGTTTGAAATTTTACTGTGCACCTGAAAAATATTTCCTCAGTGCCTAGTATGTGCATTGTTTAAGGGGCAACCGGGATATGACAAAACAAAGACTTTCAGTTTACTTCTTGGAAAAACAAATTTTTAAAATAAATGAGGATTTGTAAGATATAAATAATAAAATATTAACGATAAAATAAGAAGTAAATATGATACAGAACTTTAAATTATGACCTAAAAATAGCTAATAAACGCTACTAATAAGAACAATTAGTATGTCAAAGCAGTCTGATGGGAGGCCAAATCATTCAAATTCACATCTTCAAAATTAACCTACCACATTAGATAATGTATACTATACTTATATGCAGAGTACATCATGTGAAATGCCTGGCTGATGAATCACAAGCTGGAATCAAGATTGCCAAGAAAAATATCAACCTCAGATAGGCAGATGATACCATTCTAAAGGCAGAGTATGAAGAGTAACTAAAGAGCTTCTTGATAAGGGTGAAAGTGGAGAATGAAAAAGCTGGCTTAAAACTTAACATTCAAAAAACTAAGATCGTGGCATCCAGTCCTATCACTTCATGGCAAATAAAAGGGGAGAAGTGGAAGTGGTGGCAGATTTTATTTTTTTGGACTCCAAAATCATTGTTGACAGTGACTGCAGCCATGAAAGCAAGACACCTGTTCCTTGGAAGAAAAGCTATGACAAACTATGACAAACTAGACAGCATATTAAGAAGCAAAGACATCACTTTGTCAACAAAGGTCCACATAGTTAAAGCTATGGTTTTTCCAGCAGTCATGTACAGATAAGAGAGTTGGACCATAAAGAAGGCTGAGCGCTAAGGAATTGATGCTTTTGAACTGTGGTGCTGGAGAAGACTCTTTAGAGTCCCCTGAGTAGCAAGGAGATCAAACCAGTCAATCCTAAAGGAAATCAACCCTGAATACTCATTCAAAGGACTGATGTTGAACCTGAAGCTTCAACACTTTGGTTACTTGATGCAAAGAGCCAACTCACTGGAAAAGACTCTGATACTGGGAAAGACTGAAGGCAAACAGAGAAGAGGGCAGATGAGATGGTTGGATAGCATCACCAACTCAACGAACATGAATTTGACCAAACTCTGGGAGATAGTGAAAGACAGCAAAGTCTGGAGTGCTGCAGTTCATGGGGTTGCAAAGAGTTGGACACAACTTAGTGACTGAACAACACCACATACCATAATCTACAGAACAGAGAAACTCAGAAGATGGCATCTAATATCTGACCAGCATAACTGCAGCAAGGATAAATGTCTCCTTATGAAATAAAATAAGCCATTCATTTAGTGATTCTCAACCCTGGCAGCACATCAGAATCACCTTGGATAAAGAGCATTTAAAAAGATACTCAAGTCTCACTCTAGATCATTTGAAATAAAATCTCTAGGAATGAACCTGAACCATCACTATTTAAAAAAAAATCTTCAGGTCCAATTCAAGAGATGTAAGGGATGCAGGTTTGACTCCTGGGTTGGGAAGATTCCCTGGAGAAGGGAATGGCAGCCCACTCCAGTATTCTTGCCTGGAGAATCCCATGGACAGATGGAGCCTGGCAAGCTACAGTCCACACAGTTCGAAAGAGCCAGACATGACAGCACCAAGTGGCACACAGAACCAGGTGGTTCCAATGTGCAGCCTGAGTTGAAAGGGCTCTGGCTCAGTGGTAAAGAATCCACCTGCCAATGCAGGAGATGGGCAACCCACTCCAGTATTCTTGCCTGGTAAATCCCTTGGACAGAGAGACTGGTGGGCTACAGTCCAGGGGGTCACAAGAGTCAGACACGATTTAGCAACTAAACAACAAGAAGCAGTTCCAAACTTTTTTTTTTTTTGGTACCACTGTACCTTCTTGCTAGTGATGTCCATGGGAACTTTCTCAGGATAATGTTCTCAAATATACAAAATAAACTACGTAGGATTCAATTATACTGAAATATAATTATCTAAAAATCTTAAAGTTTTACATAGTAACAAATACTTATCACATGAAATAAAATCTGGTGAGTCTACTGATGAGTGCTAATAGCACTGTGAATACTTCTGTCCCAGTCACATAGCTGTTGCTAACAGTACTGGCATGGTTTCTTGCCCACACTGATAATAGAAGGCTTGATTTCAGTTAGAAATTAGTGAAAAAAGTTTTATTTTGCCCATTCAAGTTCATGGAACACCAAAAATTCTATCAACAGACACCTGGAGGAAGGAGTTACCATGGACTAAGAAGCCCAAGGAAAGGATGATGGATCAAATATAAAACAAAAATTATCGAGCATCTAATATGTTACGCCTTAATCACCACTCCTTGTTAAGTAACCAATAATGCCATTCTATAATAAAAATATAATTAAATTACATGAATCTGCCCAAAGTCCAGTTAAATCTGGCAGAACTATGAATCAGCTCTTTGCAGAATCTCTCACAATGGTAAATGTTTTCCTCTGGACAAGGATGTAGTCATATGTTTGTACAAGAATCTATATATATAATTCACTATCAACTGAATTAATTAATAGAAGATAACTGAAATGGCCCAGTATCCTCTAGTAGTTAAAGGCCACATTTCTCACAATAAGAATTCATTCGTTGTCACAGATATGAACCAGCTGGGTAACCAAGAGTATGATAATTTTTGTTTTCTGGTCTGGTTACTATATTTGCTGTTGAGCAATGAAAATGGAACGGTTTTCTAGAATCAACAAGTAGACTGAGGCTTCATAAAGAGCAGAGTTGTATTATTGGGTTGGCCAAAAAGTTCATTTGTCATTTTCCACAACACCTTACAGAAAAACCTGTTCTGGCCAACCCTATATTATTTCCTGAATCTGTCGCCAGATCTGACAAATGGGTCACTTTAAGAAAACCTGTCGCGTTTCTGGTGCCCATTTGTAATGGAATGAGGTGAGAACTCTGTTTAGTTATAGCCAAACAGCCGTCTCATGTTTTCATGTCCCAAAAACAACTATAAAGAAACTATCAAAATCCAGCTTGTCTTTGGAATACCTGTAATCCTATTATCATCCTTTAGGGGGATGTTAATGGGGAGTAGGATGGGCCCCAAATCAAATGAGCAGAACAAAAGCTGGACTAGTTTAGTTCCCAATGCATGCACATTTAATGGTACTAGTAGGACACTGGGAACTGCTTTGAAATGCACAATTTTAAAAATCAGAAAAACTTGTGAAGCAGATGACAGACTTTTTTTGTATAAGGCAAAAATGTTGCTGGGGAACTACCTGAGTATCTGTTCCATGAAGTTTTTCTAGTCGTAGAGTATTGCTAAAATACCAACTTCTCTCTGAAGAATTCCCCCATGGATAACTGACTTAAAGTATGGAGGTAGGATACATTATACATGTTTGACCTTTTTTATTTTTAATAGCTTTATTGAGACAATCAAATTCCATACAATTCACCCACTTAAAGTGTAAAATTCAATGCTTAAATTTAGTATATTCACTATCACAATAAATTTTAGAACATTTTTATCACCCTAAATAAAAACCCATACCCATTAATTGGCAATCCCATTTCCCAATCCGCCTAGGCCCATGCAACCATCAATCTACTGTTTCCATAAATGTGTAGGCATTTCATGTAAATAACACAATGTATTTTGTTTCTGACTTTCACTTTGCATGTTTTCAAACTTCATATATCAGTACTTTCCAGTGCCAAATATTGCACTGAATGGATATCCCACATTATATTCATCAATCGATGGACATTTGGATTTCTAGTTTTTGAGTGGAGTTCCTTTTGTATTTTCTTTTTACTTAGGTGTATCCCCAGAAGTGAAATTGTTACCATAAAGCAAACTATGTAACACTTTGAAGAACTGTCAGACTGTTTTCCAAAGTGACTGAATCATTTTTCAGTTCTACCAGCAAAAGGGATCCAATTTTTCTTACATTCTCACCAACACTCGGTATTATCTTTTTGATGATTTTAAAAGACAGTAGAGTGACTTAGCAGCAGCAGCAGCAGAGTGTTATCTCATTGTATTTTCTTTATTTCACTGATGGTTAATGAAGTTCAACACTTTTCATGTTTTTATTGGCTATTTGTATATAGTTAATGTCTTTCCAGATTTCTTGCCATTTTTGAGGGTGTTTTTTTTGTTTTGTTTTTTTTTTGTTATTGCACTG
Source organism: Redunca redunca (assembly GCA_006410935.1). Lineage (NCBI taxonomy): Eukaryota > Metazoa > Chordata > Mammalia > Artiodactyla > Bovidae > Redunca > Redunca redunca. The sequence goes on from SJYQ01096585.1 coordinate 218,682, forward strand.
CACGTGTTTCTACATATTATAGCTATTAGTTCATTAATGGATATATAGTTTACAAAAATTTTCTACCCTTCGGTTGACTGTCTTTTTACTTTCTTTTTGCTGTGGGATGCTAACTCAGAGAAACAGAACTTACAACATTGTCTCACAGGTTCCATGCATTATTTCAATGGTTCTCAAACTTATAGAGAATCACTTTGCACTCTTACAACTGAGGAACTAGAGATATTTTATAAAATGTGGGTCAAATCTATAATATTATATTAGAAATTAAAACTTCAACAACAAATTAGTGAAAACGATGGCCCTGTTTCACATTTTTGTGATCTCTTTAATATCTGGCTTCTGCTTTCAATCTGCTGCAATATATTATTTTTGATGACCAAAACCTACAATTATGTAGTCTGAAAAGAAGCATTTTTAATAACCTTTTCTTACAATTGTCATATGTCATGGATATGCCACAATAGCTTCTGGGAAACTGAGGCCGCAAACCACTGTCTATACAATAGTTTAATTTATACTAGGTGGCTGTTAATAGGGGTATGGAGAAGTGACAAGACTATTACATTAATGATTTTAAATGTATCAGTCAGTTCAGTTCAATCACTCAGTTGTGTCCAAGTCTTTCTGACCCCATGGACTGCAGCATGCCAGGCCTCCCTGTTCATCGACACCTCCTGGAGTTTACTCAAACTCACGTCCATTGAGTCCGTGATGTGTATAATCAAATTTAATTTCTTCTTTCCATTTCCATGAGGGAAGCAAAACTTGGACAGAAAAAAAAAAAAGTACTTCACTTTCTTCAAATAGCTATTTTTTGTGATAAATGGAGAGAATGTTATGCTGGAGGTCATATGTAAGATAAATTAAAATAGAAGTCAGAGAAAATTTAAAGCAAGTTGATAAAAATCAATAGTATGCAGAGAGAAATGTAGTAAGTTAAAGAATGTAAAGCTATATAAGATTTTTGACCAAGAGTTTTGATGATCTTTGCAACAACTAGCAGAGTCACAAACCTAGTTTTATAATGAGTATTTTCCATTAATGAGTGACTAAATATAGTAGGGAATACCAGACCACCTGACTTGCCTCTTGAGAAACCTATATGCAGGTCAGGAAGCAACAGTTAGAACTGGACATGGAATAACAGACTGGTTCCAAATAGGAAAAGGAGTACGTCAAGGCTGTATATTGTCACCCTGCTTATTTAACTTATATGCAGAGTACATCATGAGAAACGCTGGACTGGAAGAAGCACAAGCTGGAATCAAGAGTTCCAGGAGAAATATCAATAACCTCAGATATGCAGATGACACCACCCTTATGGCAGAAAGTGAAGAGGAATTAAAAAGCCTCTTGATGAAAGTGAAAGAGGAGAGTGAAAAAGTTGGCTTAAAGCTCAACATTCTGAAAACTAAGATCATGGCATCTAGTCCCATCACTTCATGAGAGATATATAGGGAAACAGTGGCAACAGTGTCAGACTAATTTTTGGAGCTCCAAAAATTACTGCAGATGGTGGTTGCAGCCATGAAATTAAAAGACGCTTACTCCTTGGAAGGAAAGTTATGACCAACCTAGATAGCATATTCAAAACCAGAGATATTACTTTGCCAACAAATGTTCATGGGATCGCAAAGAGTTGGGACACTACTGAGCGACTGAACTGATAACTGATAAATATAGTTAGGAAAGAAAAATCAGTAAAATATTATCAAAGGTCTCAGTTCAGCTCAGTCGCTCAGTTATGTCCGACTCTTTGCGACCCCATGAATCACAGCACGCCAGGCCTCCCTCTCCATCATCAACTCCCGGAGTTCACTTAAACTCATGTCCATCGAGTCAGTGATGCCATCCAGCCATCTCATCCTCTGTCGTCCCCTTCTCCTCCTGCCCCCAATCCCTCCCAGCATCAGGGTCTTTTCCAACGAGTCAACTCATCGCATGAGGTGGCCAAAGTATTGGAGTTTCAGCTTCAGCATCAGTCCTTCCAATGAATACCCAGGACTGATCTCCTTGCAGTCCAAGGGACTCTCAAGAGTCTTCTCCAACACCACAGTTCAAAAGCATCAATTCTGGGATGCTCAGCTTTCTTCATAGTCCAACTCTCACATCCATACATGACCACAGGAAAAACCATAGCCTTGACTAGACGGACCTTTGTTGGCAAAGTAATGTCTCTGCTTTTGAATATACTACCTAGGTTGGTCATAACTTTCCTTCCAAGGAGTAAGCGTCTTTTTATATCATGGCTGCAATCACTATCTGCAGTGATTTTGGAGCCACCAAAAATAAACTCTGTCACTGTTTCCCCATCTATTTGCCATAAAGTGATGCGATCAGATGCGATGATCTTCGTCTTCTGAACATTTAGCTTTAAGTCAACTTTTTCACTCTCCTCTTTCACTTTCATCAAGAGGCTTTTTAATTCCTCTTCACTTTCTGCCATAAGGGTGGTGTCATCTGCATATCTGAAGTTATTGAGATTTCTCCTGGCAATCTTGATTCCAGCTTGTGCTTCTTCCAGCCCAGCGTTTCTCATGATGTACTCTGCATAGAATTTAACTAAGCAGGGTGACAATATACAGCCTTGATGTACTCCTTTTCNACTCTGCATAGAAGTTAAATAAGCAGGGTGACAATATACAGCCTTGATGTACTCCTTTTCCTATTTGGAACCAGTCTGTTGTTCCATGTCCTGTTCTAACTCTTGCTTTCTGAAGAGGCAGGTCAGGTGGTCTGGTATTCCCATCTCTTTCAGACTTTTCCAGTTTATTGTGATCCACACAGTCAAAGGCTTTGGCATAGTCAATAAAGCAGAAATAGATGTTTTTCTGGGACTCTCTTGCTTTTTCCATGATCCAGCGGAGGTTGGCAATTTGATCTCTGGTTCCTCTGTCTTTTCTAAAACGAGCTTGAACATCTGGAAGTTCATGGTTCACGTACTGCTGAAGCCTGGCTTAGAGATTTTTGAGCATTACTTTACTAGCGTGTGAGATGAGTGCAATTGTGCAGTAGTTTGAGCATTCTTTGGCATTGCCTTTCTTTGGGAGTGGAATGAAAACTGACCTTTTCCAGTCCTGTGGCCACCGCTGAGTTTTCCAAATTTGCTGCCATAATGAGTGCAGCACTTTCACAGCATCATCTTTCAGGATTTGAAATAGCTCAACTGGAATTCCATCACCTCTGCTAGCTTTGTTCATAGTGATGCTTTCTAAGGGCCACTTGACTTCACATTCCAGGATGTCTGGCTCTAGGTGAGTGATCACACCATCTTGACTATCTGGGTCGTGAAGATCTTTTTTGTACAGTTCTTCTGTGTATTCTTGCCACCTCTTAATATCTTCTGTTAATGTCCATACCAATTCTGTCCTTTATCAAGCCCATCTTTGCATGAAATGTTCCCTTGGTATCTCTAATTTTCTTGAAGAGATCTCTAGTCTTTCCCCTTCTGTTCTTTTCCTCTATTTCTTTGCACTGATAGCTGAGAAAGGCTTTCTTATCTCTCCTTGCTATTCTTTGGAACTCTGCATTCAGATGCTTATATCTTTCATATTCTCCTTGGCTTTTTGGTTCTCTTCCTTTCACAGCTATTTGTAAGGCCTCCCCAGACAGCCATTTTGCTTTTTTTGCATTTCTTTTCTGGGGATGGTCTTGATCCCTGTCTCCTGTACAATGTCACGAACCTCTATCCATAGTTCATCGTGCACTCTATCAGATCTAGTCCCTTAAATCTATTTCTCACTTCCACTGTATAATCTTAAGGGATTTGATTTAGGTCATACCTGAATGGTCTAGTGGTTTTCCCTACTTTCTTCAATTTAAGTCTGAATTTGGCAGTAAGGAGTTCATGATCTGAGCCACAGTCAGCTCCCGATCTTGTTTTTGCTGACTGTATAGAGCTTCTCCATCTTTGGCTGCAAAGAATATAATCCATCTGATTTCGGTGTTGACCATCTGGTGATGCCCATGTGTATAATCTGCAATGTTTTTCTCCATTTATTTTATCAATGTATTCAAAACCAACTTTGAAAGTCCAAGTATCTTCAATCCCTAACCTAAGTGGTTTACAAACTCATTTACATAAAAATCACCGTGATACTCATTTCCAATGAAGATATTCAGCCTCACCTACAGAATCTATTACAATATATCTAAAATTGAGGTACAGGCAATAATGAAGCACCTAAGTGAATATGATACAATGGACCACTGACTCCATTTTGAGAAACACCACCTAATCCATCTGTTCTGTAAATACGCGTTTCCCCAAACGTTGTTTCCTCAAAAATAAAGCAGAATCAGACCTAAGTCATTCCTTTTGTTGTTGTTAAAATATTAAGAAAACTGCAAATACTAAACTTTTCAACTCCTAAGTTTCTCTTGGTAGTCTTTTTTCAAAATCAAAACTAGACTGGAGTAGTACTCTGCAAGACTATTCAAGAAGTAACTAAGCCAATTCATATGCCTAAGGCATTTTGTGACAGGTGACATTAGTACTGGATGCCAGCTTAGTCCTATGTTTCTTTACCAGTGCAACAAAACTACCAGATGTTTTCAGTGAACAAATCTGAATACATATCCTGCATATAATCCCTTCAAATCTTTCAAAAACTTAAATCTACTAAACGTACAACCGTTTAAAAAACTTAGAAGCTCTCTCCCTCTCTCTCTCCCTCCCCCACGCGCTCCTCCACTCTCTTCCCTTCAAGTCTTTGGGTTGGCATGCCCTCATACTTTGAGGATGGATTCTCCTGCTATCTTCTAAATAAACTAGAGCTGTAACACTCTTCTAAATAAACTAGAGCTGTAACACTGATTTGCCTGAGAGCTATAACACGGTTTGTCCAAGACCCAAGAGCTGTGATGTGCCGAGGGCTTTAATGTCCATCGCTCCAAATCTTTGCTGTGACAAGACAAAGAACCAGGAACATACACTCGCGTGACATCTATGGGGCCGTGACTCGGATTTAACCTGGCTGAAACAACCTCCGTGCGGAAGAGGCCAAGCACAGCAGGAGCCCAGCTCAGCGAAGCTCCCAGGCTAGAAGCGGAAGGCAAAGAAACCCAGCGCAGGGGAAGGCCCGTCGTGCTGGAAACCGGGACAGAAAACAAATCAGAAAGGTCACTCGGCCCAGTCTCAGATTCCAGAAGACCTCGGATTAAGAAACCTTGGACCACTGGACAAAACCCCGAGAGGGACTGTCAGAAGATCCTCTGACCAATCCTGGGGAAATCTGGTACACTGATGGAAGCAGCTTTGTCTTGGATGGAAAAAGAAGAGCCAGGCCAACAAGCTACAACATGCAGTGCCAGTTCAACAAAGATGTGAAACTACAGCCGACCACGGAAAATATCACACCCGTAGACGGACACTGCTGTAAAGACTCTGAGGCTTGAGACCAGCAAGAGGGGGAGGCCCAATACCCCTCGCCGCCCCAGTTCAGCAGGAAGTAGCCAGACAGACCTCAATGCCCCATTCCCAAAGAATTGGGCCTCCCATCTCTTGAGGGGGTATGTTAGGTAGGTAGAATAGGGAAAAGGAGTCCAAAATGGCGGTGGCTAAAAGACAAGGAAGGGAAAAGCCCACGAAAATAGAACAAAAGAAGGTCCGAGGACCAGAGTGAAGACTTTAGGTAGAACAAACAGCACTCCTGGCTAAGCTCAATTTGCACAGGGCAGGCCCAGGTGGAGGAAAAAAACATAAAAGGAGGAGCCAAAGCGCGCTCCCTCCCTCTCCCTCCCTCTCTCTCCCTCCCCCACATGCTCCTCCACTCTCTTCCCTTCCCTTCAAAAAGGACTTTTGGATAAATACTAGTTTCTGAACTGGGTAAGGATTCTA
>SJYQ01096586.1:4586-21196 GCA_006410935.1 Redunca redunca
TGCTGCTGCTAAGTCGCTGCAGTTGTGTCCAACTCTGTGTGACCCCATAGACGGCAGCCCACCAGGCTCCCCTGTCCCTGGGATTCTCCAGGCAAGAACACTGGAGTGGGTTGCCATTTCCTTCTCCAATGTGTGACAGTGAAGTCTCTCAGTCGTGTCTGACTCTTCTTAGTGACCCCATGGACTGCAGCCCGCCAGGCTCCTCCATCCCTGGGATTTTCCAGGCAAGAGTGCTGGAGCGGGTGCCGTCACCCCTGGGATTTCTTTGGAAGGAATGATGCTGAAGCTGAAACTCCAGTACTTTGGCCACCTCATGAGAAGAGTTGACTCATTGGAAAAGACTCTGATGCTGGGAGGGATTGGGGGCAGGAGGAGAAGGGGATGACCCAGGATGAGATGGCTGGATGGCATCACAGACACGATGGGCGTGAGTCTGAGTGAACTCTGGGAGATGGTGATGGACAAGGAGGCCTGGTGTGCTGCGATTCATGGGGTCGAAAAGAGTCGGACACAACTGAGTGACTGAACTGAACTGACTGAATGAAAGAAATCAAAGATGACATAAACAGATGGAGAGATATTCCATGTTCCTGGGTATGAAGAACCAATATTATGAAAATGACTATACTACCAAATGCAATCTACAGATTTAACATAGTCCCTATCAAATTACCAATGGCATTTTTCACAGAACTAGAACAAAAACTTTCAAATTAATATGGAAACACAAAAGACTCTGAATAGCCAAAGCAGTCTTGAGAAAGAATAATGGAGCTGGAGGAATCAACCTTCCTGACTTCAGATTATACTTCAAAGCTACAGCCATCAAGACAGTATGGTACTGGCACAAAAACAGAAATATAGATCAATGGAACAAGATAGAAGGCCAGGAAATAAACCCATGTATTTATGGGTACCTTATTCTTAACAATGAGGCAAAGACAGCCTCTTCAATAAATGGTGCTGAGAAAACTGGACAGCTATGTGTAAAAGAATGGAATTAGAACACTTCCTAACACCACACACAAAGACAAACTAGAAATGGATTAAAGACCTAAATGTAAGACCAGAAACTATAAAACTCTCAGAGGAAAACATGGGCAGAACACTCGAGGACAGAAATCAGAGCAAGATCCTCTATGACCCACCTCCTAGAGCCATGAAAATAAAAACAAAAGTAAACAAGTGGGACCTGATTAAACTTAAAGGCTTTTCACAGCAAAGGAAACTAGAAGCAAGGTGAAAAGACAATCTTCAGAATGGGAGAAAATAATAGCAAATGAAACAACTGACCAAGGATTAATTTCCAAAATATACAAGCAGCTCATACAACTCTATACCAGAAAAACAAGCAACCCAATCAAAAAGTGGACAAAAGACCTAAATACACATTTCTTCAAAGAGGACATACATGTGGTTAACAAACACGTGAAAAGATGCTCAACATCGCTCATTATTAGAGAAAAGCAAATCAAAACTACAAGGAGATATCACCTCACACTGGTCAGAATGGCCCTCCTCAAAAAGTCTACAAACAATAAATGCTGGAGAGGGTGTAGAGAAAAGGGAACGCTCTTGCACCATTGGTGGGAATGTAAATTGATACAGCCACTATAGAGGATGGTATGGAGATTCCTTAAAAAACTAGGAATAAAACCACCATATGACCCAGAAATCCCACTCCTAGGCATATACCCAGAGGAACCAAAATTGAAAAAGACACATGTATCCCATCGTTCATTGCAGCACTATTTACAATAGCTAAAACATGGAAGCAACCTAGATGTCCATTGACAGATGAATGGATAAAGAAGCTATGGTAAACATACACAATGGAATATTACTCAGCCATAAAAAGGAATGCAGCTGAGTCCGTTCTAATGAGATGGATAAACCTAGAACCTATTATACAGAGTGAAGTGAGTCAGAAAGAGGAAGATAAATACCGTATTCTAACACATATATACAGAATCTAGAAAAGTGGTTCTGAAGAATTTACTTACAGGGCAACAGTGGAGAAGCAGACATAGGGAACAGACTTATGGACATGGAGAGGAGAGGGTGAGATGTATGGAAAGAGTAACATGGAAACTTACACTGCTGCTGCTGCTGCTGCTAAGTCACTTCAGTCGTGTCTGACTCTGTGGGACCCCACAGGCGGCAGCCCACCAGGCTCCCCCGTCCCTGGGATTCTCCAGGCAAGAACACTGGAGTGGGTTGCCATTGCCTTCTCCATTGCATGAAAGTGAAGAGTGAAAGTGAAGTCGCTCAGTCGTGTCCGACCCTCAGCGACCCCATAGACTGCAGCCTTCCAGGCTCTTCCGTCCATGGGATTCTCCAGGCAAGAGTGCTGGAGTGGGGTGCCATCGCCTTCTCCAGGAAACTTACACTACCATATGTAAAATGGATAGCCAACAGGAATTTGCTGTATGGCTCTGGAAACTCAAACAGGGGCTCTGTATCAACCTAAAGGTGTGGGATAGGGAGGGAGATGGGACGGAGGTTCAAAAGGGAGGGGATATATGTATACCCGACTTCTCTGGTGGCTCAGATGGTTAGGCATCTGTCTACAATGTGGGAGACCCAGGTTCGATCCCTGGGTCGGGAAGATCCCCTGGAGAAGGAAATGGCAATCCACTCCAGTACTATTGCCTGGAACGTCCCATGGACAGAGGAGCCTGGTAGGCTATAGTCCATGGGGTCGAAAAGAGTCGGACACGACTGAGCGACTTCACTTCTTCATGGCTGATTCATGTTGAGATTTGACAGAAAACAGCAAAATTCTGTAAAGCAATTGTCCTTCAATAAAAAATAAATTAATTCTTTAAAAACCTAGGGGAAAAAAAGGAAAAAACCTAAATGCCTGTTGAAAAGATGACTCAGTTCTGTTAAGTTCAGTTGCTCAGTCATGTCCGACTCTTTGTGACCCCATGAATCGCAGCACGCCAGGCCTCCCTGTCCATCACCAACTCCCGGAGTTCACTCAAACTCACGTCCATCAAGTTAGTGAAGCCATCCAGCCATCTCATCCCCTGTCATCCCCTTCTCCTCCTGTCCCCAATCCCTCCCAGCATCAGAGTCTTTTCCAATGAGTCAACTCCTCGCATGAGGCGGCCAAAGTACTGGAGTTTCAGCTTTAGCATCATTCCTTCCAAAGAACACCCAGGGCTGATCTCCTTCAGAATGGACTGGTTGGATCTCTTTGCAGTCCAAGGGACTCTCAGGAGTCTTCTCCAACACTGCAGTTCAAAAGCATCCATTCTTCGGCACTCAGCCTTCTTCACAGTCCAACTCTTACATCCAGACACGACCACTGGGAAAACCATAGATACACTATAAAAGCCCCCACAGTGGAATATTACACAACTATTGCGTAGACTGAGGGAGAGCTACATGCACTTACACACGTGTGTGCCTGCGACACACGTGAAACAAAGAAGATTTCAGGTGATTTGCATAACATACCTTCCATTTCAGTTTCTAAAAAGTCATAAATATCATATGTGTTGGGAAGCCTTTAGCTTTGTGTTACTCCTACGTTTTATTGTTACAATAAGCACATACTACTTTTACGATTTCATAAAAGCAGCTGTGAATAAACATGACAGTACATGGGAACCATCAGCCAAGCACCGGTTCCACATTTTGCACCTTAGAGGGGAGACAGGAGTGAGTGAGAACGTTCTCTTGCTTGATTCACTACCTCCTCAGTGGAGGCTGCTCTCCAAGGTCTCCCTCTGCCCACTTAGAAGGGACAGGATGCTTTCCCACCAAGTCTGCCACTCTGCTAGCAGAGAGCTCTGTCATCTTCCTTCCCTTCATCTAGGCTTTCGCACCCAATCCGCTATGAAAGAGCAGTGAGCCCCAGGACGGGCTCGGGCTCCTGCTCTGGGGAGGCTGTGCCTGCAGAGCTGCAGGCCTCCACTCCCGCTGCCACTGCTTCTCAGCCTCTAGCATTTTCACGCCCAGAAGTCTTGCTTTTGTTCCGTTCAAAAGGGAAAGCTCAGAAGAGAATTTTCTAATTCTCTCCTGTGCTTTCAAAAGCGAGAGTGAAATTCATACTTTTGTAAGAGTTGGGTCTTATCTAAGAATGTTGTGGGATGAGCACCCAGAATAAATCCCTGATGCATCTAGATAGAGGGACCTTGAGGGTAGTTGTTCTCAAAATGCCAGAGTAACTGAACCTCTCCCACCCCTCTGTCTATCACTGACCTGGTCGAAAATGTCCAGGGAAATGTCAGCCTTTGTATTGGTGGATGCGATAGGCAAGATGAGAGGTGGTTATAGGTCGGGACACAGAGAGCCAGCAGAAGGAGGAGAGAGATTTGGTAAAAGGGAAAAAACAGGAGAAGCGAGTCAGCCGCTCCAGGGAGAATTTGAGAGAACTGAACTATTAAAAGAGGATATTAAGAAATGTTATGGCTTAACATTTTCTGTAACTTCTTCCTCCTCCATCTCCCCGAAGAACTTCCATTTCAAGTAAATAAATTTCAAGTAAAAGCATTGCTTCTATCAATTGGGGATTCATGATTTTAAAAAAAGAAAAAGGTAAGACTAGCCCAAACAGAGGTGCTTGGTGCCAGTTACAAATTATACAGATAAATATGTTTTATAATCATGTATTCATTTATAATCATTTATTTCATTAGCTTATTTGTTCCTTTAATAAGTATTTAATAAGAATCTTCTATGTGCCAGACACTGTTCTAGTTGCTTAGGTGCAATCAGTGAACAGCACAAATATCCGTAAACTCCTTAAATCCACATAGTTGCTGGAGAGTGGATGGGGCACCGGTGCACTCTATTATAAACACAGTGTGTTAGAAGGTGAGAAGCACAATGGAAAAACTGCTTAATGTGGGAAAAGTTACAAGTTTGACCAGGGTGTTACGGTCTACTCCCTTGTAAAGTGACATTTAAGCAAAGATTTGAAGCGGGTGGAGTGGAGGACAAGACTATCTGGAGGGAAGGCAGAGGGAAAAGCAATGTAAAAGTCCTGAGATGACAGGTACAGGTGTCTTTGGCAAATTGAAAACGTTCTGGAGTTAGATGGTGGAGCTGACTGAATGACCTTGTTCATTTAGTAAAAACAACGAATTGTACACTTTAAAAGTGTGAATTTTACGATGTATGAATAATATCTCAATTTTTTTTAATTTCTCAAAATAGGAATGTGCCTGGCATATTCAAGCAACAGCACGGAGGCCAGTAGGGCTGGGTGAGTCAAGCCAAGAAATGAGGCCAGAGACAGGGCGGGGTTCCGCAGAGCATCTTCCTGGCCCTCATGTGAGGATCACGCTTCTTACTCCCACGAAACAGGGACCCCACAGGGCTCTGATGCGTGCACGGGGCTCTGATGCATGCACGGGGCTCTGATGCGTGCACGGGGCTCTGATGTGGGCACTGGGCTCTGATGCGCGCACAGGGCTCTGATGCGGGCACGGGGCTCTGATGGGCGGACTGGGCTCTGATGCGGGCACTGGGCTCTGATGCGGGCACTGGGCTCTGATGCGGGCACTGGGCTCTGATGCGCGCACAGGGCTCTGATGCGTGCACGGGGCTCTGATGCGTGCACGGGGCTCTGATGCGTGCACGGGGCTCTGATGCGTGCACGGGGCTCTGATGGGCGGACTGGGCTCTGATGCGGGCACTGGGCTCTGATGCGGGCACTGGGCTCTGATGCGAGCACAGGGCTCTGATGCGCGCACGGGGCTCTGATGCGTGCACGGGGCTCTGATGCGTGCACGGGGCTCTGATACGTGCACTGGGCTCTGATGGGTGCACAGGAGTCTGATGCGTGCACTGGGCTCTGATGGGCGGACTGGGCTCTGATGGGTGCACAGGACTCTGATGTGTGCACTGGGCTCTGATGGGTGCACAGGGCTCTGATGCGAGCACTGGGCTCTGACGTGCACACAGGGCTCTGACGTGTACACTGGGCTCTGACATGTACACTGGGCTCTGATGCGTGCACTGGGCTCTGATGTGCACACAGGGCTCTGACGTGTGCACTGGGCTCTGACATGTACACTGGGCTCTGATGCATGCACAGGGCTCTGATGCGTGCACTGGGCTCTGATGGGTGCACAGGGCTGTGATGCGAGCACTGGGCTCTGACGTGCACACAGGGCTCTGACGTGTACACTGGGCTCTGACATGTACACTGGGCTCTGATGCGTGCACTGGGCTCTGATGTGTGCACTGGGCTCTGATGCGTGCACAGGGCTCTGATGCGTGCACAGGACTCTGATGCATGCACTGGGCTCTGATGCATGCACAGGGCTCTGATGGGAGCACTGGGCTCTGATGTGCACACAGGGCTCTGAGGTGTACACAGGGCTCCGATGTGTGCACTGGGCTCTGATGCATCACTGACAGGATATGACTCTGTTTCAGGGGTCACTTTGCCTGCCGAAGGACACAGCCAAGAAGGACAAGAGTGGAGGCAGGAAGATCACTAGGAGGTTCCCGCAGTGATTCAGAGAAAGATGGCATGGACTCAAGCAAGGGGAAATGGTGGAAAGGGACTGGCCTCTGGGCAAAGATGATAACAGAGCCCAGGGGATTTTCTGGCTGAATGGGTAAAGGATGGCAGAGAAATAAGTCAAATCTGGCTCCAAGTTTTGTGACTTGACCACAGGAAAGGCAGACAAATAGGAGAACCAAGGACTGAGCTCTGGGGCTCTGTGATGTTAAGGGAGCAAAGAGGAAAGGAGAGATCTATAGCAAACACTGAGAAGGGGGCAAGGGAGCAGGAGGAAGACTTATGAGAGTGTGGGGTCTGGAGAGCCGGAAGGTGACGGCGTGTCGGGAGGACGCGTCAGACGCTGCTGGCTGGTCAAAGTCACAAGAGAACTGAGAACTGATGGCTGTTGCTGGTGAACTTGGTGAGAGAATTTACAGTAGCATGGTGAGAGCAAAAATATGAGTAGTGAGGATATAATAAAGAATGGGAAACTTTTTCTGACCTGAGTAGGCAAGGTTTTTGTAGATGGCAAAAACCATTAACCACAAAAGGAAAAAAAATGATAAATTAGATTTCATCAAACTTGAAACTGTCTGTTCCTCAAAAGACTCTGCTAAGAAAATGGAAAGTTAAGCTGCAGACTGAGAAGACTATTCTCAAATCATACATCTGACAACGAGCGTGATTCTATGACATGATAAGAGCACTTCCAGCTCAGTAAGATGACAGACAATCCAATTTCTAAATGGCAAAATACTCGAATCAATGTGTCATGAAAGAAGATATACAAATGTTTAACAAGAAAATGAAAAGGCAGTCAATATTTTTAGTCCTCAGAGAAACGCAAATCAAAACCACAGTGAGATACTACGACAGAGCAGTCAACATGGCTAAAATTTAAGTTTTTTTAATTGGAAAGACACCAAACAGATGCTAAGTTTTGGCAAGAATGTGCAACACTGAAATCCTCATGCATTATTGGTAAGAATGTGAGATAACACAACCACTTTAGAAAACAATTTGACAATTTCAAAGTTAAACATCTAACTACCACACTACCCAGAAATTCCACTCCTGCATAGTTAATCAATAAAACATACATTCACCCAAAGACTTGTCCATGAAAGTTTATAGCCACTTTATTCACAGCAGCTAGAAATTGGAAATAATTCAAATGTCCATTAGTTAGTGAATGGACCTACAAACTGTGAAGCATCCATATACTAGAATGCTACTTGGCAATGTCACTCAAAGAACAGACTACTGACACAACAACGATATTTGGATGACTCTCCAGAATATCATTCTGACAAGAAGAAAGACAGAAAAGAGTGCATAGCATGATTCCATTTATATCAAGTTCTAAAACAGGCAAAAATAATTTATCCTTGGGTGACGAAAACATTCTACTTGTTGACTCGAGCAGTGGTTAGTTTATCCATTTGTAAAAACCCATAGAATTGTACACTTGGTATGAGAATTTTAATGCATGAAAATATACTCCAGTAAAATTTACTTTTTAAAAAGAAAGAGTGGAAGGACAAAATGGGCAAATTTTTTCAGTTTGCTGTGTAGGAGAACAGAAGAGTTGGGCAGCAAGAACATGAAATGTGGGATCAAAATATGGATTTTTCGAAGGAAACAGCAGCCTTCTGTTTGGTAAGAGAATGATCCAGTAAAGATAAGAAATTTGTGAAGTATTAATAGAAAAGCTGCTTTCAAGCTTCCAAGAGCCATGTTAGAATTGTGTTAATACCATCTCCTAGGGTTAAATCCTCTATCATGGAAGACCACTATCATATCAAAATGCTCTCATTTTTCCAGCGTTATATCCCACCATGATCCAGAACCATATGACTCTGCTGTTGCCTGCTGGTACCAGTTGGCTATGTCTGATGGAACTTGCAGTTTGCAATCGCCTTCCTTCCTTGCAGGCTTAGCTGTCCCTAGCCAGTTCATATTGTGAGTTAACTCGTCATTGGTCTGGTGACTATGAAGGGAAGTGGAAGTAGACCCCCACCCCCACCAAGGGGAGGCACGTTTCTCATGAGCATCAATCTGCACGTCACATTCAAGCTACTAACTGGGGAGAGTAGGGGCTAATGAAGGCCTGGGGCAGAGCATCCAAGGTTCTGAGCATGTCAGTGCAGAGGCAGCCTCACTCACTGCAGACGCAAGGCCCTCATTGCAGACGCAAGGCCCTCATTGCAGACGCAAGGTCCCTCATTGCAGACGCAAGGCCCTCATTGCAGACGCAAGGTCTCATTGCAGACGCAAGGCCCTCATTGCAGACGCAAGGTCCTCATTGCAGGCGCAAGGTCTCATTGCAGACGCAAGGCCCTCATTGCAGACGCAAGGTCTCATTGCAGACGCAAGGTCCTCATTGCAGACGCAAGGTCTCATTACAGACGCAAGGCCCTCATTGCAGACGCAAGGTCTCATTGCAGACGCAAGGCCCCTCATTGCAGACGCAAGGTCTCATTGCAGACGCAAGGCCCTCATTGCAGACGCAAGGCCCTCATTACAGACGCAAGGCCCCTCATTGCAGACGCAGGCCCTCATTGCAGACGCAAGGCCCTCATTGCAGACGCAAGGTCCCTCATTGCAGACACAAGGCCCTCATTGCAGATGCAAGGCCCTCATTGCAGACGCAAGGTCTCATTGCTTCCCAGTCCAAGCTCTACTCTTGATGAAGCAGGTCTGTCAAAGCTGAAAACTGAGCTCTCTCCGGAGCTGTTTCGCCTTGGTTTCCTACATTTTAGCTTAAAGAGAGGAGAGATTCTGTTTGCTTTCAAAAAGGTCCCCTGACTTTCACGCTCTATATTGCAGGCATGCTTAGCTGTGTCCAGCTCCTTGCGACCCCATGGACTGACTGTAGCCCCTGCACCACAGCCCACCAGGCTCCTCTGTCCACGGAATTCTCCAGGCAGGAATACTGGAGTGGGTTGCCATTTTCTTCTCCTGGGGAATCTTCCCAACCCAGGGATCGAACTCACGTCTCCTAAGTCTCCTGCATTGTCAAGCAGATTCTTTACCACCCAGCCACCTGGGAACTCCACTCTCTATGCTGGTGATTAGTTATTCTCAAGCTTCCACTGTTTTTCTCCAAAGCCTCCACGGCTCCCACAACAGGCACCTGATTACAGCTCTTAATGATGACCACGCACCCGTCCCCAAACGCTTAACTACCTGAGAGATTGCGTCTGCCCATGTGCTAGCTGCCTCCCACCAGCGCCCCATCTCAGCCGACCACTGTTGACAATGTCCACAGTTGTATCGCATCTTCAGTATCAGTTCTCTGCCTACCCCCAGGGATGCGGTCTTCACTGCCAGAAGGCCAATGGGTGCTCCATCTGCGAAACCCAGTGTTAGATGGTATTTCCTAGGGTCATCTGTGATACCAAATGCCAAGTGTCATCAGAAAAAAGTACCCTCTAAAGCGCTGAGATTTTCATGCGCACGTTTCCTAGCATTGCTCTGGGAAATCACAGCTGTGAGGGTGAGGGAAGCGTGGCCAGGCATAAGCTGGACTGCAGGGCGAGCGGCAGGTTGGTCTCAGCTGACCCCACGAGAGTCTATGATGCGGGAGGGGCACTTTGTTGCCCTTCACTCTGGACACTAGCGTGTGGGCCTTGGCGCCTCTCCTCGCCCAGCGAGTCACTGGATGCGGCTGCCCTGGGGACAGGCAGCCGTGGGCGAGGGCAGCTCCCAGAGAGATGAGGCCAAGGGCTTCAAGATGGAGTGGCTCAGTCCTGAAGGGGGATCTGGGTGGCACACAGCAGCAGCCACCACCCTCGGATAACACTGTGAGCAGGGAAAACAGTGATCTGCTGCCATTTTAAGATTGGAAGTGAATAAATACTGTAACGGTGTTTTGTTTTTCCAACCCAGGACTCTTTCCAGGGAGAGGCTGAAGAGTTTATATTGCTCTAGACTTAATAAAAACAAATGAAGAACAGATGGCAGGAGGCTCCACTCTTAATCCAGCAGGAGTATCTTTTTAGCCTATCTCCCTGTCTCCATTCTGGCCTAAACAGTTCACAAAAAAGTTCACAGCTCGCTAAAAGGAAACTGAATAGTTACGTACTGTTTAATACAATTCAACAAATGACAGCTAGTATTTATAGAGTGCTAGTATGCGTCAGGCCCTTTTCTAATGTTGTATGTGTAAATACATGTGTATGTATGTATATACACATATATGTACATACCTATGAACATATGCATGATACATGCATATATGCATGTACATATATATTCACTTAACTCTCAGAAGAACACTCTGAGGAAGGCACTATGATTATCCTATTACAGATAAGGAAACAATACAGAGATGTGATTTGCCCAGATTTCTGACAATTCGAAAGAACACTGCCTTTAGCTTCCAGCTCATTCTTCCTTCCCATACATCTTTTTTTGAGCTCTTGATCTTTGCCAGCTCAAGAGCTAGAGACTTGGGTACTCCATAAATGTGATCATTTTCCCATGTATATAAATAACGTAAAGATTCTACTATGGAAGATTCTACTTATAGGCCCTATTAACTGTATGAGGGATCAAGGCATGAATAGCATTTCATATATGAATAGCGCTCCTGACTACAGATACCACCTCACCAGCCTCATAACCATCCCTATGTAAATGCCTAGGAGTACAGAGTGCGGGCAGGAACGGGGCATGCGCTTCTGTAGGAGGCCTGGGTGGGGCTCTTTGCACAGGACGGAGTTAATTAGGTAGAGTGTGCTCCGGAGGGCAGAGGGCCAGTCAAGTGGCTGGCTGCTCGCTTACCCTGTATGCCCGACGCTTGCCACCTTTGTGTGGCCGCATTCGAAGCCCCAGTCTCCTCTATGCCCTACACACGGGTGACTCCCTAAGAGTCCCAAACCACTCTCCCAAATGCCAGGCCCAAACTCTGAACTGCCAGGTAAACTTCTCCACCTAAACGTACCAAAGAAACATGACTATCTCCAAAAAGTATCCCACTGTGATTTTCTTCCCTCCAACTTGCTGCCATACGTCCTCAGTCCTGCTATCGGTATGTTTAGAATCTCTCACTCGTGCCAAAGAAAGGAGTACCCACACTTCTCAGCAGCTTGCTCAGATGTGGGGCAGAAGGGTGAGGAGAGGCAAGGTTTAAAAGCTGTCAACAGCCAAACAGAAAAACAGAAGATAGACCCTCTTATAAAATTATTTCTTCTACATACATGCAGAGTTTGTCTCTCACCTATTCTTTGTAAATATACATTTTCCAGAATACCATTTTAATTCCCTTGTTGCTTCCCTAATATATATTTTGAATTATTTCACTAGTGGCTGCCAACAACATTACAATTGACATCCTTACCAGTTCAGATTAATACCAATTTAGTGTCTATAGTCTGAGTGAACTCTGGGAGTTGGTGATGGATAGGGAGGCCTGGCATGCTGTGATTCATGGGGTCACAAAGAGTCAGACACGACTGAGCGACTGAACTGAACTGAACTGAGTGTCTATAGTACGTGAAAACTATGTTTCTATAGAGAGAAATTAAGAAAACAACCCCATTATCAATAGCATAGGAAAGAATAAAATACATAGGAATAAATTTATCCAAGGAAGTGAAAGACCTATACACTGAAGTCTATAAGATAGTAATGAAATAAATTGAGAAAACACAAATAAATGAAAAGATGTTCCATGCACATAGACTTGAATAACAAATACTATTAAAATGTCCATAATACCCAAAGAAATTCAACGTAATCCCTATCAAAATTCCAAAACATTTTCAAAGAAAATGGCATTTTTCAAAGAAATAGAATGAACAATTCTAAAAGTCACATGATTTACAAAGACACTGATGAGCCAAAACAGTCTCTAGAAAGAAAAGTGCAGGAGGCATCCCACTCTCTGATTTTAGACCACACTGCAGAGCCACAGTGATCAAAACAGTGTGTTATTGTCATAAGAACAGACATGTCATCAACGTCACAGAACAGAGAACCCAGAAATAAACCCATGTCTATGGATTAGCTAATAAAAGAAGAAGCCCAGAGTATACAGTGTGGAAAGAATATCTCTTCAATAAATGGTGCTAGGAAAATGGGACAACCATATGCAAAAGAATAAAATGGACACTTATCTTACATCCTTCATTTTTGGAAGATAGTTTCACTATATATAAAATCCCTGGTTGACAAACATTTTCTTTCAGCATTTTTAATATTCCCTCCCACTGCCTTCTGTCTCCCGCTTCTTTTTTCAGCTTTATTGTGATGTAATTGACAAATATGTTCCCATCTCTGATTAAAAAATTATCTGTTAATTTTATCAAGGATCCTTTATGTGTGATAAGTCACTTCTCTTGCTTGCTTTCAGGACTCCCTTTTTGTCTTCAGCTTTTGATAGTTTGATTATTATTTGTCTAAGTATGGATCCCTTTGAGTTTATCATACTTGGAGTTCACTGAGCTTCTTGTATAGGTCAATATTTATCATCAAATTTGGAAAGTTTTCAGCAATTACTTCTTCAAATGTTTCTTCTGTCCCTTCCTCTATCCTCTCCTTCTGAGACTTGAATTATGCATATTTGTTGGCTTGACATATCTTTAAGTTCACTGATTCTTTATTCAGCCAACTCAAATCTGCTGTTGAACCTCTCTAGTAACTTTTTCATTTCAGTTATTATAATTTTCAACTCTAAAATTTCTTTGGGTTCTTTTTTATCATTCTATCTCCTTGATATTCTTTATTTTGTCAAATACTACTCTCATACTTTAGTTTCTAGATGAGGTTTCCTTTAGTTCTTCATATTTAAAATAACTGATTTAAATGCTATTTAGTAAGTACAGTGTGTGACCGTCTTCAAGGACAGTGTCTTACTGACTTCTTTCCCCTCTATGTGGATCATATACGTTTTGCTCCTTTGCATGTTGAAAAGGACATTTTTAAATCATGAAATGTGGCTCCTCTGAACTCAGATTCTCTCCACTTCTCAGGATTTACTTTTGTTGCTATTTGTTGCTGCTTGTTTGTTAGCAACTTTCCTGAACTAATAAGAATGTTAAAGTCTGTATTCATTACCATATGTGAAGCCTCTGTTTAGTTAACTTAAGGGTTTGGTTAATGGTTGTACATAGATTTCTTCAAATGGCTGGAACCAATAATTCTCCCCATCTTTGTCAAGAGTCTCTGTGTGCATTTGGGGGCATGACTCAACACTCAGGAATTTGACAGCTCTGCCTGAGCCCAAAGCCAGAAGCTTAGAGTTTTCTCGGATCTGTGCACAGCTTTGAGTATGTGCATAAGCCTATGCACGGATGTGGCCTTCTAGGCTCACAGGAATATGGCAGAGCTTTTCACACCTTCCAATGGAATATCGTTCTCCAGCTTTCCCTTTGGGGCTTTTTGTTTCTCTGTTTGTTTTTGACCAGCTTGTTGTTTGCCCACTGCCGTCATCATCTCAGGGAGCTGTTATACTAAACCGTCACCACTGTTCCTTTTTTATAAATGCCCTTCCGTTGCCTTGGGAAAATGCTAAGTCACATCAAATAAGGAAAACTCTTGCAAATGGGGAGCCATTAGACAGGTGAAAAAGGGGCAATGGCAGTTCTCTGGGAATGGGTCTTTGGAAGTGTTCCAGCCCCACTCTGCCCCTCCAAAGGCCATTAGTCTGCTGGCTTTCACCTTTGTTGTGGGTTGTTGCTTTCCAAGGCTACTGCACAGCTGGGAGGGGAAATAGAAATCAGCAAGTTAAAATGCAACAAAGCTTGCTGCTAGCAAGATTCCAGTGTTTCTCCTTCAAAATATTTTTAAATGTTTTAGATTTCAAACCAAGCACATCTGCAAAGCAGATATGGCCCAGGAGCTGTTGATTTTCTACCTCTGCCCTATGCCTCCTAAAGGCAGAAATCTTTATTAGGAAGAGTAAACTCCAAGTCAATATTTCCAATAGCTCTGTCTCAGCTAATGACTCCTGAAAAAGTTCACCTAGCCCAGCAACAAGCTGCAAGTGGGATGACACCCAGCAGAGACTCTGAAGGGACCACGTGACCAGATTTGTCATAGGGAGGCCGCTTTGGCAGCAAAGGCAGTTCTGGCCACACAGGGAGAGACCCTGGGGGGTTCAGGCTCTTGTCCAGGTAAAAGGTGCCA
Organism: Redunca redunca; assembly: GCA_006410935.1. Lineage (NCBI taxonomy): Eukaryota > Metazoa > Chordata > Mammalia > Artiodactyla > Bovidae > Redunca > Redunca redunca. The sequence continues at coordinate 19,186 of SJYQ01096586.1, forward strand.
AGGATGCGACCCAGAGAAGTAGCCAGGGAGATGAACGCACAGACCCAAGGCATCCTCCAAAGCTGTGGCTTCAGTTATTGCAGGGCTTTCTTGTTGTTGTTCGTTTGTTTTTGCATATCCCCCAGGAATTTTGAAAACAATATACATTTCAAAGACACTTGAATTATTTTATCTTATATTTGTATAACTGTAAGGGATACAATTTGCATATTATAAACACTGACAGTTTGAAACAAACATATTACAACACTCCTTTTAAACATATCTGATAGAATTTAAATACCTTACAATTTGATGCTATTATCTATTTTAAAATACATTTGAAAAAATAAAGAAAATATATTTAAACCTAGGATTGCCTCATAGCTTAGTCAGTAAAGAATCTGCCTGCAATTCAGGGGACCCGGGTTTGATTCCTGGGTCAGGAAAATCCCCTGCAGAAGGAAATGGCAGCCCACTCCAGTATTCTTGCCTGGAAAATCCCACAGGCTGAGGGGCTCGGTGGGCTACAACCCATGTGGTTACAAGGGTCGGACGTGACTCAGTGGCTAAACCGCCACCAGCACTTTAATAGCTGGAAGTTTGTGTCCTTCTTGTCCTTGAATTGGGTTTCCACTTCCCGTTTCCACCACTGAGTTTTCCTCTAATGTATTTTCATGGCTGAAAGCCTATCACTAACTACTTTATCACACTCCCGTTTATATGTGTATAAATGGAGTATAGACTTTTTAAATATTTCCTGTGATTACAAGGCCCTAATCGTTGCTAACAATGCTTATCTTTAGGTAATTTTTATAATTATTAATAGCATGTAATTGATGGCAATACATCATCAATGAATTTATAATGAAATTATAAATTTGGATAATTAAAGCATGTGGAAAAGCAAAATGTCATGGTAAACTTGTTGCCTAATGAGATGGATGAGATGTTTGTAGAAATCAGTTCATGCATACAAAGATGAACATTACTTATTTTTCAGCTATTATAAATCTAAGTCTTGAGAAACTACACTCTGAAACAAGAAGAAAAGAACAGAGTTGTGCTATGGAGATGTCTCTCTGAACTCCTTCCCAGTTATTTGCCTAAAAGCTGCATATACGGGCATTCTCTGTACATTTTCCCCAGTTTTTCTGTAAGTCTAAAGTTATTCCTAGATTGAAAAAAAAAATGTATTGCTACCCAAGCCTAGCCTCAGAGAACTGTCACCAGACCAAAGGCCTGAAGTGAAGGGCCATGGTGCACTTGTACAGGGTGCTAAAAGGCCTCAGTAAGGCCCAAGTCCTTGTAAAGGTGTGTGCGGCTCTGTAGCAGCTGAAACCAGTTGAGTCGCTCCAATTCTCTGCTCTCTTCCTGCAACTGAAGTCAAAACGCATGACCACCTTTCCTACCTTCTTCATCGGCACCTCCAGACAATGTCCACCCTCTGCCTGGGCATAAGTAAGAGTGCTCTATCTTCTGACCCAGGCTCTTGGGAGGAGGGAGGAGTCGATACTGCTACACTTATTGTAATGGTCAGTTTTTTGCATCAACTAGACGAGGCTATGGTATACCCAGGTAGCTTGTAAAATATTATTTCTGGGCCTGTCTGATACTGTTTCAAGAAGAGTTTACATTTGAATCAGGCAACTGAGCAAAGCAAATCACCCTGCCCAGTATAGATGGGCAATGTCTAATTTACTGAAGGTCCAAAATGTAGAGGGATGCTCTGCTGGAGCTGAGATACCCGTCTCTGCCCTTGGACTCCAGTGCTCCTGGTTCTCAGACTTTCAGACTCCGACTGGAATTCACATCATCAGCTCCACACTCCTCCCCAGTTCTCAGGCTTCAGCCTTGGACTGAATTACACTACCAACTCCTGGATCTCCAGTTTGCAGACAGCAGATTGTGGGTGGCCCTTCTGGGCTTCCATAACCACACGAGCCAATAACTCTCCATATATATATAGTGTGGGCTCTGTTTCCCTGAAGAACCTTGGTCATGAAGGCGCACGGCGATCTTTCAAAGGTAA
>SJYQ01096587.1:0-23994 GCA_006410935.1 Redunca redunca
CAAACGGTAAAAAAAAATCTGCCTGCTATGCAGGAGACCAGGGTTCCATCCCTGGGACGGGAAGATCCCGTGGAAGAGGGTACGGCAACCCTCCAGTATTCTTGCCTAGAGAATCCCATGGACAGAGGAGCCTGGCAGGCTATACAGTCCATGGGGTCAAAAAGAGATGAGCAACGAACACACGCATCAGGTTATTACCTATGTTATGTGAATGACTCATTCGAGACTTCCTGCGTTGTTAGTGGCCACATAAATTGGGGCAGCCCTTTTGGAAAGCAGTCTGGCAGTTTACCTGAAGTAAGTCTTGATAACTGTTTAATCTACTAGGATCACACCTAAGGAGATAAATTGAAAAAGGAAAGAGAATTAAATGTTCAATGTGTTCAATATAAAAATATATTAAAGTGTCCATTTATTTTCCATAGAAAGAAAGAAAAATATTAATGGACTGGTCTTTATTTGGGAACATGTGATCAGTATCAAAACTGAAAAGAACAGAAATGGAAACTTGTATCAGTGAGGTGATTTAGCTCCACAGATGTTTTGGAGCTGGGTGGTTGTGCATTAGGAAGGATGAAACAATTATTTTGACAGTGTGGGAACATCTTAAGTCAGTCGTGTGTAGTATCCCTGCCACAGCCCCTGACTTGTCTGCCTTGGAAGTAGCAACACAGCGTCTTTCAGGGTGGAAACCTGTGGGCCTGTAGCCAGTTAGTGTTCTGAGGTCATGTTCTGCAAGTGTGTATTTCCTCATTTTCAGAATCTGAGAGCAGGTGAAATCCCCCAGCCCGACTTTCCAGATGACTATAATTTAGGAGACATTTTCCTGGGCGTGGAGTTTATCTTCCAGCAGTGCAAGGAAGATGAAGATTACTATGACATCCTGACTGTAAGTGGGATGCTGAAATGACAAATCCTTATGGGCAAAGCAGAGGTCCATGTCCTTCATCCAGGCCATGAGAAGAGGTTGTGGAGGTGACGTGGACATCCACACCATAATCCTTGTGTAGGACAAGGGTTCCTGGGGGAAACCCGCAGGCAGGGCCCCTCTCACCACACCTCAGAGAGGAGAGCCTGGGGCATGGGTCTGTGCCCCGAGGCAGTGCTGGGTGAGGGGAGGGGACAGGAAGCATCCTGGGAGGAGGGAGCCCTGGGCGTGGCCTGATTCTTAGCTTTGCCTCTGGAGATGAAGTGAAGTGAGTTGCTCAGTCACTCTGCACCCGTTGACTGTAGCCCACCAAGCTCCTCCGTCCACGAGATTGTCCAGGCAAGAATACTGGAGTGGGTTGCCATTTCCTTCTCCAGGGGATCTTCCCGACCCAGGGATCGAACCCAGGTCTCCCACGTTGCAGGCAGACGCTTTAGCCTCTGCACCACCAGGGATCAGCTGGCTGCCATTTAGCCAGCTCAGACAGGCTGAAGGAGCTTCTTACTGAACTGCTAGAAGTGGGCGGGATTCCGGCCTCCAGGACCTTCAGATCTGTCTCCTCCCCTGATGCCATGAAGGATGGCAGGATGGCAGGAGTGTTCTGGAAAGCGGGGTGTGACTGAGTCGTGTTTCAGTGTCCCCATGGATTCAATGGAGGTGCCCCCCTTTGTCCGCACCCTAAAGTATCATCTTTGGAGAATCCTAGTGCTTCCGAGACTTGAACTTCCCAGCGAGACTCCCTGTGCTCAGGCGTCAGGATTGCTGAGGAGGGTGTGCTTTCTCCCTGCAAGTGGCGAGAACCACAGCATAGACAGCACTGCTTAGCACCGGTCTCAACTCCAGGATCTCCGTGACTAGCATTTGTGTGCCCCGGGGGGCTCTGGGCTAGGGTCCCCTGTGCACACTGTCCACTCCCAACACCTTTGGAGAAGTCTCTTACCCACAGTGGAGGGCCAGCCTGCACTCCTAGGATCCTCAGTTCCCTGGCACTGGGCCAGGCCAACCCACTCTCCTCCCAGCTGGCACCCACCTGCATGGCAACGCTGGGAACCTCCCCTTCCCCTGCCCTGGTTCTCCATGTCTCCACAGCGCCCCCCACCCCAGAGGAGATGCTGATCTTCACACCCTACTACAGGGGCCTGACCTACTCCTGCTAACCAGACCCCACCCCTGTGACCTCACCACCTGCCCACCACCAGCCCTGCCTGGGCCCAGAGGAGGCTTCCTCACCTCCCACTGGGCATCCACTAGCCCTCCCTGATTTTTCCTCCTCCACTACCGCCACCACCACCACCCCCCCCAGCTCATGGCTTGATCCTGACCACCCTCTGACGCAGCTTCTTAATTGTTCTGACAGGTGACTGCCACCCACGGGCTCTGTCACCTGCTGGGCTTCACACACAGCACGGAGGCCGAATGGCAGAAGGTAGGAGCCCTGCCCTGTCTGCAGCACACACGGGCACACATTGCATTGCAGCCCAGGCTCCAGAAACCAGGCTGTGCAACCTGCTCCCTGCTGTCCAGTGTGAAAACCAAATGGAGAAATGCAGCGAAATAAGGAGTTGGTAGGGCCCACTTTATAAAAGAGATGGTGTTTGTTATAAATACTGGGCTCCCTAAGTGCTCGTAACTGCATTACTCATTCACTACTGAAAAGTCCAAGGAGAGACACTGCTGTGAATTTCATGAAATCCCAAAATGACTTAAAGTTAAAATCTTTATGAAAGTTATTGTGATGATATTTGTCAGTTGGTTGGAAACGGGATTTAGGACATTAGAGTGTCTGATCGAGACCTATTATGTGGTGCTTTGTTTCCTCGAAGACTACCAGTATTTACTCAGTTTATAAAGGTCTGTATTATAGAACCATAATTGCATTTTATTAACACAAATTATGTTCATAATCAAACAGGCTCTCTGAACTGCATAGAAAAATGTTTTTTGAAAATTAACAAAATGGTCCTGGTACAGTTGGCCTCCCCCTGGCCTCCCGAGGCTCCTGGGTCCACGCTGGCCACACCCTGGCTCTGTCCCCCACCCCTAACCCTGCTCTAGCCCCCTCATCCCCCTCCTTAGCTCCGCTGCCCTCCACACCAGCAGCATCACAGGGACTCTCCAGGGCGGTTTCCCACCAGCCCACCCTTCCCCCCAGGAGGGGCTGTCCTCACACACCCGCTCCCAGGCTTTGGAGCAAGTCACCCAGTCTGACCCCTTCTTCTAACCCCGAGATAGGCCCTCCCCTCCTCTTCATACCCAAGACCACCAGCTCAGCCCCGGCCCCCCACCTCCTGCCCCTGCCGGCTCCAAGGCTCACACCAGGAGCTCCTCTGTCCTGGAGCTGCCTGCCTCGGGCTGTGTGGGAGGCCATGGGCCTCAGGGAGAGAGCCTCAGGGCCAGGGGAGGCCAGGCCTCTGGGCCAGTCCAGAGCTGGTTTCCACCCCTTTCTTTCAGATGTACCAGAAGGAGAAGCAGGTTCTCCAGGAGCTGAACAAGCACATGGGGACCAGGCTGCAGCCCCTGAGCAGAGGCCTCTTCTGACGGACGTGATACACTGTGGCTGGAAGGTGGCCCCAGAGATCAGGGTGCCCCCACACTGAGGGTCTCTGTGGCCACTGCTGCCCTGTGGGGCAACTTCCAGTCCTTCTTTTGTTTAGGACACAGTCGGTGTGCTATTTCTAGTGTTGTAAATAAAATAGTTCTCAGCTCTCAGATCATACAGAGGTGGGGCATGGGAGCCACCCCTGCCCCAGGGCTCTGCCTTTGGCATAGGGGCATCTCTTCCATCTCAGGACAGATCAAGGAGCCCAGGTGGGTGTGCCCTCCCTTGAACTCCAGCTGAATTCAGGCCCACCCAGTCCCCACCGGAGCAGGATGGCTGCCCGAGGCCAGCCGACCCACCCCCACCCCGGGGGACCCTCAGCTCTTCTTTCGCAGTTACCCGCCCCTGCTCGCTCATAGGTCATTCCCCAGTCCTCTGCCACGGCATCCTCCCGTCGGACAGCGCCCTCCTGTCAGTCCTGTTCAGTCCTGCCTTCTGAACAGTAAAGTAAACCCAGGGGTCAGCCAGAGCCTTCTCCAGAGCTGTGCCTACACTCTGACCTCACAAGTGGGGCAGATGTGGAGGGGGCGGGCACTGAGCCAACCCAGGGCCTGGTCGCCTCGACCTCTGGCCCAGCACTGAGCATAGTGCTAGAGACTCTCCACCGAGCTCCAGACGAGTCAGGGCAACAAAACACTGCCTCTTGGAGATTCCGAAAATCAGAAAACTGTGATTCTAAGAATTTGGTTTCTCCCATAAGTTGATTTTAGAAACATGAAAACGCAGTTCCCTTTGGATTTGCATCCTGAGCCTGGACTTCCACTGGCTCCCGGGGACACGGGTCTGTCATTTTCCTGAGCTGCTGGCTGCATGACCTGCTTGTAATCATTAAGCTTGTTCTCAGTTTAGAGTTTAACACGGCAAAGCCCCAAGTTAAGCCCCCAGAGCTCTCTGCTTTCTGGGCCCTTTTAAGGGACTGAAGGGTGCTGAGACCCGCTGGTCCTGCCAGCAGGTGTTTGGAGACTCTTCACCTGCTACTAGAGCCAGCCCCTCAGGACCTCTGGTCGTGTCTGGACACAAGCAACTTGCTCCTGTGTTCAAGTCTGAGCAGACTTGCTGGGGCTGGAGGAGGGTTCAGATTTACAGGGTGATGCAGTGAGAAGCTTTCCGGGGTTGGATGATATGTCCCTCCCGCCCGCCCACGCTGGCAGCCCATAGCAGTGGCCCCCGGGTCCTGCTACCTGGTACCAGGTTCCGAGTGACCTGGGTGTGCCTTGACCCTCCACGTGGACAGCGTCCAAGCGTACAGCACAGCCATCCTGTGTTTCTCTCACCAGTGACCCCATTGGCATCCCCTCCACCAGATGGGCAACTGCTAATGTCTTATTGCCCATTTTCTAGTGGTTTTTCCTTTTTTCTTATTAATTGGGTGTTTTAATATGTGGTTGTAAACAGCCCTTGAATTTTAGTACAGAATATGAGCAACACGTGTCCTGACCTGAATCTGAGAGAAGGCCACTGCATAGTCCATCAGCAGCCAGGCCACCTGCTGGCCACAGGGCATCTTGGTTCTGTCTCATTCCACTGGTTACCCCCACCCCCTGCCCTCCTCACCCAGACACATGCTGCCTGGTCCTAGTTCAGTTCAGTTGCCCAGTCATGTCTGACTCCTTGCAACCCCGTGAACTGCAGCACGCCAGACCTCCCTGTCCATCACCAACTCCCAGAGCTTGCTCATACTCATGTCCATTGAGCTGGTGATGCCATCCAACCATCTCATCCTCTGTCGTCCCCTTCTCCTCCTGCCTTCAGTCTTTCCCAGTATCAAGGTCTTTTCCAGTGAGTCATTTCTTCCCATCAGATGGCCAAAGTATTGGAGCTTCAGCATCAGTCCTTCCAATGCATATTCAGGACTGATTTCTTTCAGGATTAACTGGTTTGATCTCCTTGCTGTCCAAGGGACTCTCAAGAGTCTTCTCCAACACCACAGTTCAAAAACATCAATTCTTCGGTGCTCAGCCTTCTTTATGGTCCAGCTCTCACATCCATACATGCCTGGTTCCAGAGCTCCCTTGCAAATCCAGCGTCGCCTGAGCAGAGCCCCTGCTCCAGGTATTGCCTGGGTTCCTAGCCCTTTACTGTCCTGGATGTGTTCTTAGAGGTACGCCAGGTCCACAGGGCACAGGCAGTGCCTCCTGCTTCATGGTCCTTGACATCTTGGTGAGGGGAGCCCCACCAGGGCACTTGGCACAACCATAAAAATTTCCTCTCCTCACAACACTTCTACCACTAACTGCCAGGAGCCAGTGCAGCCCCCACAAGTGAAGGGCTCAGGCCCACAAGTTCAGTTCAGTTGCTCAGTCGTGTCCGACTCTGCGACTCCATGGGCTGCAACACTCCAGGCTTCCCTGTCCATCATCAATACCTGGAGCTTGTTCATACTCATATCCATTGAGTCAGTGGTGACATTCAACCATCTCATCCTCTGTCATCCCCTTCTCCTGCCTTCAATCTTTCCCAGCATCAGAGTCTTTTCTAATGAGACAGTTCTTTGTATCAGGTGGCCAAAGTTTTGGAGCTTCAGCTTCAGCATCAGTCCTTCCTAATTTCCTTTAGGACTGGGTGGTCCAAGGGACTCTCAAGAGTCATCTTCAACACCACAGTTCAAAAGCATCAGTTCTTTGGTGCTCAGCTTTCTTTGTAGTCCACGTCTCACATCCATACGTGACTACAGGAAAAACCATAGCTTTGACTAGACTGACTTTTGTCAGCAAAGTAACATCTCTGTTTTTAACATGCTGTCTAGGTTAGTCATAGCTTTTCTTCCAAGGAGCAAGTGTCTTTTAATTTCACAGCTGCAGTCACTGTCTGCAGTGATTTTGGAGCCCAAGAAAATAAAGTCAGTCACTATTTTCCATTGTTTCCCCATCTATTTGCCATGAAGTGATGGGACCAGACGCCATGATCTTAGTTTTTTGAATGTTGAGTTTTAAGCCAACTTTTTCACTCCTCTTTCACTTTCATCAAGAGGCTCTTTAGTTCTTCTTCACTTTCTGCCATAAGGCTGGTGTCATCTGCGTTTCTGAGGTTATTGATATTTCTCCCATCTCCCATGGACTCCCATGGACATCTCCCAGGTCCATCGAGTTGATGCCATCCAACCATCTTATCCTGGCCTCCCTACCAAGGCTATTAACCCTCTCAAGACTTCCCTGGTGGTTCAGCAGCTAGGACTCCGAGCTGCCAATGCAGGGAGCCCAGGTTTGATCCCTGGTCAGGGAAGTAGATCCCGCATGTTGCAACTAGAACTTGGTGCAACCAAATAAATAAAAATAAATATTATTTTTTTAATAAATGCCTCCCACTCTAGACAAAGATACGCATTGTCCAACTTCACCAGAAATCAGAGGTTCCCAAAACCCTCCCCATCACTCGGGTTCAGTAATTTGCTATAATGGTCACAGAACTCAGGGAACACTGCTTTATTGTAAAGGACACAGATGAACAGCCGGCTGGAGACATGCACGGGGTGAGGTCTGGAAGGGTCTGGAACACAGGAGCGTCTGTCCCCTTGGAGCAGGGTGTGCACCACCTCCCAGATGTTCACCAGCCCAATCTTCTGGTGGATTTATGGAGGTTCTAGTACTGCGGCATTGATGGATTCAGTCAGTGGCCACTGGTGATTGACTCAACTTCCAGCCTCCATTCCCTCAGGATGGGAGTGGGGCTTAAGTTCCAACCTCCAATCAGAGTGGGCTCCTCAGACAACCAGCCCCCATCCTCCTGAAGCCCTCCAGGGGCCCAGAGTCACCTCATTAGCATACTGTCCGGATTACAAAGGTTTTAGGAGCTGTGTGCCAGGAACCAGGACAAAACCAAATGCACATTTCTTACTATGCTGTATCACATCACACAAAGCCCCCACTTCTGGACCCCAGCACCGCCTCCCTGGCAGGCCCACCCCACTTCCAGGGCCTCCTGAGACTTCTTCAGCTGCCCCAGACTGACCAACTCATGGGGGTGCCCTCCCCCCATGTCCTCAACGTTGACCTCCCTTCCCATAGGCCCTCCCAGTGGTGGCCTTGCCATGCTCTCACAGCACTGGGCTCTCCCAGACGCAGGAACATATTTCCTTCATCCTGGTTGACCTGCCAAGGCCAGGTGTGCAACGACAGAAAGCATCCATGTTAGTCTTCACTCTGCCCCCCGCCCCAGCTCCTGACATGGGGATCCTGAAACCTTCGTAAATTCCCACGTGATGATGAGGTGACTCTGGGTGGCTCCTGGGTGGGTCTGGTTGCTGGGAAGACCAAGCCAGGACTAGAGCCTTGGAACTCCCCTGGGGTAGGGAGGGGGCTGGAGATGGAGTGACCGGGGGTCAGGCCCACATGAGGAAGCCTCCACACCATCCCAGCCCAAGGTGCAGGGGGTCCTCGGCAGACACATCCAGGCTGGGAGGTGACGCACCCCACTCCTCGGGGACACAGGTGAGCCCTGGATTTGTGACTGGCGTCTGAAGTGGGGACAGTCCTAAGACTGAGCCCTTGACCTGAGGGATCTGACCCCATCTCCAGGCAGGTGGCATCAGAATTGAGCTGAGTTGCGGGACACCCGACCAGGACCACAGGCAAACCCCACACACATTTGGTGACAGATGTAAAACGTCCTCTGTGACAGTAGGGGAGACTCACAGGAGAGGAAGACACCTGAGGGAAGGGCTGGGTTTTCCCTGACTCCAAAGGCAAACAAAACAGATTGTCCAATTTCCCAGGCCAACCAAAGATGACAAGCTGCTGTCAAACCTCTTCCCTCTATAGAGTTAACAATTATGTTGAGAAGTAAAACCAAACTGAAAAGCCGTGTTAGAAAATGTCAATGTGAATGGGAACCCCCTCATGGTCCAGTAATGAGGACTCAGCACTTTGACTGATGAGGGCTCGGGTTAGATTCCTGGTTGGGGAGCTGAGATCCCACAAACCGTGATGAAATTTTTATTAAAAGGAAATGTCAACATGAAAATACGGAAATTGGGTCAGACCTTTAATTGCCCATTGAACAAGACATGCAGATGTCTGGACATGCTGCACCCAGGCCCGTGGCACTCTCGACACTGGGGGCTGCCTGGGGTGCAGTCAGCCCAGCAGGGGAGCCTGTGTGCCGCTGGAGGGCAATTCCAAGGTCATCTCTTCCTCTGAGGAGCCTGCTGGCGGCTGCGCAGTTCCAAGGACATAGACTCAAGCAGAGCTCCTGCTCATGTGGAACTTGAGGAAAGAGGTGACATCCCCAAAGGGGCCAATGCAAACGTGCATAATGCTTGCAAAGGGCATTTACGTGGAAATGATATTAAAGCATCCAGGAAGCTCAATTCAACCAGAAAAATATGAAAGAGCAAAAAATGGAGTAGAGGTATCATGTCCCATTGGGAGAATCCAGACTGGCTCAGATGGAGGAGAATCCCCCTCAACCAGCTTTAGTGCTTAACTTCAGGAGGAGAAGCCAGCCTGCAGCCCTGCCCTCACCCAGACGCCTTGCCCTCACCCAGGTGCTGTGCCCAGACACCCTGCCCTCACCTGGACATGCTGCCCTCACCCAGACACGCTGCCCTCACCCAGACATGCCAGGCACACATCCTGCCACAGCGCCTTCCCTGGGCACACATGTGTGACTGTGTTCATGGCATTTATGTGGCTGAACCCATCAACCTTTTCTCTCCTGGCTCCTGAGCCCCATTTCCTGGTCAAATCCCTGTGTCCCATCGTGATCCTCACAGCCCCATGTCCAGGGGCCTCAGCTGCCCCACCCCTGGGGAGAGCGAGGCCAGCTGCTTACCTGAGTCCGCCGTGAGGTCACGGGCCTGGTGCCTGTGCAGGCAGGACCCCACTGGACGCCAGCCTGAGGGGAAGGAGGATATCTGCAGCTGCCCTGGTCTGGCTCAAAGACACCACGTTCAGGTGCGTCTCACCACCAGGCCTCGGTGGGGCCCTCAGAGCTGGGCTTATCCTGGGGCTCTCCCAGGGCCACCCCTGCTGGGCTGGACAAATGACCCCCGCCTCGGGCTGCTCCCCTTGGAGAATGGCACGGGGTCCACACTCAGCCATGGCAACCAGGACCAAGACTGCCGTGGTTACCTCCCCAGCCCGCCCCTGTCCCTCAGGAGCTGGTAAGGACTCCCGCTGCAGCCACCAGCCCGACAGAGGGCAAGGAGGGGTGACCCGGGCCCTGGGGTTCCTCCCGCCTTGCAGGCCCAGGAGACCAGGCTGGAGCCCGGCCCAGACTTACGTGCTAAAGGCAGCCACAGATGGGCTGGTCATGTGCTGCACGGTGCTGGGCAGGAAGCTGGCAGCAGGCGGGAGAGCAGTGGCAGAGACCACCAGGGGCCACACGGAGTAACCCAGAGGGGAGCCAGATGCAGGCATGGCCGGCAGCAGGGCTGGAGGTGCGTAGCGGTGGTGGTGGCGGACGGAGGGCGGCCTCTGGATGGCCGGGCAGGCGCGCCGTGCATCCTCAGCAGGACACACAGCAGAGTGTTTCACCAAGGATGCCGGCTGCTCCCCGGCCCCCTCCCTCCACACAGGCCCTGCCTCAGGATGCGGTCAGGGTCAGGAGTGGTGGGCAGGGGCGGACCAGGCTCCCACAGAGCTCATGCTGCTCAGGGGGCAGCTGTCTGAGCCTGGACGGCACAACCTGTCCTCCCCTGGGGTTGCCCTGGGGAGCACCGGGGGCTTCAGGCAGGAAACACAGTTTCTGGAGGCGAAGCCACCAGGTCCTCTGGTCTTGGCCTGGGCGTGAGCCTACCTGTGGGGTGAGGTGCAGGGGGCTGGGCGCGAGTGCTGGCGGGGGCAGGGCTCTGAGCATCAAGGCCTGCATGAGGAGTTGGTGTGTCTGCGCATTCTGCATCAGCATCATCTCCACCACCTCTGTGTGGGGGGGGGCATGGAGGGCTGGTCACTCACTGTGGGGGCCGCGACCCTGCCGCTCCCGGAATGGAGCGCTGCCTGTGGGTCCGCAGGTCCCATGCAGCGCCTCCTGCTGCTGGACTCCTCACGTGCACGTGGCATATGGAAACTTAGTTCCTCAACCAGGGATCAAACCCACACCCTCTGCAGCGGAAGGGTGGAGTTTTAACCACTGAACTACCAGGGAATTCCCCACAGTTTTAAAAATTAATTAATCATTCATTAAATTAATTTTTTTAAGAAAAGCATCTGGAGATGGGGCAATTATCTTGGATTAAATAGGTGGTCCTTATGTTGTGAGAAAATAACTATCACCCTACACTTGAATATCCAGCAACAACACTCATGTTTAAAAACAAGGGGACATCAGAAGAAGGTGAATGCTGAGAGAGCTTAGGAGCCTGTCCTGAAAGGCCTTGTAAAAGACTGTCCCCAGATGACAGATGGGGACCCCAGGGGACAGTCTGAGACACAGTGAAGGGTGGTTAGTTCAAATGTACTTCTGTATGATGACACACCAGTGTCTGTTTCTGAGAAGATTTTCTAAAAGGTAGAACTGGCATGGAGAACAGTCATGAAGAGCCAGGGGCAGAGTGGATGCCACAGAAACTGAGAGTTTAACTTCATATGAAATAGCCCAAGACTTCTCCAAAGTGGTTATTAGAGTACTTTCGAGATTTCCTAATTTTACATTCAGTATTTGATCTAGTTGGGATTTGTTTTGGTACAAAGAGGAGAGTAAGGAACATGAGTTCACTTCTCTGAATAGCTAGCTACTTACTGACTGTTTCATTTTGACCAATGATTTTAAATGCACTTTTTAAAGGCACACAGACACTTGCATGCGTGCAGTACACACATACACACACACGGTGTGCCGGGTTCCCCTCTAGGGCCTGATAGTCGCTAAAGTTCATCTGGAAAAACCGAGGAGGGTGGTGAGGAGAGGCTGGCCGATGGTTCTCCCTGCACCTGCAGGGCACCTTCCTGTGGGTCTTGATGTGAGCGACCCCCCCTGAGGGGCTGCAGGCTGGCCTGGGCCATGTAGCATGTACATGGTGGAGCTGTGGTCACCAGGACAGGGCTGAGAACGCTCATCAGGTGATCCTGTACACAGGTCTGCCTCCAGGCTCTCATCACTGCCCGTCGTTAGGGAAACGAAAACCACAACCACAATGACCAACCACCCCTGTCACTGACCACCACCCCCACTCACTGACCACCGCCCCCACTACCTGACCACCACCCCCACTCACTGACCACCACCCCCGCTAACTGATAATCACAGTGACCAACCACCCCCCCAGCTAACTGACCACACCCTGTGCAGGAGAAGATGTGAGAAACCGGACCTCTCACACGCAGCAGTTTTCAGCACACACTTGCCACCTTTCAGCTGCTGCAGTCCTAGGTATGTACCCAGGAGAAATAAACACTCAGACTCAAATGTGAATGTCCAGGGAGTTTGGTGGTGATAACCAAAAACACAACCACCCCAGGTCCACCATCAGGTGAAAGGATCACAAATGGGCCCTCCCCGGGAAGGACTGTCACTTGGCAATTTCAAGGAGCCATGGTTTGCTGCGCCCAACAAGAGCGATGAGTCTGAGAGCAGTGCTGCTAAGTGAAGGAAGTCACACGAAAAAAGAGTGCACACTGGCTGATTCTACTCAGACCAGCATATAGGAGTGCTATGCCAGTGGCAAAGCAGGCAGGCAGGCGGGAGGCAGGGCCTGAGGTGGTGCCCGTGCTCACCACCTTGGTTAGTGATGGGTTCACAGGGGTGTACAGGTGGCAACACTGTCAGATTGTACACTTTAACCACGTGCAATTTAGTCTATGTCCCCTCAGTAGAGCGGTTCTGAAATAAAAGTATTTCAGAAGTTATTTAAAGAGAAAAAGCACTTTAACCAACGATTTGAGAAGCTAATCACTGAATGAGTTGGGCCTCTGAGCCCAGTTCTTTCCATTCTGAGTCCAGGCCCTTCCCTCAGGGATATCCATCAGTAAGGATTTTTCAAAGTAAAATTATTTTCATGTTGGTAAATGCACCGCTTCCATTGAGTAGCAAAAAAAAAAATGGCCCTAGATCACAGGTCTCCAGCTGGTGTCACGGAAGACAACTTTTCCACAGGCTGGGGTCAAGGGGGATGGTTTCAGGATGATTCTAGTACTACATTTATTTTACACTTTATTCTACTATTATTACATTGTGATATATAATGAAAGAATTATTCAACTGACCATAATGCAGAATCAGATCATTGGGCATTAGATTCTCACAAGGAGCACACAGGCTAGATCCCTCGAGTGCGCGGTTCGCAGTAGGGTCACCGCTAATCTGAGAATCTAACGCGTTGCTGATCTGATGGGAGGCACAGTGCAGGTGGTAATGCAAGTAACGGGCAGCAGCGTGAATGCAGATGACGCTCTGCGCACCCCCTGCTCTGCAGCCTGCTTCCTAACAGACTGCGGACCAGGGCTCGTCCACGGCCGGAGGGTTAAGGACCCCTGCCCTACATACATGACTACCCTGCTTACAAAAGTACTTCTTCTTTCAGTAGAGAATTTCATAAACCCATGACAACATCCCAAAGAAGGGCAATGAAGTGGCCACAGGACTGGAAAAGGTCAGTTTTCATTCCAATTCCAAGGAAAGGCCATGCCAAAGAAAGTTCAAACTACTGCACAATTGCACACATCTCACATGCTAGCAAAGTAATGCTCAAAATTCTCTAAGCAAGGCTTCAGCAGGATATGAACTGTGAACTTCCTGGTGTTCAGGCTGCATTTTAAAAAGGCAGAGGAACCAGAGATCAAATTGCTAACATTGCCGGATCATCAAAAAAGCAAGAGAGTTCCAGAAAAACATCCACTTCTGCTTTATAAACTATGCCAAAGCCTTTGACTCTGTGAATCACAACAAAATGGAAAATTCTTAAAGAGATGGGAATACCAGACCACCTGACCTGCCTTCTGAGAAATCTGTATGCAAATCAAGAAGCAACTTTAGAACTGGACATGGAACAACAGACTGATTCCAAATTGGGAAAGAAGTATGTCAAGCTGTATATTGTCACCCTTCTTATTTAACTTCTATGCAGAGTACATCATGAGAAACACTGGGCTGGATGAAGCAAAAGCTGAAATCAAGACTGCCAGGAGAAATATCAATAACCTCAGATATGCAGATGACACCACCCTCGTGGCAGAAAGCAAAGCGGAACTAAAGAGCCTCTTGATGAAGGTGAAAGACGAGGGTGAAAAACCTGGCTTACAACTCAACACTCAAAAAACAAAGATCATGGCATCCAGTCCCATCGCTTCATGAAAATAGAGGGAGAAGCAATGGAAACAGTGATAGAGTTTATATCCTTGGGCTCCAAAATCACTCGGATGGTGACTGCAGCCATGAAATTAAAAGATGCTTACTCCTTGAAAGAAAAGCTATGATCAACCAGACAGCATATTAAAAAGCAGAGACATTACTTTGCCAACAAAGGTCTGTATGATCAAAGCTATCGTTTTTCCAGTGGTCATGTATGGATATGAGAGTTGGACCATAAAGAAGGCTGAGCACTGAAGAATTGGTGCTTTTGAACTGTGGTGTTGGAGAAGACTTTTGAGAGTCCCTTGGACTTCAAGGAGATCAAACCAGTCAATGCTAAAGGAAATCAATCCTGAATATTCATTAGAAGGACTGATGCTAAAGTTGAAGCTCCAATACTTTGGCCACCTAATGCGAAGAACTGATTCATTGGAAAAGACCCCGATGCTGGGAAAGATTGAGGGCAAGAGAAGAAAGGGATGACAGTGGATGAGATGGTTGGATGGCATCACCGACTCAATGGACATGAGTTTATGCAAACTCTGGGAGATGGTGAAGGACAGGGAAACCTGGCGTGCTGCAATGGGGTCGCAAAGAGCTGGACATGACTAAGTGACCCAACAACAGCATGACAACATTCCTTGTGGACACTTACCTTCCTTGATGCTTCCTGACCGCTGGGTGGGGAAGGCCGGGGGAGAGGGGATCTGTGCAATGAGTGGCTGCTGAGGCAGCTGCTGGATGATGGTGCCAGGAGGTGGGGGGGCCTGGAAGAGCCAGACAATCCATTATCTGAATGGATTAGCCCTGGGAATAGTGACCTACAGCACCACCCAGCACCCGCCATCCAGACATCCACCATCCATCCAACCATCCATGGAAGATTTTAGGCGAGAAACCCTAGAGATTAAACAAGTGTCCAAATAGACAAATACTTGCATCTGGGTATCACTTAAGACATAGCATGTTATGGACCGAATGTTTATTCCCTGCTCAAATTCATATGTTGAAACCCTAAGCTCCAAAGTGACTGCATTTGGAGATGGGGCCTGTGAGGAGGTGATAAATGTGAAGAGAGCATAAGGATGGGGCTCTAGGTTGATAGGCCCGGTGCCCTTGATAAGACGAAGAGACACCAGACTCTCTCTGCCCCATGAGACACCACGAAAAGGCTGCCAATCCCCAGCCAGGAGGCCATGCTCAGGGGACCAGGTTGGCTGGCACCTCCATCCAAGACATCCAGCTTCTAGGCAGTGATAAGGTAAATGTCTGACATTTAAGTGCAAAGACTGTGGTATTAATACTTTATAATGGAGCTCAAGCTGAGCGAAACACGGCATTTTCTACTGTTTCCCACATTTCCTGGGTAAGCTCATCTCTGCATCCATACTCCTGCTTTAATAGAGGCATCCAAGGAGCTTGGCATGGAAACAGCCTCTGGCTTCTCTCCTGAGTTAACACAAATGCACCACAGCTCAGAGCATGCACTAGGGTTGATTACCACTTTAAATCCTCTTCTGGATGCACCGGGCCCTGCCCTGTCCCCTCTCCCTCGGTTCACAGAAAGGATGGAATAGACAGGGCTGGCAAACATCCTGCAAAGGGCCGGATGGGGTACTGTTCCCGCTCTGTGGCCACACAGCTTCAGTTGTCACTGTTCACCTCTGCTGTTGCAGCTGGAAGGCAGCCCTGGACTGGTAAGCCAACAGAGCTGATCCAGCAAAGCTTGACTTATGAACCCAGAGGTGCACGTGTCATACCCTCTTTGCGTGTTACCAGCCCCCTCGGCTAGCAGGTTGCGCACACACAGACGGCAGGCAGCTTTGGCGTCGTCACAGCCCACCACCCGGTGCAGACTGGGGAGGCAGCCGGAGTGGCCAATGGCAGCTCCACCCCAGAGTCTCTGGAAAACCCATCCCAACAACCCTGGGTCCTGCTTGCCCTGTGGTGTCACTGGAGTCCAGGCTGAGACACCCAAGCAAGATTGGGGTAAGGAGTTGCAGGAAGTGTGAGCATGCTGGGGACTGGGCGAGCCTCCTGCACCTACACCCATCCCCACTGTTCCTGGCAGAGGTTCCAGGGGCAGAAGGTCGGGGAAGACACAGACAGTGCCAGGGCCAGGGCTCTAGGAGCTCCGCTGGATAGAGCCCTCTCCCTTCCCTCACGGGCAGCCAGGTCCCACCAGGAGATAAACGTCCTCCAGGTTACGACCCAGCCCGCTGGCACCATCGGTCTCCCTGGCCGGCCTATCCAGAACCTTCTCAGCTTGGCCTTGGCTACCTCCAGTCTTGTCATCTCCTCGCAAGGCCGCAGCCCCCCTGGGGCCACCTCCTGCCTGTCGTCTACTCACGCTCCCAACCCCTGAGGTCACAGCCAGCCGGGACCAGCTGCTGCCCCTCCTTCCTCTGGGCACCACCCGCCCCGATACAATCCCTTCTGCTTAAGGAAGAGTGGCTTTTTGTTGCCATATGCAGGGGTGAGCCTCTCAGGAGTGGGTGCACATTCACCTTTCAATGCACCTTAAAATTCTGCCTGGAGACTAGGGGCCCAAGCTTCCTCTGGTAATTAGGAAATTTTGGAAAATTGCTGACACACTTCTTCCCCAAATTCAGGCCCAGCCAATGCGGAATCCCCCCATACTTCCACTCTTGCTGCAGAGGTTAGCACCTGGGGCTGAGCTGGGACCCCAGCCTCCACCTGTAATGAGGAGATAACCAACCCCCCCCACCCNCACCCCCCCACCCCCGCCACACACACAGCCAGTGCTTTGGGTACCTGTGAGGCCTGACGATACAGGACATGTTTGTCCCAACAGGGCCCGACATGGACTGCAGCCACTGTGGCCGCTGAGCCAATGGCCCCTTGAGTGCACTTCCCTAAGCTGCTGAAGGCGCAGGTGTGAAGTGACCAACATCTCTGCTCAGGTGGGGGGTCTCTGGGGGCACGGCACCCTCCCCATTGGTTCTGCCCCGCAGGTTCACCCAAGGCAGACATACCGGGTGTTGGATGATCCATGGTGGGTCTAGGGCAGGTGGGGCTGGGGAGACAGTGGGGTGGACGCCCACGGGAGACACCTCTGGGGGCAGCACTGACCCATGGGCTCCTCCGTGCAGTCCCCTGTGGTGATGAACCCGGGAAGCCTCTTCCAGGAGGCGCTGTTCCTGCAATGCCAAAGCAGAGCCGTGGCCGCTCAGTGGGGGCATGTCCCGGCCCCTCACTCAGCCAGGCAGGGCAGTGTCAGCACACAGGTGTGTGACCCCGGTCAGAAGCAGCCAGCCCCCATACCGCCAACCACTGCCCTGTGCCTGGTCCCCTCTTGCCCCCACCAGGGCCCAGCATGCATCTGAGCTGGGACTGCAGCCAGACTCTGGAGGCAAAGCCCTTCACGTGGTGCACACAGGAGAAATTAACCAAAGACGACTTTTCTCCAGCCAGTAGTGAAAGTGAAAGTCATTCAGTCGTGTCTGACTCTTTGCAACCCCATGGACTATACCGTCCAGGGAATCCTCCAGGCCAGAATACTGGAGTGGGTTGCCTTTCCCTTCTCCAGGGGATCTTCCCAACCCAGGGATCAAATCCACGTCTCCCTCATTGCAGGCGTCTTCTTTACCAAGTGAGACACAAGGGAAGCCCAAGAATACTGGAATGGGTAGCCTATCTCTTTTCCAGCAGATCTTCCTGACCCGGAATTGAACCGAGGTCTCCCTGCATTACTGACTTAGCTATGAGGGAAGCTGGTAGAGGGTACTCTGTCTCTCCAGCACGCTTCCAGTGCAGAGCAGTAAGTTTATCACAGCTGCCGTGTGGACCCAAACACCCTCCTCCCCCAACATGTCATTCCCTGCTGCAAGTATGTCTGTTTGGACAAAGCCCTGGGCATCTTGGAATCCCACTTCCCAGAACCGGACCTTTCACAGGGCATTTCACTTCTGATCATATGCAGCCAGAGCAGGTTTTCTCAGCGAGTAGCCCCTGTGAGAGCCCAGCCTACACGAAGCGGGCGAGTCCTCTCTCCTGTGGAGTCCATGGTCCACCAGTTGCCCACCGCCACGTCACAAACATCAGAAGCAGTGTGGGTGCAGGACCCCCACCACAACCCCACCCGCCCCAGTGCTTGTTCTGAGCGCCAGCTGCAGCTCCAGCGGCACAGAGCTCCAGTGAAGACGCACCACGTCCACAAGGCCTACCCAGAGTCTCTGCAGAAGGCCTTTTCTCATCCTCAGAGCGCTCCGCAGGGCGGCCTCCGGCCTGTCCTCACCTCCTGGAGGGAAGCGCAGGCTTCAGGGCTCATCCCAGCCTTTCCTGCTCCAGCACCTGCCTGTCCCAGAGGAGGAGGGAGGTGCCTGTGGTGGGGCTCAGGGGCCATCCCATAGGGGTTATGTGGGCAACAGTAGGGGGCGTTCAGGAAGCTGAGTCTTCGAGTTGGGGTCAGGAGTCCCCACTCCACACCCAGGAGTCTCCACGGCCCCCACCGGGAGTCCCCACTCCACCCCCAGGATTCCTGACTCCCCCTCAGGATCACCACTCTCCCTCCCCCAGGAGCCCCCACTCCCCCCCAGGAGTCTCTACTCCCCCAGGAGACCCAACTCCCTCCCTAGGTGTCTCAACTCCCCCAGGAGTCCCCACTCCTCCCCCAGGAGTCCCCATTCCCCCCACTCCCAGGCATCCCCACTCCCAGCCCATTTGTAGTGCTCCTTGTCTGTGTTATGGAAGAGAAAATGGCAACCCACTCCAGTATTCGTGCCTGGAAAATCCCATGGACAGAGGAGCCTACGTCGCAAAGAGCTGGATATGACTGAGCGACTGAGCGCAGCACATGCCTGTGCTTGCCCTTGGTCATGTGAACTGATTTGGGATTTTCTATCTGGATTTCAGCCCTGGGCTCCATCTGTTGCCCTCGGGCACTGCCTGGAACTCCGCAGCACAAGGAGCTTCACCATGTGGTGAAGGACAAACAGTGTCTCCCCAGCACCTTGCCCAGATGTCCCTGAGCCCAGAACCCTATGCCAGGGAAGGTGGCCCTTCCCCTGGTTCCTGTGGCCTGAGCATCTGACCGCCAGCCAGGTAGGGGATGTGGAGACGTCTGGTCTGGGCATCTGAGAATGGGCAGGTGGATGCGGATGGCTGGGCCCCCTAAACCCCCCTACCGCAGAGCAAGCTCGGGGCAACATGGTCTGATGGGGTGAGGGTGATTCTGATCTGAGCAAGGCAGTGGGGCTGGTTCTCTACCCTCTCTGCCTCCCTATTCTCATCTGCAGATGGAGTGATGAATGTGCCTTCCTGGGTGTGCAGACAGAGGTGATATGATATGAGGGTGGGTGTGTGTGTTTGTGTTAAAGACATAATCAAGGCCTTTCTGCTCTGAAAATGAAGTTTAGAGGACAGTCTGGCCATACCTGGAGGTGGGTCTGGGGCCCACACAGTGCCAAGCAGCCCCGGCTCTTACCTGGCACAACATGGGGGTCCTCAGAAGCTCCCTCCACATCCTCACGCTCTTGCTCCAGTTTCTGTGAGAAGAGAGAGGGACGAGCATGCGGGCTCCAGGCACAGGCTCCCCCGTATGAGGGGCCGGGCCAGGAAAAAGTGCCCAGATGACGGACTGGTGCCAGGTGGGGCCCTGTGGTCACACTTTCCATATGACGCACACATGCTCCACCTTGAAACCTATGAGCCCCTTCGGGCAGCTTTCTGAAGAGTTTGACCAGGCCAGCTCTGTATCCTGACTGCCCTGATGCCTCAACTGAGCCCAGGGCTGAGCAATTATAATCCAGACCAGTCGCAGGGTGACCCCTGCTGCCCTCTCTGGGCAGCCCAGAGGAGCAGAAGGCAAGCGTGGTGGGCAGAAGAACAGAGCAGGCAGGTGAGTGTTTGGAGGTGGCACTGAAAGGACCATGCAGAGCCTCAGAGGAGGAGAAGACCGGCCTGAGAGTGTGCACAGGCTCTGAGAGGCCACACCAGGCTGGGTCTGTCTTTCCTAAAATTTGGAAGCTGGGAGGCTGCGAGAGAGCTCTGGGGGCCCTGGAAGTGCTCCATCCTGTGGGTGCAGGCCTGCCTCCCAGCTGCAGAAACTTCCAGAAGACCCTACTTGGTTCTGTTCAAACACAAAGAAGAACCAAGAAACCACAGCTCTTCACTACAAGGCTAGGACCATGCAGAAGTGCTTTGCTTTGGAAGTGGATGTGACAGGTATAATCTTACCTGTCAAAGCTGTGCTCTGTAACAAGCTGTTAAAGCACAAGTGCCCAGCTGTCTTACCTTCTCGAGGAGTTTCAGGGTCAGTCGGGTCAGTTGATCTGCCACTGAGGAGTCCAGCATCCCGGGGCCACAGGAGGGGACACTGCAGGCCCGTCCCCTCCCTGCTCAGTTCCCTCTGGAAGGATTGCTCAGCTAGAGAGAAGCAGCCCCATCCTGGGGTCACTGAAGGACTCCCTTGCTGGACGTGACATATATCCCAGAGACTGGTCTCAACGGTCAGATGGCTGGACTCAGGAAGGCATGTAGGAGGTGGCCCTGCACCATGGATGCAGAGTGTCCAGAGTCAACAGGCCGGCGTCACTGCAACAGTTGCCTGGGCACTGCAGACACAAGGAGGGCCCTGGTTGCCAGGTTTCTGTTGAGAGTCCTTCCCAGGCCTGCCCCGGTCCCCATGAGGGCTTACCTATAAACACTGCTGATCCTCAGGTGTGGCTGGGCTGGGCTCCTCAGGAAGGAGAGATGGGCAGAAGCTAGGGCCAGAGGGACAGAGCACGGGGGAGGGGCATGGGTCCCTGGGGGGAGGACAGTCCCGACCCCCCAGGACAGAGCCCAGAGAGGTGAGGTGGGGCAATGCACCACAGGGGTCTGTCACCCCAACTCCCAGTCGATTATGGCCTTCAGAAGGCCAGCAAGCCCCTAGCCCCTCTTAGGGATCCTCCCCACCAGACAGACCCCTAGAGGTCACGATGTGACCACCCCACCCCTCCACCGCAGACTTCAGGAAACTCTAGGTGGCAAAGAGGTGGCACCAGGGAGCCTGCCAATGAGGCGCCTAGGGGCTTCTTGGTGGGGGCTTGAGGTGGACCCACCCCATAGGCACCCAGCTGGCATCTCACAGGACATGGGGCCTCCCAAGTCATCACCTGTCAGCACTGATGTGACCCTAGCAGGGGGACTGCCCATGTGGGACCTCAGCCCAGAGAGGGGTGGGGGGTCCTGGTGGCTGGGGGTCAGGGGTACCTGGGAGCAGGACCCCCCCTGCCAGGTCAGCCCCTGATGGGTGACCCACCCGCTGGATGGGGAGGGAGTGCATGTCCACAGGGCTGGCGTGGGGAGGGGGTGAACCCAGCAAGGGAGGGCAGGGTACCCCGTCATCTCCAATTCAGGTTCACAAATGAGTCAGCCTGAAGAATGAAGCCGACATAGCAGACTTGAAGGTGGACCAGTGCCAGCAGTCCTGGCTGGGTGAGTGCCGGGTCAGCATGCTTACAGCCCCGCTCAGAGCAGCCGACCCAGAAACTTGACCTGGTAGCCAAACTGCCCATATGCTTCAGTATTTGTGGCTTCATATGTGTCATGACCCTAAGATTCGAACAGGAGGTCTGAGGTACACAAAAATGAGTTAACTTAGCCAAGCAACTTGAGGTGGCTGCGAGGTCGCCATAGCACATCCCAGTGGGTTTCAGTTTGTTAGTTTAAAAAACTTCCTTTTTAGGTTTATAGAAAAATTGAGAAGAGAATTTCCATATACATGGGTTCCCTATTATTAACATCTTAAGTTAGTATGACACATTTGTTACAGTAAATGAATCTATACCAATACAGTAGCATTAACTAAAGTCCATAATTCATTTGAGTTCCTTATTATGCTGCCTACTGTTCCTTTTCTGTTCCAGGATCCTATCCAGGACACCATATGACATTTAGTCACCGTGTCCTCTTGGGTTCCCCTTGATTTTGATGATGTTGATAGTTTTGAGGAATATTGTTTTGATCCAGTGCCACCTGCCAATGCAGGAGACTCAGGAGATGTGGCTTTGATCTTTGGGTCAGGAAGATCTCCTGGAGTAGGAAATGGCAACCCACTCCACTACTCTTGCCTGGGAAATCCCATGGACAGAGGAGCCTGGCGGGTGACAGTCCATGGAGCCGCAAACAGTCGGAACCGACTGAGCGCATGACTACAGTATTTTCTATTATGGTATACTGTACCAGTATCTACTATATCTGGAATCTTTGTAAGGGGTCCATCCACTGTTGGGATTTACTCGATAATTTCTTATGACTGCACTGGGGTTACGGTTGTTGGGAGGAAGACCACAGAGGAGACGGCCCTTCTAATCACATCCCATCCAGAGTGCATGCCGTCAACACGACCCACACAGATGATGTTGAGCTCAGTTACGTAGTACAAGTGTGTCCGTCAGGTATCCCACTGCACAGGTACGATTTTTCTCTTTCTTTCCACACTGTCCTCTGCAGGAGGAAGTAGCTATGCCCAGCCCATTCATAAGGAGTGGGGGTTATGTTTCCCTCCATGAGGGTGTATATCTACATATTTGGACAGTGTTTTAATTGTTAAAAATAAACTAAGATTCAGATCCAGCATTTACAGAAC
Organism: Redunca redunca; assembly: GCA_006410935.1. Classification (NCBI taxonomy): domain Eukaryota; kingdom Metazoa; phylum Chordata; class Mammalia; order Artiodactyla; family Bovidae; genus Redunca; species Redunca redunca. Next base: position 22,345 of record SJYQ01096587.1, read on the forward strand.
ATCTAGAATAGCCATGGAAATGATTTTGGGGTTCTTAGGAACAGTTTGAAAATCACTGGCCAAGGCAGCATGGGCAAATGGTGCACATGCTGTGGTTTTTTGTTTAGTTGCTAAATCGTGTCCAACTCTTTGAGACCCCATGGACTGCAGCACACCAGCCTCCCCTGGTCTTCACCATCTCCCAGAGCTTGCTCAAATTCATGTCCATTGAGTCGAAGATGCTATCTAACCATCTCATCCTCTGCCACTCTCTTTTCCGTTTGCCTTCAATCTTTCCCAGCATCAGGGTCTTTTCCAATGAGTTGGCTCTTCGTATCACATGACCAAAGTATTGGAGCTTTAACTTCAGCATCAGTCATTCCAATGGACATTCAGGGTTGACCTCCTTTAGGATCGACTGGTTGGATCTCCTTGTAGTCCAAGAGACTGTCAAGAGTCTTCTCCAGCACCACAGTTCAAAAGCATCTGTTCTTTGGTGCTCAGACTTCTTTATGGTCCAACTCTCACAACTGCACATGAACACAGGATAAACCATACCTTTGACTATACAGACTTTTGTTGGTAAAGTGATGTCTCTGCTTTTTAATATGCTGTCTAGGTTTGTCATAGCTTTTCTTCCAAGGAGTAAGCATCTTTTAATTTCATGGCTGCAGTCACCATCTGCAGTGGGTTTCAAGTCCAAGAAAACAAAATCTGTCACTGTTTCCACCTTTTGCCCTTCTATTTGCCATGAAATGATGGGACTGGATGCCATGATCTTAGTTTTTTTGTGTTGAGTTTCAAGCCACTCTCTTTTACCTTCATTAAGAGGCTCTTTAGTTCCTCTTCATTTTCTACCAGAGTAGAATCATCTGCAAATTTGTGGTTGTTGATATTTCTCCTGACAATCTCGATTCTAGCTTGTGCTTTATCCAGCCCAGAATTTCGCATGATGTCTCTGCATGTAAGTTAAGTAAGTAGGGTGACAATATACAGCCTTAACATACTCCTTTCCCAATTTGGAACTAGTCCGTTGTTCCATGTCTGGTTCTAACTGTTGCTTCTTGACCTGCATACAGGTTTCTGTGATCTGGTATTCCCATCTGCTTAAGAATTTTCCACAATTTGTTGTGATCCACTGGTCAAAGGCTTTAGCATAGTCAATGAAGCAGTAGATGTTTTGATGAATTACCTAGCTTTTTCTGTGATCCAACGAATGTTGTCAATTTGATCTCTGGTTCCTCTGCCTTTTCTTTTTTTCCTTTGCCTTTTCTACATCCATTTCCTTCTGCAGGGATCTTCTCAACTCAGGGATTGAACCCGTGTTTCCTGTGTCTCTTGCATTGGAGGGGGATTCTTTACTCCTTGAGCCATTGGGGAAGCTGTACACCCATGGTCCTCTGCCTTTTCTAAATCCAGCTTGAATATCTCTAAGTTCTCAGTCACATACTTGGTTCAAAGCCTAGCTTGAAGGATTTTGAGCATTACCTTGTGAGCTTGTGAAATGAGGACAATTGTCCAGAAGCTTGAACATTCTTTGGCATTACCTTTCTTTGGGATTTGAATGAAAACTGACTTTTTCCAGTTCTGTGGTCACTGCTGAGTTTTTCAAAATTGCTTACATATTGAGTGTAGCACTTTGACAGCATCATCTTTTAGGATTTGAAATAG
>SJYQ01096589.1:0-13607 GCA_006410935.1 Redunca redunca
TCATTAATAGTTGGGTACCTAGGCTAAACTTAGTTGGTCTTATGAACAAATTGAATTTAGCAATACACTCTCAGAATGGAACTCATTCATATTGGAGGGAGCTTACTGTATATGTTTAAGAGTTGTAATGAGCTTTTTCTCTTCCATTGCTGATTGTGGTTGGAAGTGTGACATAGATTTTTAGCAGACTTCAACATAAAATGACTCCTGTTCATTTGGGAATCCGTTGTCTACACAGCATTTGCTTGTTTCCTGTGAATCATTTTCAGACTGGATTGGATACTTCTTTGATTTACTAATGAGTTTTTAGTATGAGGCTATGCTCATTGACTGTGGTTGGTAATTGCTTGTAAGATTTACTTTTGAGTCAAGACAAATTGTTTCCTAGAGCTCTCTGTTTCAGACCTGTCTTCTAAATCAAAAAGCTTGATACTGCTAGTCAATTTAAACACATTTACTTAAAAGTTTTCAGGCCTTCTTGAAAACAAAAGTTTGCAACACAATTTAGCACCAGTAGAATCCCAGTATCTTACCTGATTTTCTTTATAGTTGTCCACTCTTCAGGTGCAGTCTATTACAACAATTTGCATAATTATAATCTCGCCTTCAGTTTATTCACCCTTTTTCAAGAATTACATCTGAACTGTTCTTACATCAAATTCTTTGTCTGTACTTCTTTAGGATGGGGATAAGAGTTAGAGGAAATAATATGTTGGTCTGCCTTGCAACATTTTCAATATGTGGACGTTTAGCAAACTGATTGCTCCCTTTCTCGGTTCCCTGATTTGGTGGGGCAGGGAGGAGGGGGTCTTTGTCATGTGTGCACATTTGGGAAGTGGTCAGGGACAACAGGATGGAGCTAGTCCTCGGAATTATGAAACAGGACTTTGTTGAAGTTGATACTCCTGTACAATGAACATGAAGCAGCCGTTGGCATGGCAACCCCTACGTGGAAAAGAGCACGACGCTTGCAGATGACTTTTGCAGTACTCAGTGTTAATCTGATAAATGGCTTTTTTAATAGTAGTTTGTGGGCTAATGGAAAGGTTGAATCAAACCTTCATTAATGGGAAGAAGGATGGGCATTTTGAAGCCTCTGAGTGAACACATTGGAAAGCCACAGCCAAAAATCCATTTTCAGCTGTGTCTCTTTTTTACATCAAATATTCTCATAGCATAGCAAGCCAAAGTAAATTGAGAATTCTATTTGTCTTGAAAGGGTGTTGCTGCCATGGTCAGTTTAGATTTTCAAGCATGCAGAGGTTTTGGAGTCCTTTTTATTTAGGGCATTTACTTTAATCAACGTTTAAGAGGACTGTAAAAGGTTTGCATCGTGATGTTCCTTTTGTGGTCATGATGGGATAAAGCTGGTTAAGTACTCTTTTTTATCGTAAAAATTTACCATTTTAACCATTTCTTAAGTGTACAATTCACTGGCATTAAGCATACTCACATTGTTGGGCAGCCATCACCTCTCTCTTCATCTCTTGAACTTTTCTATCATCCCAAGTTGAAAAGTCTCTATCCATTAAACAAGAACTCCCATTTCTCCCTCTTTCAAGTCACTAGTAACCACCATTCTATTTCTCTCTATGAATTTGATTACAATAGGTATCTCATAAGTGGAATCATTCAATATTTATCCTTTTTTGTCTTATTTCACTTAGCCTGTATAGTGTTTTCCAATTTCATTCATGTTGTTGCATGTGTCAGAATTTCCTTGCTTTTTAAGGCTGAATAATGTTACATTATATATGAGTGAGTGAGCAAAGTGGCTCAGTTGTGTCCAACTCTTTGTGATCCCATGGACAGTAGCCTACCAGGCTTCTCCATCCATGGGATTTTCCAGGTAAGAGTACTGGAGTGGGTTGCCATTTCCTTCTCCAGGGGATCTTTCCAACCCAGGGATCGAACCAGGGTCTCCTGCATTGCTTGCCTAGAGAATCCCAGGGATGGGGGAGCCTGGTGGGCTGCCATCCTTGGGGTCACACAGAGTCGGACACGACTGAAGCGACTTAGCAGCATATATATATATATATATATACACATATACACACACACACACATATATGCATTTATATTTACATATACATATTTAGTGAACTAAAATGGACTGGAATGGGCGAACTTAATTTAGATGACCATTATATCTACTACTGTGGGCAAGAATCCCTTAGAAGAAATGGAGTAGCCCTCATAGTCAACAAAAGAGTCTGAAATGCAATACTTGGGTACAATCTCAAAAATGACAGAATGACTCAAAATGGTTGTCTGAGGAGGCCTTACAAATAGCTGAGAAAAGTAGAGAAGCGAGAAAGGCAAAGGAGAAAAGGAAAGATAAACCAATCTGAATGCAGAGTTCCAAAGAACATGAAGGAGAGATAAGAAAGTCTTCCTCAGTGATCAATGCAAAGAAATAGAGGAAAACAATAGAATGGGGAAGACTAGAGATCTCTTCGAGAAAATTAGAGATACCAAGGGAAAATTTCATGCAAAGATGGTCAATAAAGGACAGAAGTGGTATGGACCTAACAGAAGCAGAAGATATTAAGAAGAGGTGGCAAGAATGCATAGAAGAACTATACAAAAAAGATCTGCATGACCCAGATAATCACGATGGTGTGATCACTCACCTAGAGACAGACATCCTGGAATGCGAAGTCAAGTGGGCCTTAGGAAGCACCATTATGAACAAAGCTAGTGGAGGTCTTGGAATTCCAGTTGAGCTATTTCAAACCCTAAAAGATGATGCTTTTAAAGTGCTGCACTCAGTATGCCAGCAAATGTGTAAAACTCAGAAGTGGCCATAGGACTGGAAAAGGTCAGTTTTCATTCCAATCCTGAAGAAGGGCAATGCCAAAAAATGTTCAAACTACTGCACAATGCACTCATCTCACACGTTAGCAAAGTAATGCTCAAAATTCTCCAAACCAGGCTTCAACAATACATGAACTATGAACTTTTAGATGTTCAAGCTCAATTTCAAAAAAGCAGAGGAACCAGAGATCAAATTGGCAACATCCTTTGGATCATCGAAAAAGCAAGAGTTCCAGAAAAACATCTACTTCTGCTTCATTGACTATGCCAAAGCCTTTGACTATGTAGATCACAATAAACTGTGGAAAATTCTTCAAGAGATGGGAATACTGGACCACCTGACCTGCCTCCTGAGAAATATGTATGCAGGTCAAGAAGCAACAGTTAGAACTGGACATGTAACAACAGACTGCTTCCAAATTGGGAAAGGAGTACATCAAGGCTGTATATTGTCACCCTGCTTATTTAACTTATATGCAGAGAATATCATGCAAAACGCCATGCTGGATAAAGCACAAGCTGGAATCAAGATTGCTGGGAGAAATATCAATAACCTCAGATATGCAGGTGACACCACCCTTATGGCAGAAAGTGAAGAACTAGAGAGCCTCTTGATGAAAGTGAAAGAAGAGAGTGGAAAAAGTTGGCTTAAAACTCAACATTCAAAAAACCAAGATCATGGCATCTGGTCCCATCACTTCATGGCAAATAGATGGAAAAACAATGGAAACAGTGACAGACTTTCTTTCCTTGGGCTCCAAAATCACTGCAGATGGTGACTGCAGCCATGAAATGAAAAGATGCTTGCTCCTTGGAAGGAAAGTTATGACCAACCTAGACAGCATATTAAAAAGCAGAGACATTACTTTGCTGACAAAGGTCCCATCTAGTAAAAGCTATGGTTTTTCCAGTAGACATGTATGGATGTGAGACTTGGACTCTAAAGAAAGCTGAGCACCAAAGAATTGATGCTTTTGAACTGTGTGGTACTAGAGAAGACTCTTGAGAGTCCCTTGGACTGCAAGGAAATCAAACCAGTCCATCCTAAAGGAAATCAGTCTTGAATATTTATTGGAAGGACTGATGCTGAAGCTGAAACTCCAATACTCTGGCCAGCTGATGTGAATAACTGACTCATTGGAAAAGACCCCGATGCTGGGAAAGATTGAAGGCAGGAGAAAGGGACAACACAGGATGAGATGGTTGGATTGCACCACCAACTCAATGGACATGAGTTTGAGCAAGCTCTGGGAATTGGTGATGGACAGGGAAGCCTGGCATGCTATAGTCCATGGGGTCGCAAAGAGTCAGACACAACTGAGCGACTTAACTGATATATATTTATATATATATAAACACACACCGCATTTAGTTTATTCTGTAAATGGACATTTGTGGTTTTTTTTTCTGTCTTCAGCTATTGTGAGTAATGCTGCTAGGAACATGAACATACAAATATCTGTTTGAGTCCCTGCTTTCAATTCTTTAGGGTATACACCTTGGAGTGCAGTTGCTGGATTGTGTGGTCTTCCCAAGTGGTGCTTGTGGTAAAGAACCCACCTGCCAATGCAGGAGTCGCAAGAGATGAGGATTCATTCCCTGGGTTGGGAAGATCCCCTGGAGGAGGGCATGGCAACCCACTCCAGTATTCTTGCCTGGAGAATCCCATAGACAGAAAGGCTGGCGGACTACAGTCCATAGGGTCACAAATGTCAAACAGTACTGAAGCAACTTAGCACGCACACACATGGTAATTTTAATATTTTACAGAACTGCCTTAGTGTCTTCCATAACAGCTGTATCATTTTACATTCCCGCCAGCAAAATACAAGGGTTCCAACATTTCCACATCCTCACCATCTTTTGTTTCTGTTGTTGTTTTCAAGAGGTGGTATTTCACTGTGGTTCTAATCTGCATTTCCCTAATGATTTACAGTTGTCTTTATAAATGCATTGCCACACATACAACGGACTGTGGAGGTGGAAGTCGCCACACCATTGTTTATACCTGTGAGGCAAGTGAGACTGTCAGTGTGGTCATGCTTATTGGGAGGGAGAGGCGAGAGGGAGGGGAGCATTGTGCGATTATTATACACAGTACAGCCGCCTCAGTAGACCTGTTGTCAAAGTCTGTACTGGGGAACAAGTGAAGCAGTTTTAAAATAGAGGCCCTTGACACCTGAAACTGATAAAAAAAAAATTGTAAGTCACTTATACTTCAAAAAAACAAAAACAAAAACAGAGGGCTTTGGGGTGAAGTAATGTCATCTCTTTGGATGAGGTTTAACTAAGACAAGCCTGCTGTGTGATCTTTCCTGCTTTAGTGTGTCGTACAGACATAAGTAGCCCTTGTCCCTGAGAATAATAATTGTCATCAGCTCCAGAGACCTAGGCCCATCCTCCTTCCTCTCCCTGGGGAGGAAATCCCCCAGACTTCTTGCCACAGGCTTGCTTAGCTCTTTGAACCAGCCCACTGTCTAATTTCTCCTCCTGAAACAACATACGCACCCCCTGCTCTTCCCTACCCACTAAGTTCTTGTGTTGGCAGCTTATATTTTGACAAGAAAGGGAAAGGACTTAAAATGTATTGAGTACCTATGGTAAGCTGGGCATTTTGCTGGTCAGTCCGTAAGATGAAAGACCTGACTTCTGTCCTTAAAACAGTGTTATAGGTCTTATAATTTAATATGGACTTCTACAACAGGGCTTCCAAACTTTTAACAGGCATCAGAACCACTAGGAGGGCTTATTAAAAGTCAGATTGCTTCATCACCAGAATTTCTTATTCCGGAGGGCTGGGTAAGGTCTGAGATTCTGCCTTGCTAACAAATTTCCCAATGATACTGATGCTGCTAGTCAGAGGACCACACTTTGAGGATAACTGCTTTACATGGACCGTATGAAATAGGAATTATTGCCATTTACAAATGAAGAGGTGAGTTGTAGAGAGGCAAAGTGACTGGCCTCAGGTCCTACAGACAGAGTGCCAAAGCCTAGCTTTGAAGCAGGGTGCCCTCACTCCAAAGCCTCTGCTGTATTGATATAATTCCCATTATATCAAGAGTGGTAGATGCACAGCCCTTGAGCATCCCTCATCTAATCTACCCCTGGGGATAGGCAGTATTAATTGCTCACAGGACCTCTGAACCCAGAGGTGGCTTTGGAATCCTTCCTACTCTGCTACTGATAGCTAGGCCTACCCATTTCACTGGGAACTGAAATGAGTCATTCTTGTACCAATGAATGCATCCTCTCTAAAAGAGAAACAGTACCCAAAAGTGGTCTGTTAATGTTGAAAAAGAGCCCTTACCTGAGCTCAAGTCTGCTCTGCCTAGGAGGGAAGTGGCTGGTGGATTGGGAGCTATGGGAAGTATAGCTGTCCCAGAGTATGCCGGGACCTGTGGGCCATTAGCTAGTCTTTGTCTGGCACCCAGGCAAGGCAAGATCCTTGACTAGGGGCCCTTACGAAGTTTAAAACCTAGATGAAGTCAATAAGGAGACTTTTTAAGCTGCCATTATTTGTCTAATTTACATCTACTATTCGTTATTCTAAAAATGAGTTATTCAGTATTTGGCAGTAAGTTTAGCGATGAATAGAAAACAGTGCTCAATAAATAATTAAGAAAGGCAAAGTAGGTGCCAGAGGCAGTTGTGTCCTTGCTTGATGAGATCTTTTAGTAAATGGACAGGAGGAATGAATAAGGTTGAACAGGATAACATCTTGAATTTACATAGCTCCTCTAGGGCTTCCAAAGTCATCCACAGACTTCTATCTTCCCGCATTTCTGTGAAATGAGAGAATGGTGGAAAACAGATTAAACTGATCAGTCAAGGGAATAATTAATTTTCCCTCTGAAAATTGTGAATTATTTGAGCCATCGCCATTGTTATAGCCCTTGGATATGTTTTTTTTTTCCAAAGGGAGTCAATGGACGCCAAAGAAGAGTTTTAGAAAGGTCAGGAGTCTTCTAAACTTTATATGTGAGTGACCAAAGGAAGCTGCTTGTTTGAGGTGTGATTCCTGTCTTCTAAAATAATCCATCACTATCTTTCCTGTTTCTGCCAGCCCAGACAATGTCTGACCCGCACCACTACCAACATCAAATACTTAGTCTGTTGCTGGTGTGTGTACAGGGAGATCTCTTGTCTCACCTGCTGTCTTTTAAAAGTAAGGGTGAGATTAAGTATGTTTTTATGTGTTTTGAATGTGCTACAGTACTTAGCAAGACCTGTATGTAGCAGATATTCAACGCACATTCATCATTTAAAAATACTACAGATTTCCTTCCAAAAATCTTTTGGGAAAAGAATGTAATGTTCGTAAGTGTACATATAAGATGTGCTTCTATGTGCATCCACCCTCTATATCTGAAACAAGAGGCAGCAGGTGTCTGGGCATTTGTGTGTGTGCATTTTTAAGGGATTTGCATTTCAGATCTGAATTGGGCACATGATGGTGTTAAGAGGTGGATTAGAGATGAAGTGGCAGGGCTGAAAAGTACATCAGTAGGGAAGGTGTATGTTGGAAATGGGGGAAAATAACCCTGAGAACAGATTTGTCCAGGTCTGTCTCTGGCCAAACCTGTACGCAGTGACAGGGAGCATTTATATTTATTGCCTTGAAGGGTGTTCCTTAGTCTTGCCTTCTGGATTGTTTTGAGAGGAAAGACTTTATGGTTTTTAGCATTCACACCTTTGTATAGAAAACTCAACTTTCTCTGCACATTCCTGATACCTGTGTTTCTACATGAGCATGCTTATAGTCATGCTCTGTTTTTTTTCTTTTTTAATGATATTTTCTGTATCATTATCTGTAGCCCAACTGGTGAAAGGAAGAAGGAATATTCCATCCAACATTGTGTTGGAAAGAACGCTTTCCAAGATGCTCTGTATTTTTGTATTTTTTAACTTTATTCACTTATCTGGCTGCCGTGGATCTTAGCTGTGGCGTGTGAGATCTCTCGTTGCAGCCACATGGACTCTCTAGTTGTAGCATGTGGGCTTAGCAGTTGTGGTGCATGGGTTTAGTTGCTCCACGGCGTGTGGGATCTTAGTTTCCCAACCAGGGATTGAACCCACATCCCTTGCACTGGAAGACGAATTCTTAACCACTGGACCTCAGAGAAGTCCCTCTGTGGGTCTCTGATGAAACCATTAATGGGATTGAAAATTAGTCTCATGAATCACACAAGGATCACTCAACTGGCCATTGAAAGCCGTGACCATGGCCAAGAAGATCAAATGAAATAGATTAGTAAGTACAAATTTTTTTACTGGTTAAAACACTTGAACATAGGGCCTCCAGGGGGAAAAGAGGGGTTCTCTCATGATGTCTGTCTGCTGTCCTGGCTGAATAGTATACACACCCTGAGAAATCCACCTTGGTTGGAGAAAAACATATAGACATTGCGCTCAAAAAAAGGTATGCATCATCTCTGCCCACTTTGGTTGTGATGATGCCTGTGGTGGGCAAGACTGGGGTTGGTCAGAGTGAAAAATGTCTATCTTTGGGAAGCTTCTTAATGCCAACGGGGCTTCCTGTGTAGTTCAGTCGGTAATGCATCTGCCCACCGTGTGGGAGACCTGGGTTCAATTCTTGTGTTGAGAAGTTCCCCTGCAGAAGGAAATGGCAGCCCACCCTGGTGTTCTTGCCTGGAGAATCCTGTGGACAGAAGAGCCTAGCAGGCTACAGTTAATGGGATTGCAAGAGTCGGACACAACTTAGCGCTTGCTTTCTTTCTTTCTTTCTTAATGCCAAGGTTTTTCCAGAGTAAATTTTTAAAGCCGTGTATTAAATCCAATTACATAAGTGGGGAAGTAACTGCACCTTATAAAAGGCTTAACATGCAGGCAGAGCCCTCTTTCAGAGGCTTTTTTGTTAGATGTCAAGGGTGAAGGTGAAGTCATGTCCGACTCTTTGTGACCCCCATGGACTGTAGCTTACCAGGCTCCTCTGTCCATGGGATTTTCCAGGCACGAATACTGGAGTGGGTTGCCATTTCCTTCTCCAGGAGATCTTTCCCAGGGATCGACCCCAGGTCTCCCTCATTGCAGACAAGATGCTTTACCATCTGAGCCACCAGGGAAATCTAAAATTCATTATTTCTGCTCTGCTCTGGAAATAGATTTAACTGGAGCCAAGCCAGTCTTACAGTCTGCATGAGCCACACTTCCCTCCTGTTAGAGTGGGTGGAGACTTTAGCTATAGTGTTGGATTGGATAATTCCCATTGATAGAGAAGTTGTTTAATATTTTAGGTATGTTCTGCAGCTTGTTTGACATTGAAAGAGAAGACAAATGATCCAATTAATCCTTAGGGTCAATGAGCCCTTCCAGATGGAGCAGAGAAGCCCCCTTAGGACAGGCCCCTGGGAAGAGCCTACTTCCCTACCAGAAAGCAGAGAGAAGAAGGTGGCTTCTTTGACCCATTGCTGCCCAGTGATCAGTGCCTCTGGATGTTGTAAGTCAGAATCTTAAATGAAAAAGGGTTTTAAAAATAAGCATTGTGTTGGGTTGGCCAAGAAGTTCATATGGAAAAACCCAGATGAACTTCTTGGCCAACCCAATATCATATTAGAATATTGCTGACATTTTTAGATAGTCATTTGAGGAGAGGTCCTGTTTTTCTCCATCCATTGGAGGTGTTTTCTGTGGCAAGCGACTGGGAGAGGCACCAAGGGTGTGCTTCCTTCATGGTAATGAGCTCATAGTCTCGATGTAAGAATGTCTGATAGGCAGGTGAAGGATGACATGATTCACTTGGGTGGTACCCTCCTGGTAGTCCATCTAAGAATCCAGGTGAATCAGGTCAGTAGAGGGTGACTGTGTAGCCCCTGGTCAGCCTTTCCATCTCTCAGCAAGAGCATCCTGGCCTGTGGACCAGTGGCATCAGGAAGGTGTTGGAGGATAAGTTCCATAACCGTTTTCTCTGTTGGGCCTCCTGCTACAGAAAAGCTCCATCAGGATGTGCACCGTCACTTCCAGAATGCCTTTCTTATAATTATCCATAGCCACTGCATGGGTGAAAAGCAAAATACTATTACCATCATCGTTTTCAGAATTTGTGTTAGGGCCTTTGACTTTTAAAACAAAGACACCAAATATAGAAGAAACAGAAAACAGCTCGGTACAAGGTTAATGAAAGCCTCTCATCTCCACCCCATTTTAATCCTGAAGAGAGAAAATAGCTGAGCTGTCGTGATTATTTCCATCTAAGAAAATTATAAAATTGGGGCTCAGTTAGTCTTCATAAGGGGCAGCCTTGGAATAGCAAGGATGCTATTTTGAATATTTGAGAAAAGAGTGACATTCAGTGAGAAATGGGAATGACTCTGCACTGCTGGGATAGGGGCAGCTCCCTCCAGGCATTGGTGGCCCCTGGGGATAGCCCAGCTTCCTCTCCTGTGTGGGTTTGGGAAACCCTTGAATCCAGTAGTCATTGCTGGATTGACTCCCACCCGCAGCTCCCAGGAGAAGCTCGAAGGAGTAGAAAGAGCCCCAAAGTGGCAAATATGCTTTTCATATTGGCTTCCAGTCCCAACTGCCCAATATCAGGGAAATAAGACTTCTTGGAGAGGTTTAACTTCAGTCATGGGTCAGGATGAAGTTTCCTGTACAGAGTTAAAAGGATAAGGGAGTAAAAACCATGAATAGGCTGCAGAAAGGAATGGCTGGGTCACCTGCCTGGGGGCGGGGGGTGGTATAAACCTCCCACAGGACTTCATAATTGTGCAAGAATTGGGCAACACTTGGCCAGGGTGGAGAGGGCTTGGCAAAGGTATTTGCACTCCTAATAGGTTCCTATCTTCTTCATGAAAACAAGTATTAAAGTTCTGCTGAGCATTTTAAGAGGAAGAAATCAATTGCTTTATCTAGTCTAGCACACTTTAGTTGCATTTTCTTAGAGTTTTAGTCAACAAACATCCACTGTAGCGAAGGCACAGGGCTGGAGACCCCAGAGGATCAAGGGAGAAGAAGACGTCTCTGTTTGCACTCATAGGCGCTACAGTCTAGTGGGGACTGGGAATGGGGAGGACAAACATACAGATGACTGCAGCCAAGGCAGGAGATGGTGAATGCCACGACGGGGAAGGGGGGAGTGGTTATAGGGCTTCTGTAGAGGAGGAGCGGGGTGGAGTGGTGTTAACAGAGTAGTCCTGGAGCCACATAGCCTGCATTCAAGCCCCGGTCTGCCCTTATTTATTGAGACATTTGGGATAAGTTCTGAAACACTCTGTGCCTCTGTTTCCTTGACTGCAAACTGAGAGTCATTCTAGTACTATGTCAGAGGGTATGTTTTAATGTTCATAAAGTTGGTTTTAGCTCCAAGACCAGAAATGGAGGGACTGTGCTGACCTTGAGTTAGTGACTGACAACCTCCAGGCCTCAGTTTCCTCATTTGAACTGGATCAGACTGAATAAATGCTAATATTTTAGTTATTCTAAAATTCTATTATTCTATGATTTTATATGAAGAGCTTTCTGGGTATCCAGTACTGTGCTAAGCATGGTGGGAAAGAGAAAAGGTAACAACCCTCAAGAAGCCATCATCTATGTGAGGAGAGGACATTAATGTTCAGGATAGTACTGGAGAATTAGAGAATATTGGAAATTAAAAACTCGGTTATATGGGTGTAACAGAATAGAAATAGAGAGTTTAGAGCAGACCAAAATAGTCAAAAGATTCCACAGCAACCATCAGTTCAACCTGTAGAACCACAGAGACTACAGACAAGAGCTCAGCCTTGTTTATCAAATCCCAGAATTCTGAAGCTTGAAACGTTGCTTCATTTTTCAGTTAAATTAACAAGTTAAATTGCTTAATATTTAAGTTAAAGTTGAACTGTAGAAAAACAACAGTTGGGACTTCCCTGGCGGTCTGGTGATTAAGATTTCTTCCAGTGCAAGGGGGTACAGATTCAGTCTTTGGTTGGGAAGCTAAGATGCCACATGCATCATGGGCAAAAAATCAAAATGTAAAACAGAAACAGTATTGCAACAAATTCAGTAAAGACTTTAAAAATGGTCCACATTAAAAAAAAATTACCTATTTAGGATTTAGATGGAATAAGATCTGTAAAGCTCCTTGCTGAAAGAAAAAATATGTTCTGAAACTGTAAAGAGGCTCACACTGATTTTCCAAGTATTCCTGGTTGGTCATTGTGGTAGAACATAGTTCTGGTAGAACATTGTGTCAGTTCATCTGACTCCTCAGCTCTTAACAGCCGGGGCATCCCAATGGTGTTCTCAGCCCCTCCTCTAGAGGGCAGCACACAGAGGTGGCCCTGTAGAGCTCTCCAGCCACAGCTTTGGTAAAGCGTAGGATTCCTCAAGCTTCCTTATCAAAGATGAGTTCTGCTCCTAAGGTTCCTCACTCCATGCCTTGGAGACTCTAGGTCCACTCTCTCCAACAGTGTTTAAACTTATCTCTTAAGGTGGATATGCAGACCAGACCGTTAGTGACCCTGGCCTACACAGGCAACAGGAAACTTAAAATACTTGGCATATTGATAGTGCCAAAAGACTGATATAGACAGCAAGGTTACCCTGTCCAGGAAACTAGGGGCACCTCCTGCTGGAAGGGTTGAGCTGGGGCTTGAGTGGGCCTGGGAGGATGAGTGGAGGCCAGGTCAGCAGATAAGATGGGTGGAGATACCAGGTACATCCCTTCCCCCACAGTGACCCCCTCCCCCACTGCTCCTCGCTAAGCAAACATGGGAGGTGGCAAAGCCAGTTAGATGCACGGAAAGGAAGCAAGATAGAAAGGACAGATGAACACAAACAGGAACACACACACACACACACACACACNGATGAACACAAACAGGAACACACACACACACACACACACACCACCCCCCCCACCCCCCACCCCCCCCCAGCCAACAACTAGTCACTGAGAATTCCTGCTCATCACTCAAGTGGTCAGTGATGGCTTGGCTTGATAGGCCAGTTCGGGGCATCCTGGCTTCAGATGAGCAAACCACAAACCCTCACAACACATCAGTACATTTCATTTATACAGCACCCTCTGTGAAGGCACAAGGATGTATCATATTTGCCATCAAAACACACCTCAACATAGGCAGCCACCAAGGTAGAGAGGACAGATGGGGTCAGGAGGTCTAGAAGGGTGGAAGGGCGGTGACTTGCTGTTATAACCCTTCAGAGAAAACCAGATAAAAACGGTTCAGAAGCCGGGTCTGCCTTTCAGGCCGTACTCCAGGCACCTTTCTTCTCTCCCAAGTTGTACCCTTGTCTCATTCCCCATCCCCCCCCCCCCCACCGCCTTTACTTTCATAAGAAAGTTATTTTTTCCCCCAAATAAGCAAGATGGAATCAAACTTTGCAACCTCCAAATGTATGAAATAAACATTATTCCTAATGAGCCTGTGGGAAAGTGCTCACCTTTGAACTTGGCCAAGGATTATGGGGGAAAGAAAATGTCTTAAGAACTCGATAGAGTGTTGGAGTTTCCTGGATTTTTTTCAGTCAAGTTACATATTACATTTCTTTTCCTTAATAAGGGCAGTTCCAGAAATCCTTCCTGGATGATTAGGCCATGTCCAAAAGTGGAGACCTACAGTTGGCTACTGACACTGGTTTGGGGATTGTCATCTGGGTGCTAGACAACAGCAGAAGGGGAGACATGGTTTCCAGAATGTGCTGACTTTCCTGGGACTCAGCCTCTCCACTCTGGGTCCTTTCCAGGCAGGAGCAGAGCATGTAGGCTATCCCAGGGTGAGGAAAGGGGAGGCCTGGAGAGGAACAGGAAGATGATCAAGAGAACC
>SJYQ01096590.1:0-15862 GCA_006410935.1 Redunca redunca
ACAACGTGGCGCATAACACTCAATGATACTCATTTGCCTCAATAGCTGGTTGCTTGATTTGCAGAAGAATGGAGTTGAAGAAAGAGCTTGGACTGGGGAATCCGGCTGTGCTAGGTTCTAATTTTAGCAGTGGCATTTGTTAGTGGTAGACTTTGGCAAGACATTTAGCCTCTCTGAGTCTCAGTTCTTCTTCTTAAAATGGAGACAAGAACATCTTCCTCTCAAGTTGTTATGATTTTATTTGATAAGTGAAGTGTTTGGTTTTAAAGTAGAATTCTCCTTCTTCTTCCTCTTTTTTCTGGTAGGACTATTGGAAAGGGGATAATCATTTGCAACTTTTCATAGACAATGTGACAGTATTTTTTTTTAATGAAAAAATACGTACACAGGCTTTAAATCTTGCAAAGCATAGAAATTAAACCACATATCGGAGAAGGCAATGGCACCCCACTCCAGCACTCTTGCCTGGAAAATCCCATGGATGGAGGAGCCTGCTGGGCCACAGTCCATGGGGTCGCTAAGAGTGGGACATGACTGAGCAACTTCACTTTGACTTTTCACTTTCATGCATTGGAGAAGGAAATGGCACCCCACTCCAGTGTTCTTGGCTGGAGAATCCCAGGGACGGGGGAGCCTGGTGGGCTGCCATCTATGGGGTTGCACAGAGTCGGACACGACTGAAGCGACTTAGCAGTAGCAGCAGCAGCGACTCATATAATTATAAGATCGTAAGCTTCACAAGGGCAAGGATCATGTTTATTTTATTCAATACTGTCACTTCTTTATCTCACACTATGTGCGTGCATGCTAAGTAGCTGCAGTTGTGTCCAACTCTTTGCGACCATGGGGACTCTGATGCTGGGAGGGATTGGGGGCGGGAGGAGAAGGGGACGACCCAGGATGAGATGGCTGGATGGCATCACGGACACGATGGATGTGAGTCTGAGTGAACTCCGGGAGATGGTGATGGACAGGGAGGCCTGGCGTGCTGCGATTCATGGGGTCACAGAGAGTCGGACACAACTGAGCGACTGAACTGAACTGGACTTTAACCCACCAGCCTCCACTGCCCATGGGATTCTCCAGGCAAGAATACTGGAGTGGATTGTCATGCCCTCCTCCAGGGGATCTTCCTGACCCAAGGATCAAACCCACATCTCCTGCGGCTCCTGCACTGGCAGGCTAGTTCTTTACCACTAGTGCCATCTGGAAAGTCCTTCCCACACTGCTGCTGCTGCTGCTAAGTCGCTTCAGTCGTGTCCAACTCTGCAACCCCATAGACAGCAGCCCACCAAGCTCCCCCATCCCTGGGATTCTCCAGGCAAGAACACTGGAGTGGGGTGCCATTTCCTTCTCCAATGCATGAAAGTGAAAAGTGAAAGTGAAGTTGCTCAGTCATGTCCCACTCTTCGACCCCATGGACTGCAGCCTACCAGGCTCCTCCATCCAGGGGATTTTCCAGGCAAGAGTACTGGAGTAGGGTGCCATTGCCTTCTCTGCCTTCTCACACTAAGTATTTAATAAAAATCAAAGGAAGAAATGAATAAATTGATAATAACACATTTATATAAAAATAAGTAAAACAGTTCACAAGAATTAGTTTGAATTTATTTACTTATTGACTGTGCCATGTAGCATGTGGGATTTTAGTTTCCCAATCAGGGATCAAACACATTCCCCCTGCAGTAGAAAGGTGGAGTCTTACCCACTAGATCACCAGGGAAGTTTCCAAAAAAAATCAGTTTATAATATTTGGATATTTTAAATTTGGATTATCTCAAAAACCCAGATCCCATCTTTATACTTCTGACCTCAATATGACTGCCTGTGGCACAAACCCATGGGTCTAATGGAGTTTGATTCAGGACAGTTGGCAGTAGGATTCCATAGTGAAGAAGTTGTTCCTGACAGCTCTATAGCTGAAGGCAGAATAAGCACAGAAAGGGCCATTTATTACACAGTGAAATCTAAAACATGCCTCAAAATATCAATTTTGAGAATAGAAGGATGACATTATCTAGCCAACTTTTGTCTGAGAAAAGGTAAAGTTTTTGACCAGTTAAGGGGGACAGTACCATGTGTCTATGATATGTCTATGATATGACAGTTTTATACACATCTTGTCATTTGATCTCTACAACAACTTTGTGGATTAAATAGTTCAATAAATATTTGAGCATTTTCTAGGTCCCAAGTACTGTGCTTAGTACCATAGGGTATTACATTTGGCTAAGTTACTGTCTTTTCTTTCCAGTAATAATAATAATTACAATTTATTGGGCTTTTTCTACTTGTCAGGCACGATCCTAAGTTTTTTTTTTGAAATATATCATCTCATTTAATCCTTAAATAACCTATGAAATTGGCATTATTATTTGCTTATTTTAGACATAAAGAAAATGATGTTGAGAGATATCAATAACTTGTCAAGTTCACATAATTAACAAGTAAGATTAACAAGTAAATTGAGAAGTAGATATGGGATTCTAACCTGGGTTTACTTGACTCCAAAGGCTTTGTTCCCTTAACAAGTTACAAAAAATTCCTAGTAAATAATTTGGCTGACAGTTCCTCACTCCTGAAAGTGTTTAAATTCCAATATGAAATAATATAGGATACATTAATTAATTATTTTATTTACATATTTTATTTTGTCTGCACTGGTTCTTTGTTGCAGTAGCAGACTTCTCTAGTTGGGGCAGGCAGGCTTAGTTGCTCTGCAGCATATGAGATCTTAGTTCCCTGGCCAGCGATCCAAATCTCATCCTCTGCATTGGAAAGTGGATTCTTACTCACTGTATCACCAGGGAAGTCCCAGGATATATTAATTTAAAATTGCTAAATGTTATAATAAATGGTCCTAGTTAAATAGACATTCCTTACACCAACTTTTTTGGAGACTATTGATCAAAGCTTGAAATACTTAATCCTTGCACCAGGAATAATTCTACTTTAATAATTATTGACTGAATCCAAGTAAGCAAATATATGATAACATTTTAGGCTAACTTCCTCCTGAAACAGTTTTTGGGACAAGGATTTGAGTGTAAGCAGTTTATTTGGATAGTGAACCCAGAATCACTTGTGAGGGACCAGAGGGAAGGATAGGTGCAAGATTAGTTAACAGATCACTACTGTGGGTAACTGGGCTCACTCCTGCTCAGGGGAACTATACAGAATTTGTCTCAGAGGTGTCTCACCCAAGAAGGTTGAGGTAGTTATCCACAAATTCTTTGCAGCCAAAGATGGAGAAGCTCTATACAGTCAGCAAAAACAAGATCAGGAGTTGACTGTGGCTCAGATCATGAACTCCTTACTGCAAAATTCAGACTTAAAATGAAGAAAGTAGAGAAAACCACTAGACCATTCAGGTATGACCTAAATCAAATCCCTTACAATTATACAGTGAAAGTGGCAAATAGATTCAACAGATTAGATCTGATAGAGTGCCTGAAGAACTACAGACGGAGGTTCGTGACATTGTACAGGATGCAGGGATGAAGATCATCCCCAAGAAAAAGAAATGCAAAAAGGCAAAATGGTTGTCTGAGGAGGTCTTACAAATAGCTGAAAAAAGAAGAGAAGCTAAAGGCAAGAGAAAAGGAAAGATATACCCATTTGAATGCAGAGTTCCAAAGAACAGCAAGGAGAGATAACAAAGCCTTCCTCAGTGATCAATGCAAAGAAATAGAGGAAAACAATAGAATGGCAAAGACTAGAGATCTCTTCAGAAAAATTAGAGATTCCAAGGGAATATTTCATGCAAAATGGGCACAAAAAAGGACAGAAATGGTATGGACCTAACAGAAGCAGACAATATAAAGAAGAGGTGGCAAGAATACACAGAGCTGAACAAAAAAAAATCTTCATGATCCAGATAACCATGATGGTGTGATCACTCACCTAGAGCCAGACTTCCTGGAATGCAAAGTCAAGTGGGCCTTAGGAAGTATCACTATGAACAAAGCTAGTGGAGGTGATGGAATTCCAGTTGAGCTATTTCAAATTCCAAAAGATGATGCTATGAAAGTGCTGCACTCAATATGCCAGCAAATTTGGAAAACTCAGCAGTGGCCACAGGACTGGAAAAGGTCAGTTTTCATTCCAATCCCCCAAAAAGGCGATGCCAACAATGTTCAAACTCCTGCACAATTGCAGTCATCTCACACACTAGCAAAGTAACGCTCAAAATTCTCCAAGCCAGTCTTCAACAGTATGTGAACCATGAACTTCCAGATGTTCAAGCTGGTTTTAGAAAAGGCAGAGGAACCAGAGATCAAATTTCCAACATCCATTGGATCATAGAAAAAGCAAGAGAGTTCTAGAAAAACATCTACTTCTGCATAATTGACTACACCAAAGCTTTTGACTGTGTGGATCACAACAAAATGTGGAAAATTCTTCAAGAAATGGCATCACCCTCTCAATGGATATGAGTTTGAGCAAACTCTGGAAATCGGTGATGGACAGGGAAGCCTGGCGTGCTGCAGTCCATGGGGTCGCAAAGAGTTGGACAGACCTGAGCGACTGAACTGAACTGAACTGATCCACAAATTCCCACCTGTCATCGGATGGTGAGCACTGGGTGTTGATGCCCCACCCAGGCATGATCCAGACTCTCTCCTCCCTCTAGGAAGTCTAAGGCCAGGTCACAGGTGCCTGAAGTAGAAAGAGATTCTTTAGTGTAAAAAACACTGAAGGCCAAGGGAATATCTCTGGGGCACCAACAGCTCTGTTGCAGTATATTAATAGTCTACAGAGTTTTATTCAGGTCGTTGTGCATAATGGCTAAACCTGTGTGTGCTCCTACAGATTGACTGTAGCCTGACAGGCTCCTCTATCAGTCGGTTTCTCCAAGCAAAAAGACTTGACTAGGGTGCCATTTCCTCCTCCAGGGAATCTTTCTGACCCAGGAATCGAACCTGCATCTCCCGCATTGTCAGGTGGATTCTTTACCACTAGTGTCCCCTGAGAAGCCACAAACACTATAAACAACCTAAATATACTTTAGAGGGGATTGGCTAAGGATATTCTCTGAATAAACTTATATAATTTCTGTCATGCTTTTTCTGAGACATAAAACCAGGAGTCCTTAACCTGGCCTGGAGGGTCAGAGAAGGCCTCTTTAGTTAAGTGACAGTAGCCACTTGTGTGTTGCAGGAAGGAAATGCTCTGGGAAGCAATTCAAGCTGAGGTAATGGCATTGCTAAAGCCCTGAGGAAAGAAAATGCTTGGAGCTCTATTTACATGGGGGCGGATTAGAGAGCCAGGGTCAACTTGGCTTCCTGAAGCTCAGTGGGAGGCAAAGGCCAGAGGCGGAGGGACCTCAGGATCAGGGACCTGATGCTGGGTCAATGGGCAGCCAGGGAAGGGTTTACGTTTCTGCAGCAGATGTTTGGCAAGATGGCTCCACCAGCAAGAACAGAGAGTGGGAACCTACACTAGGCTGCTCAGCTTCTAAGTTCTTTGCTAAACGAAGAATGTGAGGCTGTCAAGGGTATATTCCAAGGTCTCTGACAGGCTGATTATTGTATTTAAACAAGAAAATGATACATTCACTTCAGATTATCAGAGATACCTTCCATTTTTATTACCTAAAAAGGACTTTGTTAACATAAATTTTTAACCCAGAGCTTTGCACATAGAAAAGACTTCATCAGTACTGGAGTTTTTAAAAACTAATATTCAATATATTAAGATGACAACTGAAAAAACTTCATTTTCAAAAATTGCCTTTGAACTTATAATTTCAATTATTTATATATCAATAAAATGTCAAAAATTGCCTAATGAATATGCAATCGACTTCACTTGAGTAAGCAAATCTTCATCAAACAATTATACTTAGTTAATCGCATTTCTTTAAACCTTTAAACTGCATTTGTAAATTTAATACATTCCATTTTAAACACTTTAAACGCATGACCTTATAAGCAAAAGCTTTCCAAGCTCTCAGTTCTCTTAAATATTGCAACAATATTTATGAACAGTAAGATTATTTTATAAGTAAAGAATCAACCACAAATTTTTGTTTGAAAACCATATGGTTATGTCTCAGATTCTGTAAAATGCTAAATTCTCTAAAATTGCAAACAAACAGTAGTTTTTAAAAATGAATTACCTAAATTGATATAATATTCAATTTATTTAAATAAAACCACTCATTTTAAAACAATGAGAACTATTTAAGCATATCATAAAAGGTGTAGAATTAATTATCTGAGGCATTGTGTTACAATTCTGGCTCAAAGGCAGATATTCTTAGAGAAAGTTGAAGTTGTTAAGGCCTTGGAATTGTAGCAGGGAGAGTAAAGATATATCAAGGATGGTGAAAGACCATGTAAAATGTCTTTCAATCAGAATTTTTCTTTGATTTAGGAAAGGAGTAAACAGAAGCATATGAAAACCCTGGCTCCTTCAAGATCATAGGGCAGTTGATTTTTCTGTATTACTCTTTAAATGTCAAAACAATTTTAAAAATGAACACAGTTATTTGTGTTTGTAATAGAACTTTCTCTGAAATGTTCTAGATGGTGACGGTATATAGGAGACCAGGAGTCCAAAATAGAGTGCATTCACAGACTTTTTGCAAAGGGTTAAACATTTTTCAACAGAAAGAAAATGAAACAAATCCTCTGAGAAAATGATATACTTTAGAGCTAGAGTATTATGTTGCTAACGAGATCAAGGTGTTTCTCAGGTCTCTATCAGCTATACCAAAATGTTTCACATATTGAATCAAGGTGATTGGGAAACAATGGCTATAAATTTAGAGTTATATTTAAATATTCATGTTTTATGTCTGTAGTTCCATTTCATTCTTTCTTTTTAGAGATTCATTTCTTTGTTTAAAACATTTATCTTTCATTCATTCTGTTCATCAAATAATTTTAATGTATTTACAGTAGTTAAAGTTCTTCCATCTTAATTCAACATCTGGGTCCTCTATAGATCTGCTTCTATTTTCTATTGATTTTTTTCCTCTTGATTTTAGATCACATTGCCCCGTTTCTTTTCAAGTCTTTTAATTTTTAATTGATGTCATTCAGTGTTATAAAAGACTATAGATACTGGAGTACATATTACCTCCTCTCCCCTAGAAGACATGCCCTTTCTTCTGTTAGGCATGAAGGACAAGGACCTGATTACTCTGGTCCAAACAATAGTTGAGGCAGTCCAGGACAGTTTGCATCTTTAATTAGTTTTGTTTCATTTCTGGTTTCAAATGTCTTGCCGGAAAGATGGGTTGTATGCAAATTAGAAGATTCTTTTCAAGTAGTATGTTTTGACCTATGTACCACAAGATCTTGTCTTTTTCATCTAGCCCAGCCTTAGGTTTCATACCTTGCCACACACTCAGCAAAAATCCTGCTGCTGGGTCTTCTTGTCTTTCACGACTCAGTGTGTGTTGGCAAAGGCACCTTTGAGCTGCTATACCCAGCAAGGCTGAAAGCTGAGGAAGGCAACCTGGGGCCAGAGGAAGGTGGTGTGGCTTGTATTGGCTGCAAACTCATACTACTGCACTATCTTGTTCCCTTCTCTCTCAAATAAATAACAGATATGTACAGATAGTATTGCCGGTGAGCATCACTGACTCAGTGGACATTAATTTGAGCAAACTCTGGGAGATAGTGGAAGCCTGGTGTGCTACAGTCCATGGAGTTGCAGAGTCGGACATGACTTAGCAACTGAAAAACAACAAGTACACAGATTATTCTAATACAGGTTTAATTTACTTTATTGTACCTATGTTTACCAACCCAAGGAAACTGGGGCTACCAGTTCAGCAGGATGAGATTGTTTATGGACCAGAGATTTTGTGTCGTATCTTGGACTGCATCTACCCAGAGTCATTATTCTTAAGCCATTAAGGAGCACATTGAACTCTTTGAAAATGATATGATAGATTGAATCACTGCTCCCCATGCTTCATGAACTTCCTTCCTGTATTACAATTCTACATCCACATACTTATCATATAATTTTTCAGTGTCTCCTACTAGAGGAGGCAGAGGACATCTCCCTTCACCCTAACCTATGATGTACTTGGCCTTGTAACTTGGTTTGGTCAATGAGATGTGGGCCAAAATGACAAGTGTGCCAGTTGCAGGCCAAGATCTCAAGAGGCATCTTATGTTTCAGTTTACTCTCCTGGACTCCAGTGACCCTCTGTGAGAAGAACATGTCCCAGGTAGCCACTGGTCCAAGGAGAATGAGGAAATATGTGGCATAGGCTTGAATCCAACCAGCAGCCCAGAATCAAGACTAACTGATTCCTGTGAAGCTTGGCAGAGCCACATCCAGCCGATAGATCAGTGAAAGAGGAAATAAATATTTGCAGCGAAAACCCTCCAAAAGTTTAATGTTGACTGATATGCAGCAAAAACTTTTTTAAGCCATTAATTAGTGTTATACAATTTTTTTAGTTTATAATGATTTGGCTCTGTGAAATTTTCTAATTTGTCTTAGGTTTCTTCATTTGAGTGGTCAGGTAGCTCATTTATTTCCTGTGAGATTGAATTGACATTATTTTTAGATTTTTGTTTTGTCTATGTCCATGATTGTTAGGATCATTCTAATAACGTATGCAAAGTAACTGATTCTGATAACAGATGTAAAGTAACTGCAGTTATCAGGATTTTTAGATTTCGTGTATTTAATTCTGAAGCAGCTTAATAAGACTGTGTGCATTTGAATAAAAGATTTTTAATTGTTTTATGTTTTTCCTATTGTTAAAAAAACAGAGTTTTTAGGGGCTTCCATGGTGGCCCAGCAGTTAAGACTCTATGCTTGCACTGTAGAGGGTGTGGGTTCAGTCCTTGGTGGAGGAATTAATATCCCACATGACATAGCCCTCCCATCAAAAAAAAAAAAAAGAAGAAAAAAAACTTTTAGAATAATGGTTTTATAAAGACGCTATATGTAATTCATTAAGCATCTTCCAGGACTTGTGGAAAGTATGTATACATATCATCATTTTCTTTAATAAGAAATTTAATTTTTTTCATTAGTTAATACTTTCATAAGGTGGAAAGTTCCAAAGGCAAAAAAGAGAATGAAGTGAAAAGATTTCTTCTTACCCTGTTTCCCATGTTGCCCTGTCCAAGGGCAATTACTGTTACCCGCTTCTCTGGTATATTCTTCCAGTGATATTATTTGCACATACAAATATGTACATCATTATGTGTGTATATTGTGTTTCCCTGATTTTTAAAAACCAATGTAGTATTAACATATTATTATAGGATGCTGTATCTTGCTTTTATTTGTTTTTATTCACTTTACAATGTATGTTAGAGAATATTCTGTAGCAACACATAAAGAGATTTCTCATTCTTTTAAAAGTCACATAATATTCCAATCTACTTGTTCTCAAACTGAGGGGTCTTGAGTTCAGAATTATTTTCATAATATTAAGATGTTATTTTGCTTTTTCAGTCTTTTTCACTAGAGTCCAGTGGTGTTTTCCAGTGTCTACATTTCCTGTGTTATTGCAACAGAATGAATGCAGAAGCAAACCTAAAAATCCAGCAGTCTTGTATTAAGCCAGACATTAAAGAGATTTGCTAAAAATATAAACCATGCTACCTTTCTTACTGACTTTTTGAGTGTGTTTGGAAAATATAACTTAAAAAAAATCACAAATGTTTTTAGCAAACTCACAGACTTAGAGAATGAACTTGTGGTTACCATGAGGGAAAGAGTGGGAGGAAGGGATAGTTTTAGGGAGTTTAGGACTGACATGTACACACTGCTATGTTTATAATGGCTAACCAGCAAGGACCTACTGTATAGCACAGGGTACTCTGCTCAATGTAATGTGACAACCTAAGTGGGAAAAGAATTTGAAAAGAAGTGGATATATGTATATGTATAACTGAATCACTTTGTTGTAAACCCGAGACTATCACAACANAAAAGAAAAATATTATATTAATTTATAATGGAACATAATCTGAGAAAGAATATATATTCATACATATATAGCTGAATCACTTTCTGTACACCTGAAACTAACACATCATTATAAATCAAATATACTTCAATAATAATAAATTTTTTAAAAAAGAAAAAAAATGTGTTTAGGAAATTTCCTGGTGGTCTAGTGGTTGAAACTCCATGCTTCCACTTCGGGGGGACCCAGGTTCCATCCCTGGTTGGGAAACTGAAATCCCACAAGCTGTGCTTGTGGTATGGCCAAAAAGAATTTAAATTTTTAAAAAATATATTTTTACATTAACATGTAAAGAGTTTATTATTGTTATATTAAATGAATAAATATTTTTTTATGTCTAAGTTCTAATTTCTAAAATGATAAATGTTACTATATGTAATCCATATAAAGGTATTTGGGGTCCTCAAAAAAAAAAAGACATTTGGAGTGTAATATAGTCTTGAGTTTTAAACGTTTGAGAACTGCTCTTCTATTGCACAGATGTATGGGCTTTCTTTGTGGCTCAGCTAGTAAAGAATCTGCCTGCAATGCGGGAGACCTGGATTTGAACCCTGGGTTGGGAAGATCCCCTGGGGAAGGGAAAGTCTACCCACGCCAGTATTCTGGCCTGGAAAATTCCATGGACTGTATATTCCATGGGGTCACACAGAGTCGGACGCGAGTGAAGCGACTTAGCAGCAGCAGCAGCACAGCAAATTTCACTTCACCAGATTTTAGTCTGTCCCATGACAATGGACATTTCAATCGTTTTCAGCATGTTGCTACTTCAAGCCATGCTGGAATGAATAACCTGCTGCATGGGTACTCAGTTGCTTCAGTCATGTCCGACTCTTTGTGTCCACCAGGCTCTTCTGTCCATGGGATTCTCCAGGCAAGAATACTAGAAGGGGTTGCCATGCCCTCTTTCGGGGATCTTCCCCACATAGGTATCGAATCTGAGTCTCCTGCATCTCTTGCATTGCAAGCGGATTCTTTACCCACTGAACCACCTGGGAAGCTCGAATAGCCTTCTACACACTATTTCCCAAATGTGAGTAAATTGGTCTTGTGTGGAATTAGAAGTGAGATTGCTAGGTCAATGTACCAAGACAAAGTCCACAATAATATCTATCATCTCATTCCATCCTTGTAATTATCCTTATAAGGTAAGACTTGTCAGTAATTCCCTTTTACATATGAGGAACCAGAAGTTCAAAGATGTTAGATAATTTTTTTTAGAGTCATTGGGTTAAGAAACTGCTACAGGGAAAGGAGTGAAACTATTTTATCAGTCTCCATGCTTTGAACCACTATTCTGAGTTATGGTTTCTCTATGAAGTACCTATGCACACTCCTTCAGTTTAATTCACTTACATGATAACAGGCTCTGTTCTTGCCTTAACCCAAGTTATTTCCTGGCACCGAACAGTCCTGAAATTAGATGAACTGGCTTCTCAGAGCAGAAATCACCACCAGAAAATGATTTAAGTGCTAAGGTGAACAGGGCTTTTTATTTTGACTCACAAGACTTTCCGCCACCAGGTAATCTGGGAAATGAATTTTAGAGTGTGATGCAGTTAAAACTAAAGCACATAATTCCTTTTTAAAATCTGTATTTCTTTATTTTTGGCTGTGCTGGGTCTTCATTGGTGTGCGAAGGCTTTCTCTAGTGGCGGGCAGAGCAGGGGCTACTCTCTAGTTGCAGGGTGTGGGCTTCTCATTGCAGTAGCTTCTCTTGCTGGGAAGCAAGGGCTCTAGGTGTGTGGGATGCTGAAATGGCAGCTCGAGGGCTCTGAATTGCAAGTTCAGTACTTGTGGCCCATGGGCTTAGTTGCTCCTTGGCATGTGGGGTCTTCCGAGATCAGGATTGAATCCATGTCTCCTTAATGGGCAGGAAGATTCTTAACCACTGGACAACCAAGGAAGTCCTAATTCACATAATTCTCAGAGTAAACTTTACAACCAAAACTATACGTCAAAATTACATTATGTATATCTGCTTTCCACCCCATGAAACTTATACTGTAGTTACCTTTGTTTAAGCAGTATCACTTTTTTTACTTAAATACACAAAAAAGGCAACCCTAAGAGTTTTGAAAGAAGTAATTTTGATTATTTATAAATATATTTGAAAATACAAATACACACACTTAAAAGAAATGTAATAATTTTTTTTAACCAGACCTGGCACTTACAGAATTATCTTTTGATACAAAAAATCTGGCCACTCCCCAGTAAAAATTCTTCAGTGGACTCCCATTTCTTATACTTCAAAGCTCATAAAAGGCCATTGTAATTGCTCTTACCTCATAAATTCTCCTACACACATATTTTTGATCTGTTTTAAAATAGTTGCAGATCTCAGAGATTTATTTCCTTGTTTGAATAGGTTACTTCAAATAGGTTGGGCATACAGTGAAACCAGCAAAACCTCACTTAACATAGGCCATAAAACTATATGTGTAATATTGTACTCTTTTTCTTTGAGAAGGTCTCCAAATTGTGTATGCTTTGGGACCCACAAAATCTGGATCTACCTGTCCTTTTGCTAGGAATGTCCTTTTTTCAAATGCCATGCCTTTGAAAACTGTCAACCGTTAACAAATCAGGGAGGGCTTACCTGACCACTCCAGTCTGATTTGCATGCTTCTTTCACACTCACAGTTTATGTTGCTATCTTGTCACACTGTATGGTAAGACTCTTGTCACGCTGGTTTAATTGCTTATCTCACTCAGCAGACTATGACTCTCTTTCTGTTTCCTCTCTCTATATATATAAAATATAGACTATATATATATACAATGTGGCTTCCCAGGTGGTGCTAGTGGTAAAGAATCTGCCTGCCAATGCAGGAGACATAAGTGATGAGAGTTTGATCCCTGGGTGGGGAAGATCCTCTGGAGGGAGAAATGACACTCCACTCCAATACTCTTGCCTGGAGAATCCCATAGACAGAGGAGCCTGGTGGGCTACAGTCTATATGGTTCCAACCAGTGGGGGCAACAGCATTTGAGCACATATACAATGTAACTATCTCCATGAAAGCAGGGCCATGCTGAGTAGACTAATGAAAAAATTAACAACTTTTTAGCAAGAAAATCTAGCTACCTATAATCTGTTATGAAATAACATTCTGGAGGTTTCTGTTAGTATATATTTGCTGCATATTCTTTTGCTTTTTTCAAGCACAATTGGAAAGAAATGCTGAATGGTTAAAAACAAATTATATCATCATATTTTTCTGTAAACAAGTGAAAAGATTGCTAAAAGTAGGGCTGTTGGCAAAATTTCTAAGGCCCCAAACTATGAACTGATTTTTGGAACATGGTGATCACATCATTTGAATTGTCAGCCTCTTCCCCTTGATTATCTCTCACCTCCATAACATCAAATCCAGCCTCAGCCTAGGTTCTCAGCTGACCTTGTATTTGCGTATTTTAGCTAGTGGAATACAACAGTGGACAAGCAAGGTGAAACTGAAATCACAAAGTTTGGGTCTGTCAACAAGTATTCTTTGAATATTTACTATATGGCAGTTTTAGAACTTCGTTAAGAAATACCAGAATTGCTTTATTCTTGAGAGCTATATTTCTAAGCCATAAACTTTAAAAACAAATACTTTGAGTTACATAGCTTTAGGTCTGCTCATGAAAGGATGTCCATTATACTTTGAGTTTGAAAAGTAATGGACTCATTTTTGTCAAGATCAAATATAATATGCTGTACATATCATACTTATGCATATGTTCAGTGAAAAAGACATGGAAAATACATTATATACTGAACAGTAATTATCTTGTGGCCAAGGGAAGAAAGTGGAACTTTCTTTTATTTTTAATATTTATTTAATTATTTGGCCACACTGGGTCTTAGTCGCATCACTCAGGATCTTCCATCTTAGTTGCGTCATTCAAGATCTTTAGTTGTAGCATTCAGGGTCTTAGCTGTGGGAAACTAGTTTTCTGATCGCACCCCAGCATCCTGCCTTGGGAGTGTGGAGTCTTAGCCATTAGACTACCAAGGAAGTCCCTCATTTTTTATTTATATATTTGTACTTGAATTCTCAAGAATAAGCATGCATTACTTTTGTGACTGTAAAATGTCTAAATAACAAAGAATGTTTAAGTGGATACAAATTTTCTTCATGTTTTGAGCAGTCATGTGATAAGTTGCTTCAGTCACGTCTGACTCTTTGCGACCCTATGGACTATAGCCTGCCCAGGCTCCCCTGTCCATGGGATTCTCCAGGCGAGAATACCGGAGTAAGTTGCCATGCCCTTTTCCAGGGGATCTTCTGATTCAAGGATCAAACCCGCATCTCCTGTATCTCCTGCATTGCAGGTGGATTCTTTACTACTGAGCCACTGGGGAAGCAATCATATATATATATATTTAATCATTATATATTTATATATATAAATATGCAAATATTTTACATATATACATACACATGGGGCTTTCCCGGTGGCTCAGACAGTAAAGAAATCTGCCTGCAATGTAGGAGACCTGGGTTCAATCCCTGGGTTGGGAAGATCCCCTGGAGAAGGGAATGGCTACCTACTCCAATATTCTTCCCTGTAGAATCCTATGGACAGAGGAGCCTGGTAGACTACAGTCCATGGGGTTGCAAAGAGTTGGACATGACTGAGGAACTAACATACACATACACACATATACTCATATATATATATATACTGTAAATACTATTCTTGCACATTATTTATACAAACTGGATTCACATGTTAAAGATAATATTTTACCTGCTGGAAGTGCTAGTTAATTATCTGTTTATAAAGGGGTTGGTTTTTAATTCTTATTCCCTTATTTCCTTTTGACTTTCCATGTTTAGTATATACATTTTAGTCTGATGACATCATTTACATCAAAAAGGTACCTGATTTCCTAAGACAGAGGTTTTTTTGGGGAAGAGTTAATTCCTCTTGTAAACACCGTGAACCGAGGGAGGAGTATAATTATTTTCCTCAAAAAAAAGAAAGAAAAGAAACAACCACCAGTTGGTTTGATTTTTTTATAATAGCTCTGGGAAACCCACTGTTTCCTCATCAGGTGTAGTACTTTTTCCATTTTATTCCATGAGATTATAATTGGGCTGTAAGTATGATGAGGGCCAGGCCTAGCGCCTATCATGGTCACCAATGAACCTAGCATAGAGATGGGCTTAATGTAGGTGCAGAGCGCATTAAAAAAACTGGCGTTGAACCTGTCATGGGAGAAGTTTCATGCATTCATTTGTATATTTAAAAATACTGATGATCTAGTTCGTGGAGTATATAAAGTAAAAGTGTATTCTTGTAAAGGAGGTAATTCAAATACGATTGTACAATGCTCTTGAGTTTTCCCCGTCTTTTGTGGGTACATAGATTTGCTGATTTATATGCTAAGCATATACTGTTTACTCTGTGTAGCTTCGGAGGGACACAATAGAAGCCAAATCAGAGCTATGAAAACTTATTTTTTAAAAGTTCACTTGCTTGTTAAGATGATATAATAAATAAGGAAAGACAAGATATTTTCTGTAACTAAAAGTTTAGTAACTAAGTTCACCTTTAAAATTACAAGGAAAACTATTAGAAGGGCTGTTTTACTGCGGACATGTGCCTTGAGAAAAGAGGCATTTTATGACAGTTTCTCAATTTTAACTCTATAATAACTAAGAATCATCACTAACAATGGTATTGAGATCCATAAATACTTATTCAACAATATTTAGCAGCTTCAAATAACAAAAGATAAGTTGTCCGTAGGCTTTCATTCATTAGCGGTATCACGTTAGGAAGAAATGAAAAACACATGTCAAAACAATCTTGTACAGTTTAAATATGTGCTATTGTGTATCAATAAACCTCAATTAAGCTGCAGAAAAACCCCAAAACGAAACAAAAAGAAACGAAAATGTTAACTTTACA
>SJYQ01096591.1:0-18849 GCA_006410935.1 Redunca redunca
ACCCAGGGATCAAACCTGTGTCTCCTGAATTGGCAGGTGGATTCTTTGCCACCGAGCTACCTGGGGAACCTGAGAAGGGATTTAGGTGTGACTAAAGGTTGAGCCAACAAGGTTTACTGAAGCAATACGTGGCTTCAGAAGACTGCAGATCTGGAGTCCTGAAGACAGTCTAGCATTTATTTCGTATCTGGTCACTGTGCTGTGTGACTCAGAAAAGGTACTTCTCCTCAGGAAGGCTAACAATCCAGTGGACAAGCTTAGATACACAAACAACTAAGTACAACTTCATAAGTAACAGAGTAAGTGCTGTAACACAAGTACAGACAAAGAACAGTGGAAGCACAGAGCAAAGAGCAGTGAGCTTGGGCTGCAGACATTTGATCAGCTTCAGAAAAAAGATACCCATTAGTGGGTAGAGGAATGTTTGCAAACACAATCTGCATTTGATAAGAACCCGGATTACCAGCCATCTATATGAATCCACTGCAAACTCAAGGTTTACATCTGGGGCTCCCACTGATATCCAGCAATCCACAGTAAATCCAGCATCGCAAAGCCAAGGACATGTTCATGAAAAGAGAATCAAACCAAATAGGTACACTAAGCCCGCATGCAAAGTAATTGCCTTTTAACTTTTTATTAAGGATAATATATACACAGAAATATGTATGTGTACTTGTAGAGGTTGGTAACTTAACACACCTGTTTATCCAGAAGCCACATTGAGAAACAAAACCTCGCCAGCTTTGCAGGAGATACCTCACATACCCTTCAGGTCACACCACCACACACCCCCAAGGTTCCTGATTTCTAACAGCAGAGCTTTCACAGGCTTCCCTGGTGACTCAGATGGTAAAGAATCTGCCTCTAATGCAGGAGACCCAGTTCCAGCCCTGGGTCAGGAAGATCTCCTGGAAAAGGGAATGGCAACCCCACTCCAATATTCTTGCCTGGACAATTCCATGGACAGAGGAGCCTGGCAGGCTACAACCCATGGGGTTGCAAAGAGTCAGACACAACCGAGTGACTAACACACACACACAACATACCCACACAGCCTGCACTGTTTTGTGTCCAGTTTGCCTCACTCAGAACTGTGCTCCTGAGACACGTTCATTATCGCTGTGCACAGCTGTTCTTATTGTTCTGTGGCATTCTGTTCTGTCGATGTACAGTTGAACAACTTGGGTCTGAACTGTGCAGGGGTTTTGTCAGCAGTAAATATTACACTACTTCACTATCCTAGGTTGGTTGAATCCTCTGACAATGAACCAGGGATATGCAGAGCTGACTCTTAAGTTACATGTGAATTTTTGACTGTATGAAGAGTTGGCACCACTAACCATGTTGTTCAAAGGTGAACTGAACTACAGTTTTTATCTGTTCTACTATTGATGTGCATTTGGATGGTTTCCAGTTTGGAGCTATTACAGATAATGCTGCTATAAATGTTCTAGTGCCTGTGTTTTGGTGAACAAGTGTGCACATTTCTATTTGGTGTATATTTGGTAGAATTGCTGTATCACAGCTGATTAATACTACCAAATAGTTTTCCAAACTGTACCAACTTACCCTCCTACAGTTTTTGAGAATCTCACTTGTTGTACATCTAACACTTGATGTTTCCCATCTGTCTCATCTTGACCATTCTCATGACAGACAGAGGATTGTCTTTTTCTTACTGATTTTTAGGAGTTCTTCATATATTTTGATATAAAAACCATTACTAGATGTATATATAGAGAAAATTTTTCCCTCATTATTTTTTTCATTCTCTTAATACTGTCTCCTGATGGACAGATCTTAATTTTAACATAATATATCTATCATTATTCTTTCATCATTAATGGGTTTTCTGTGTGTTTTTTTTCTTTTTTGCATTATCTATGAAGCCTGCCTACTTCCAGGTCAGAAAGAAGTTCTATTTTTTTGTCTTAAAGCCATATTGTTTACTTTTCACACTTAGACCTGCAATTCATGGAAATTATTTTTTTTAATTGCTGTAAGATCAGGATTGAGACAAAAAAAATTTTTCTGAATTTTTTACTGAAACAGTTATTTTAATTTACTTGAAATGTTTTATATCCACTGAAATAAGTAAGAATCAAATATATGTTATCATCTTAAATGTTTTCTATCATGAAATCTTAGTTTCAAGTATGCGGGAAATGTGGGTGTGTGTGTGTTTGACAAACTCAAATTTCCAGCAAATACTAGGGAGGAAATTAGAGAAGGAATAAGTTAATTTCAGTGCTGTAAATCTATCCTACAGATATTAAATTGGAGTGGTTCCACTGTGATTCTGCAGTTTCCATTCTATCCAGAAACAGCACGTAGTCTTTACGTGATTCTCAGTCCAAGAACCAGAATTTCTCCTGGTCACAGTAACGATGGGAACAGCATCTGGAGTATAAAATAGCAAAGTGGAGGGAATGTTGGCACTTTTGCCCTAGACCACCACAATTTCATTTGCAGCCCCTGCTATCACTCTGTATTATTTCCTTCAAATTCCATTTGAAAGAGTGATTGCTTTGTAATTTATATTCCAATAACCCTCTAAACCTCAAGTGCGTTACCACAACTCTCAGGCAGGAATTTGAGGGAAGGATGGTTGGAGGCTATTGCACTTATTAAATTCTATAAACAGTATATTCATTATGCTGAGAGCTGCTATATTTAAATAATTCAAATGTGCATTTTAGTTCTTTATGACTTCCCAGGTGGCTCAGTGGTAAAGAATCCACCTGCACTACAGGAGACACGGGTTCAATGCCTGGGTCAGGAAGATCCCCTGGAGAAGGGAATGGCAACCCACTCCAGTACTCTTGCCTGGAGAATCCCATGGACAGAGGAGCCTGGCGGGCCACAGTCCGTGGGGTCGCAAAGAGTCGGACACAACTTAGTGACTAAACAACAATAAAGACTGTGAAGATTTTTATTCCTCAAAGTAAACAGATGACACATAGAAGATTTAATGGCACATCATCCAACAGCTAGCTCCTCTTATTAAAAACTTTCAGAGAATAACAGGAAAGGTGGGAAATACATTTTGAATTTTCATGCAACCCAACTATCACACAAAATTTGTGTCTAAAACAAAATGTAAACTCAAAAGCCTCAGACTCAGTAGACTTAATCACTAATACATCATTGTCACATAAAAATGCTTTGTTCCACTCTGATACTCAACTAGAAGAAGTAAAATTTTAAAAATTGTGGGAGAGTTAAGGATTTGAACATTTAGTAGGTATTATGGTTAGAGACATCATGAGATGCTGGTCTGGAAGAAGCACAAGCTGGAATCAAGATTGCCGGGAGAAATATCAATAACCTCAGATATGCAGATGACACCACCCTTATGGCATAAGATGAAGAGGAACTAAAGAGCCTCTTGATGAAAGTGAAAGACGAAAGTAAAAAAGTTGGCTTAAAGCTCAACATTCAGAAAACTAAGATCATGGCATCTGGCCCCATCACTTCATGGGAAATAGATGGGGAAACAGTGTCAGACTTTATTTTTGGGGGCTCCAAAATCACTGCAGATGGTGATTGCAGCCATGAAATTAAAAGACGCTTACTCCTTGGAAGGAAGTTATGACCAATCTAGATAGCATATTTGGAGAGGGCAATGGCACCCCTCTCCAGTACTCTTGCCTGGAAAATCCCATGGACAGAGCCTGGTAGGCTGCAGTCCATAGGGTCTCTATGAGTCGGACACGACTGAACAACTTCACTTTCACTTTTCACTTTCATGCATTGGAGAAGGAAATGGCAACCCACTCCAGTGTTCTTGCCTGGAGAATCCCAGGGACAGGGGAGCCTGGTGGGCTGCCGTCTATGGGGTCGCACAGAGTCGGACACAACTGAAGTAACTTAGCACTAGCAGTAGCAGATAGCATATTAAAAAGCAGATACATTACTTTATCAACAAAGTTCCATCTAGTCAAGGCTTTGGTTTTTCCACTGATCATGTATGGATGTGAGAGTTGGACTGTGAAGAAAGCTGAGTGCTGAAGAATTGATGCTTTTGAACTGTGGTGTTGGAGAAGACTCTTGAGAGTCCCTTGGACTGCAAGGAGATCTAACCAGTCCATCCTAAAGGAGATCAGTCCTGGGTGTTCATTGAAAGGACTGATGCTAAAGCTGATACTCCAGTACTTTGGCCACCTCATGTGAAGAGTTGACTCATTGGAAAAGACCCTGATGCAGGGAGGGATTGAGGGCAGGAAGAGAAGGGAACGACAGAGGATGAGATGGCTGGATGGTATCACCGACTCGATGGACATGGGTTTGAGTGAACTCTGGGAGTTGGTGATGGACAGGGAGGCCTGGCGTGCTGCGATTCATGGGGTCGCAAAGAGTCGGACACGAGTGAGCGACTGAACTGAACTGATCTGAACTGATGGTTAGAGACTGTCATTAAATTCTTAGGTGTGCTTATTGTTAAGTCTTTTAAAACTTAAATTTAGCCTTTAGAGATGCACTCTGAAATATTTATGGATGATATGATGTGATGTCAGGGGTTTGCTTCACAATTAGCCACTCAGGTTGGTATGGAGTGAGTGGGATTTGGACAAAACAAATTGACAGTGAATTGATTGATTGTTTAAAGCTGAGTGCTTGGTACATAGAAATTGATTATATTATTTTTCTCTATTTTTGTTTATTTTTGAAGTTTCAAAATATTTTATTTCTGATATTCATTAATATGCTGAGGCAGTAATCTTTCCCATATTTTTCTGTTTTGCTTAAAGTACTATTTAATGCTTTTCTTGATTCTATTAATGTCTCTAATATACATACTTGTGTTCTGAAAATTGGGGTAGAGGGTTGCTGTTTCACTTTGGAAAGTTGTTCTATCTAATTTAAAAACAAAAATAACACAAAAATACGTGTATGCATATGTTATCTATAAAATCATTTATTCATTTCTTTATATATGTATATATGTGCACATGGCTTCCCAGGTGGCTCAGTGGTAATGAATCCGTCTGCATTCCTGGAGACTCTTGTTCGATCCCTGGGTTAAGACGATCCCCTGGAACCAGAAGTGGCATCCCACCCCAGTATTCTTGTTGGGATAATCCCATGGACAGAGGAGCCTGGCAGGCTACAGACCATGGGTTCACAAAGAGTCAGACACACTGAGTGACTAAGCACTCATGCACATATACGTACATATACAGCAAAGGTGCACTAATGCAGTGGAAATGTTGGTTATGTTAATGGTTCAAGTAAGAATTCATTTTTGCAGGAAATAGAGTTTTTATTGAAGTATAGTTGATTTATAGTGTTGTATTTTTTCAGGTGAATGGCATAGTGATTCAGTATTTTTGCAGACTGTATTCCATTATAGATTATTATACAATAGTATAATAATAATTAGATTATTATACAGTAATGGGTAAAACTCTATATACTAACTCACCATCAGTCTAAATGGGCAAAACTTTATTCTGTTCTTAAAGATCATGGAGAAATATTTGTATAAAATGCCTCCTTCAGTTGTTTTAAGGTTGACTATTGTGTTAGTATGACTTCTTATTTCTGTGACTCAAAACAAAATCAATTTATTATTTGTATTAAAAAATTACCACTAGCTTTCAAAAACACAAATCTATCACCTTACAGTTCTGGAAGGCACAAGTCCAAAAGGGTCTCACTGGGCTCCATTCCAGGTGTTGGTAGAGCTGCCTTCCTTCTAGAGGCTCAAGGGGAGAAACCTTGCCTTTTTTATCTTCTAGAGATTGTCCCAGTTTCCTTAGCTCATGGTTCCTTCCTTCATCTTCAAAGTCAACAACTGCTAGCAAATTCTTCTTGTACTTCTTCCCTCCAACTTCCTATCTCCCTTGTCCACTTGTAAGGACCCTTGTGATTATACTGGGCCCACCTGGATAATTCAGAGTAATGTTCCCATTCAAAGGTCAACATATTGGTAAACTTAACTTCTATCTGTAGTTTAATTCTCCCTTGCCAAGTAACATGACATCTTCATAGATTCCTAGGATTAGGACATGGAATTGGAGGTGGGAGAGGAAGGAAGCATTAGTTATTCTTCCTCCCCTGCTGTCTTTTCTATAACAAAGAAAGTGCTTATGTGTAGGCAATTGTTATCCTTCTCTTGGCAATTTAAAACTTATTCCATTTTTTTCCCCTAGAGGAAATGGAGAAAAAAATGAAAAACAATTAAACTCTTGCTTCAGAAGCAATAAAACCGAACCAGGTCCTAACCTGATTGTAATATATTTGACTTTTTATGAAATATAGTAAGGAATTCTATATCCAGAAAAAGCAGAAAAGTAGAAATATAATTTAAGGACATACAATGCTGAGAAGTTTGAGTTTTACAGATTCATGTCTAAAAAGTGGGTAAGTTTATCCTCTACTCATAGTGAAAAAGCAATACAAACTGTAGGACTCTGTGTCTGTAACATTGTTGAAGACAAAATTATAAAAACAGAGAACAGATAAGTGCTTGCAGGGGGTAGGAAAGAGGAAGGAAGGTGTGGTTTTAAGGGAGCAGCAGGAGAAAATTCCCTAGTGGTGACAGAAGAGTAGTATATCTTGATGGTGGTGATGGCTTTAGGCATCTATATCTGCATGTAATGAAGGGTCAGAGAATTACACACAGACTTTTTTTTTTTTAATGAGGGCATGCAGAAGGAATTTGACTAAAGTCTGTAGTCTAATTAATTGTATTATGCCAGTCCATTTCCTGGTTTTGATTATGCACGTTGGGAAAGCTGAGTGATGTTTGTAACTATTTTTGCAGCTTCTTGTGAGTCTATAATTATTTCGAACATATGTTGATTTTTTAATGTGTGTTTATAAAACAAGAGAGAAGTGAGAGTGTGGGCAGATGGTTAAAAGTTGAAGATAAGCACTTAAACATCTGCCGCCCATGTTTAAATTAGGAAAAGTGGACTTTATTTATGGTTTAACATTTGATGGAAACATGGGCCAAATAAATTAATACAATATGGGTTCTCAAAATGCATTTTAATTCTTAAGTCATTCCAGATCTCTAGTCTCATATGTACTTCAAATTCAATACACTAAATAGTTCTATCCTTAATCCAGTAGCTAAAAAAAAGAGAAGAAAGTGTAATGTTGTTTGGTTTCTTTAGAAGCACCAAAAGTTAAGTCATCAGACTGGTCTGAAAAGAAACCACATGAACCGCTTCAATTCCCATCCTACATGAGCTCTGAGGGAGTGGAGTGTATTCAGAAAGAGGTTCTCCTACTGGGTTTGCAAGAAGCCAGACCTCTGATGGGGACCTTTTTTTTTTTTTTGTAATGTTAAAATTTATTTTTAATTGAAGTACAAATGATTTATAATATTACATTCATTTCAGGTGTATGACATAGTGATTCAGTATTTTTAAACATTATAAAATGCTCACCCCTATAAGTCTACTTACCATCTGTCACTGTACAAAGTTATTCCAATATTATTGACTATTTTCTATGCTGTATTACATCCCTGCGGCTTATTTATTTTATAACTGGAAGTTTGGACTCAATCTATGGGGACCTTTAAAAAGAGGATTCAAATCTTCACTTTGAGATAGTCAAGACAATTCCAGAAAGCACCTTTCAAAAATATGTCAAATTTTCAAATATGTGTGTTTACTCGGAGTTCAAAACATTTCAAAACAATCATCCTCACTGTGCTGGGAAGAAATGCAGTCTCAATGACCTCTCAACAGAGGGAAAAAAGGAAATATTTTATACAGACTGATAATTTTGGGGTGACCTGATGATGAGGGTCTGAAATAAAGAAGTAGCAACATCAATTTGATAATGCTAGAGAAGTAG
Organism: Redunca redunca; assembly: GCA_006410935.1. Taxonomy (NCBI): domain Eukaryota; kingdom Metazoa; phylum Chordata; class Mammalia; order Artiodactyla; family Bovidae; genus Redunca; species Redunca redunca. Next base: position 7,819 of record SJYQ01096591.1, read on the forward strand.
CAGAAATTGACAAGAGACAGGGAACTCAGAAAGAGTTATCTGGGGGTTGCTAAATCTGGGATTTGTTTGAATCTTGCAGTCTCTGAAAGATTCTGGGAGCTGGTTCCTGTGTTCCTTTTCATAGAGGATTAGGAAACTCGTATTAGATCAGTTAAGCAACCAAAAAATAGAAATAGAATTTCCATTTTCTGATTTTTGCACATATATATATATATATGTATGTGTGTGTGTGTGTGTGTATATATATATATATATAATCAGAAGTTTGTTCAAAATAGTATCTATTCCTAACCAACTGAAGTAAGGCAGGTTCAAATCCCTGTTTTGTCACTTGCTGACAATGTGAGTTGGGGAAGTCTATAAAATAAACTGAGTCTAAATTGCATCATCTGTCAAAGAGAATTATAATAATGGCTGACATTTATTGAGAAATTGCTATTTTGCAAGCCCAGATATAAATTCCTTATACAAATGGCCTCATTTAATCCTAGTATAACAATAATAGTAAAATACTACTTATCTCACAGGAAATTATTCTATGTGAGGAATAAATGCACTCCTAAGTATTAAAACCCCAGCCCTTTGTGTGTGAAACATACTCAATACTAAGTAACTATTGTTTCCTTCCTTTAGTTTCTCTAATTCACATATTTTCTAAAGCAGGGATTTAGGTTTGAAGAGCGGCTGGCCACACCCTGTTGGGGTCTCTGTTAATGAAGCTGAAAGTGTATTACTGAAATATTTACATAAGCGTCTTACAAGTCTAGGAATTTAACTCTTAAAATAAATAATTACATCTTTAACTCCCCAGACTCTATAAATTAGATATAAAAATAGCACCCCCAAATGATGTCTATAAAAAATACATTTTTCTCAAAAGCATGGCGCCATATAGACGAAGCATAATTATTATTCTTGTTGGGTTGATGTTAATTAGGATCAGCTTTTTTATGGGATGATTGCGTGTAGATGTACCGTCGCGTGTAGATGTACAGTCTTATACTAGCTCCTGAGCCTGTACACTAATCCTGAGCTCTGCTCTATGATGGACATAAACCTGCTCCCAAGGTCAGCCTTTTCTGTGGCTGTAGCACTAGGATTCATTCAGAATTTGCTTTGGACCCAAATTTCTTCCTTTCTCTCCTCCACAAAAGGTCCTCCTCTGGAGCATCACCTTCTCTAGAAACACTGACTTCCCCCAAGGAATTTGAGCCTGAAGGTCATCATTAGCAGTACCTTTTGGAAGGATTTAGTTAGATGTTTCATGCTAGACATTACAAAAAAAACCCTCTTTCTCCTGTATGTGAACAATGTTTGAGGAGGAAATGGAGCACCTAGGAAAGCTCGGTGAATGCTCAGTCCCCACAGACTTATACTATTAGAAAGTTTAAAAAATATGAATTGAGGATAAGAATAAGCCTAGGTCAGTTCAGCCTAAATGGCATAAATAATACCATTCTAGGAAAATTTCACTTTGTTCTTGTTGTTCAGTAGCTAACTTGTGTCCGATTCTTTGTGACCCCACTGACTATAGCATGCCAAGCTTCCCTGCCCTTCACTATCTCATGTAGTTTGCTCAAACTCATGTCCATTGAGTCAGAGATCCCATCCAACCATCTCATCCTCTGTCGTCCCCTTCTCCTCCTGCCTTCAATCTTTCCCAGCATCAGGGTCTTTTCCAATGAGTTGGCTCTTCACATCAGGTTGCCAAAGTATTGGAGTTTCAGCTTCAGCATCAGTCCTTCCAATGAATATTCAGGGCTGATTTCCTTTAGGATGGACTGGTTGGATCTCCTTGCAGTCCAAGGGACTCTCAAGAGTCTACTCCACACCACAGTTCAAAAGCATCAATTCTTAGGCGCTCAGCCTTCTTTATGTCCAGCCCTCACATCGATCTCTGCTTTTTAATACGCTCCCTACATTTGTCACAGCTTTTCTTCCAAGAAGCAACCGTCTTTCAGTTTCATGGCTGTGCTTACTGTCTGCAGTGATTTTGGAGCCCAAGAAATAAAGTCTGTCATGGTTTCTATTTTTTCCCCACCTATTTGCCATGAAGTGATGGGACCGGATGCCATGATCTTCGTTTTTTAAATATTGAGTTTTAAGTTAGCTTTTTAAACTCTCCTCTTGCACTTTCATCAAAAGACTTCCTCTTCACTTTCTGTTATTAGAGTGGTAAATTTCACTTAGTCCTTTACAGAAACACTTAACACTCTGTTGTGAGAGATGATAATTTCATAGCAACTTCTTATTTCTTCCTTTCTTGCCTTCATCCTCAGTTGTAGCTAGGGTATTCGCTTTTTTGTCCTGTACCACTGAAGGATTTCTAAATCTTTGATAAGAGTAGTAATTTTCTTCCTCTGTTTCAACAGCTTCTGAGATGGCTACCCATCAGTCCAGTTCAGTCGCTCAGTCGTGTCTGACTCTTTGGGAACCTATAGACTACAACATGCCAGGCCTCCCTGTCCACCACCAACTCCCGGAGTTTACTCAAACTCATGTCCATTGAGTTGGTGATGCAATCCAACCGTCTCAACCTCTGTCATCCCCTTCTCCTCCTACCTTCAATCTTTCCAGCATCAGGGTCTTTTCAAATGAGTCAGTTCTTTGCATCAGGTGGCCAGTATTGGAGTTTCAGCTTTAACATCTGTCCTTCCAATTAATACTCAGGACTAATCTCCTTTAGGATGGACTGGTTGGATGTCCTTGCAGTCCAAGGGACTCTCAAGAGTCTTCTCTAACACCACAGTTCAAAAGCATCAATTTTTCAGTGCTCAGCTTTCTTTATAGTCCAACTCTCACATCCCTACATGAATACTGGAAAAACCATAGCTTTGACTAAGACGGACCTTTGTTGGCAAAGCAATAACTCTGCTTTTTAATATGCTATCTAGGTTGGTCATAACATTTCTTCCAAGGAGTGAGCGTCTTTTAATTTCATAGCTGCATCACCATCTGCGTTGATCTTGGAGCCCCCCAAAATGAAGTCTGTCACTGTTTCCACTTTTTCCTCCTTCTACTTGCCATGAAGTGATGGGACGGGATGCCTTGATCTTAGTTTTTTGAATGTTGAGTTTTAAGTCAGGTTTTTCACTCTCATCTTTCACTTTCATCAGGAGGCTCTTTAGTTCTTCACTTTCTGCCAGAAGGGTGGTGTCATCTGCATATCTGAGGTTATTGATATTTCTCCCAGCAATCTTGATTCCAGCTTGTGCTTCTTCCAGCCCAGAGTTTCTCATGCTGTACTCTGCGTATAAGTTAAATAAGCAGGGTGACAATATATAGCCTTGACATACTCCTTTCCTGATTTGGAACCAGTCTGTTGTTCCATGTCTAGTTCTAACTGTTGCTTCTTGACCTGCATACAGATTTATCAGGAGGCAGGTCAGGTGGTCTGATATTCCCATCTCTTTCAGAATTTTCCACAGTTTATTGTGATCCACACAGTCAAAGGCTTTGGCATACTCAATAAAGCAAAAGTAGATGTTTTTCTCGAACTCTCTTGCCTTTTTGATGATTCAGTGGATGTTGGCAATTTAATATCTGGTTCCTCTGCCTTTTCTAAATCCTGCTTGAACATCTAGAAGTTCATCATTCACATACTGTTGAAGCCTGGCTTGGAGAATTTTGAGTATTACTTTGCTAATATGTGAAATGAGTACAATTGTGTGGTAGTTTGATCATTCTTTGGCATTGCCTTTCTTTTTGATTGGAATGAAAACTGACCTTTTCCAGTCCTGTGGCCACTGCTGAGTTTTCCAAATTTGCTGGCATATTGAGTGCAGCACTTTCACAGCATCATCTTTCAGGATTTGAAATAGCTCAACTGGAATTCCATCACTTCCACTAGCTTTGTTCATAGTGATGCTTCCTCAGGTCTACTTGACTTCGCAGTCCAGGATGTCTGGCTCTAGGTGAGTGATCACACCATCATGATTATCTTGGTTGTGAAGATCTTTTTTGTACAGTTCTTCTGTGTATTCTTGCTACCTCTTCTTAATATCTTCTGCTTCTGTTAGGTCCATACCATTTCTGTCCTTTATCAAGCCCATCTTTGCATGAAATGTTCCCTTGGTATCTCTAATTTTCTTGAAGAGATCTCTAGTCTTTCCCATTCTATTGTTTTCCTCTATTTCTTTGCAATGATTGCCGAGGAAGGCTTTCTTATCTCTCCTTGCTATTCTTTGGAACTCTGCGTTCAAATGGGTATACCTTTCCTTTTCTCCTTTGCCTTTCACTTCTCTTCTTTTCACAGCTATCTGTAAGGTCTCCCAGACAGCCATTTTGCCTTTTTGCATTTCTTTTTCTTGAGAATGGTCTTGATCTGTCTCCTTGGTCTGATCTCCTTGGTCATTGTACTGTCTCCTGTACAGTGTCACGAACCTCCATCCATAGTTCTTCAAGCACTTTGTCTATCAAATCTAATCCCTTGAATCTATTTGTCACTTCCACTCTATAATCGTAAGGGATTTGATTTAGGTCATAGCTGAATAGACTAGTCGTCTTCCCTAATTTCTTCAATTTAAGTCTAAATTTGGCAATAAGGAGTTTATGATCCCTGTTTTTGCTGACTGTATAGAGCTTCTCCATCTTTGGCTGCAAAGAATATAATTAATCTGATTTCACTGTTGACTATCTGGTGAAGTCCACGTGTAGAGTCTTCTCTTGTGTTGTTGGAAGAGGGTGTTTGCTGTGACCAGTGTGTTCTCTTGGCAAAACTCTATTAGCCTTTGCCCTGCTTCATTCTGTACTCCAAGGCCAAATTTGCCTATTACTCTAGGTGTTTCTTGACTTCCTACTTTTGCATTCCAGTCCCCTATAATGAAAAGGACATCTTTTTTGACTGTTAGTTCTAGACGATCTTGTAGGTCTTCATAGAAGCGTTCAACTTCAGCTTCTTCAGCATTACTGGTCAGGGCATAGACTTGGATTACTGTGATATTGAATGGTTTGCCTTGGAATGAACAGAGATCATTTTGTCGTTTTTGAGATTGCATCCAAGTACTGCATTTCTGACTCTTGTTGACTGTGATGGCTACTCCATTTCTTCTAAGGGATTCTTGCCCACAGTAGTAGTCATCTGATGGCATGTTCTAATAACCAGTAAATAACAGTGAAATCAGTATACTCAGAAGCATTAAGTGAGTTGTATTTTGTAAGTCACAGAATTTCAGAGCTGCAGGAGCCCTCAGGCACAAAGTGGTCTCTGTGGGTCCCACTCCTCTTGAGTTGTTTATGAAAGATTGAGTCTGTAGCTAATACCAGTAGACTTCATTTTTTTCAGCTTCTTCAGCATTACTGGTCTGGGCATAGACTTGGATTACTGTGATATTGAATGGATTGCCTTGGAAATGAACAGATGATCATTCTGTTGTGAATGAACAGAGGTCATTCAGATGCGCTAAATGATTGTTTCCTCTCGCATTAGATGTCTGCTAAATAGGTAATCTGCAATAAGGTATAGAAACATACTTTCAAAGTGGTCTTCTGGGACCAATAGTACATGCCCATTACATCTTTCTAACTATCAAGTCATAATACTGCTCTCAATTTCTAACTGTGAAAGACTGTTTAATAACTTTTCTTCCCAGCGATAATGACTATGTTTTAATTGAGACATTCTACTGTGCTTGAATCATCATCTGAGAACCATTGGCTCTTCAAATATTAAGGAACATGTAGAAATGCATCTATCATATCTTATAATATATGAAGAATTTTTAATATATCAATAGTCCTGTTTAGCATGGCATGGCCTAATAACAATTGCAAAAATTAAAATTTTGTGCTAAATAAGCTTAAAATCAGCTTTATTGCATAAATCACAGAATTTTAATGCTTGAGTGATCTAAATCATGAAATGTTCTTCCATGATCTTAATGTCTTGGGGAATTTGATGAAAGGCAATAATAACAATAGGCTTTTAACAAAATACTGATTTAGACCACCTCTTTCATTTTTCAGAGAGGGCAACTGAAGTTCCATAGGTTAAGATTTGACCAAAGCCACAAGCAAGTTCTAGAACCCAAGTGTGAACTGAAGCCTAGGTGCCCTGTCACCTGACTGGTTGCAGTTTTTATTAGTGAAAAAAACTGCTTACTATTGCATCTCTACTAAAAGCCAGGCAATATTCCAAGATGTTTTACACATCAGTTCAGTTCAGTCGCTCAGTTGTGTCCAACTCTTTGTGACCCCATGAACTGCAGCACACCAGGCCTCCCTGTCCATCACCAACTCCCAGAGTTCACTCAAACCCATGTCCATCGAGTCGGTGATACCATCCAGCCGTCTCATCCTCTGTCGTCCGCTTCTCCTCCTGCCCCCAATCCCTCCGTGCATCAGGGTCTTTTCCCATGAGTCAACTCTTCGCATGAGGTGGCCAAAGTACTGGAGTTTCAGCTTTAGCATCATTCCTTCCAAAGAACACCCAGGACTGATCTCCTTTAGAATGGACTGGTTGGATCTCCTTGCAGTCCAAGGGACTCTCAAGAGTCTTCTCCAACAACACAGTTCAAAAGCATCAATTCTTCGGCGCTCAGCTTTCTTCACAGACCAACTCTCACATCCATACATGACCACTGGAAAAACCATAGGCTTGACTAGACGGACCTTTGTTGGCAAAGTAATGTCTCTGCTTTTCAATATGCTATCTAGTATTAGTCCTTAAATTTAAAAACAATAAACCCCTACAAGGTAGTGATTATTTCCCCATTTTACAAAAATACTCAAGTCTTGAGGATTAAGTAATTTGCCCAAGTTCTCTTAAGTAATTCAACAACAGAGCCAAGATTTAAATTTCTGTATATCCAAACTTCAAAGCAAAAAAAAAAAAAATGTTACATTCCACTGCTTTTCTTTCTAGTTCTTAGATATTAAAATATAAACATTCTGGAAACAGTATTTCATCAGATGGAGTTGATCTATGAGAAACAAACACATCAAAACTTAAAAATGAACAGTGTTATTAGGTTCTAACCTTGAAGTATCTAAAAGTAAAGCCCCCAAATTTCCAAGTTCTACACGTCACATTTCCTCCTGACCCATAACATGATGAAGATAAAGATATATGTCTGTGCACTATTTCTGGACTAGTAATACACTTCACAGAAAATTCTAAATCTCATTTCCTATACCTGTGACCTTTGCTACAATGCTAAGAGGAGTATGAGTTCCCCCTAACGTTATGACAATAAATTAGACGCTTCCATCCAGCAGTCATAACTGCAGGATCACCATCAGGAAAAACAGCCCTCTAATCTCCAAGTCCACTTCCTGACTGCCGTGGGGGTTTGGGGGCATCCTTAGGAAAGTAGGTAGAATAACAAGAAGGTCACTTCTGTGGTTGGCTCTCTGACTGAAATAATGCCCATCAACAATTAGTTTGTTGTGGACTTCACTTTGAATTTATAAAAGCAAATTTAAAACATGTAGTTGTTTACCTCTCCTTATTCCAAGAGGAAGATCAAAAGGAGGCTTATCATGACGGGAGAGGGTTTATTTCCATCTCAGAACAAAAGACAAAAGATTCTGTGTCCTTTCCTTTCCTTTGAGGTTCCTGTGTTCCTTTCCACTCCCTTTCCTGATTGGCAATAATACCCTGACCATCAGTCTATGTATTTTAAGCATAAAAATCAATTTCAGGGACTTGTCTCATTTATTTTCATGATAGGTACAGTAAAAATGGCACCAAATTGCTGTTGGTGGTAAAAGATTTTTTTTTTAAACCCTCTTAGATTTTCCTTTCTGGAACCTGATGATACAATGAACTGAAGTGGATCTGGGACAATATCTAGATACAGATTAGAGCTCTGAGAAGAAGAGTTTCATCTGGGAAATGATACTGGCTTGGCCACCCATTAAAATTTTGGAAAGCCATCTAATATTCATATTGGTAAATTTCTTTATAGAGAAGCAGCTCTAAAAACTGTGCTGCTTTACTTAAGAAAAGCCTTAATGACACAGTTTCTATCTTAGATGTGACCTCTAAGAAATAAAAAATGGAGATTTGAATCCAGTGTGGCAGCATTACTAGAAACGTGCTCACTGTGGCAATGTTTTCACTGTGGCATAGACAGGCTTTATTTGCAAGAATTAGTCTGATCCTCATTTTCAGATGCTGTATAGTCCTTGGGGCAGAAAAAATGAAGAGAAAACATGAATTTGTTGTATTTTTTTTTTAAAACAGAGTCAGACTCTACATGGACTAAGTAAATTGTACTCAGTAGTACTGTGAGTCACAAAAGACCAGGTTGATTGATTGAGTAATCTAAAAATAAGAAGTTTAGTTTTTGCTTTTGTTTTAAATCATGATTTCATAAAATGCCCAGTTGGAGATTTGACAGCGAAATTCATCCATGCAGGTGATGCCATTTGCAAGACTGTATAGACTCAAGAAATACTGGTTTGCGGGGCTCCTTCTAGAGTTAAGTCACTGATCCAGCGGCAGTTGGCAGAGAAGATGGTTTCCATAGCTGCTGTGGCGAATTCTGACATAGCCAGACTCACAGGAAAAGCTGCGCATCCTTGGGAGCTGGACTCTGATTTTAGGCATCATCAATTAGGCCACAAATAACAGCGTCAAGACCCAGAAGATAAAATGTTTCCCCACTGAGAGGCCATTCAGTTTTAACCTGTAATCCTCAGGGAAATGAGTGTAAGAACCCAGGTAAATCCAAAGGGAGCTATGGTCCAGGTCCCACACATAATACATGTAATTCTGTGTCATCAGAGTCGTTTACTAAAGAGTCCCCAAATCCCTAATGTGAAGATTAAATTCTACTGCAACCTTTCAGAAAAAGTCTCAACCAATTAGTCTTAAGAACCTAGGAAATGTTAAGACCAAGGGTGGTTTGGCAAAGTCCGCTTCTGTTAGCTTTTGTATCTTTTAGTCCCTTAACTCCCTTTTTAACCATTTTCCGAATTATCTTCTTGCTGAGTGTTTACCCTAGAATGTACACAGATTTCTTCCACTAGAAAAGGTCTTCTGTTCATTTCCTCTAGTTGTATAGTTCAGCTCTATACAGGTCTTCTTGAAGTCTTCTGATTTGTTTGTTCAGAATTCAGTCCATTTTCATGGTTTTGTTTCCTTTGAAAGGAGATGAACTGGATACAATTTCTCTAACTTTCTTCATTCTCATCATATGGAAGTGGGTTCAGGGCTCAGGAAACCTGCCTTCTTTCTTGCCAGTTCTGACAAATAGGAATTTTCTCAAGAGCCACAAGGCAGCTAACTACCAGCACCCGCTGGACTTACCTTCCAGCCCCAACCTGCTTCCTTTCTCATAGGCAGACCTGATATGAAATAGGAAACCTTTGGCAGATTTTAAACAGCAAAACACGCAATCAAAAGTGTGTTTGAGAAAAAATTAGTCAGCAGCCTCAAGTTGGCTTGTTTGATCAGTTTAAATAAGATGACTTAAGCAGCAGAGAGATCAGATACTAGGAGACTAGTTAATGGTCAGTGGTCCTAATGAAAAGTAATGACGTCGTGAGTGAGGGCAGTAGCAAGGGCAATGGGAGATGCCCTGCAGAGGTCAGATGTGTTGGGCTTAATAGCTCATCAGCTGTGTGGGAAGAGAATGACATGCAGCGGTGGGTGGTCAAAAAAGATGCTGGGACCTGAGCTCGTTTGACTTCTGTGATATCATGCCGTTAAGGAAAGACTGAGAGGAGAGATGGTCCGTTTAGTTAGCGCTCAGTTACTCAGTCGTGTTCAACTCTTTGCGACCCCATAGACTTTAACCCGCCAGGCTCCTGTGTCCATGGAATTTCCCAGGCAAGAATACTGGAGTGGGTTGCCATTTTCCTTCCTCAGTTTAGTTGAGGTATGTTACTGGACATGTGCTGTAAGATACAGAGATAAGACTTCTTCCCAACCTTCGTAACTCGCTTCCCACCTCTCAGAAGATTGCCCCGGCTCAGTGACATAATTAGTGATATAGCACCTAGCTGTACCACTAGGGGGGCGTAATAGGAGTGAACCTAAACACTTTTTTTCTGGGTTAGCTTTCTGGACTTCTCTAATTCTCTGAGTGACTCAGATGAGCCAATATGAGTGTATAGAGAATCATTGTCAGTCATGTGTGGTCAGCCTATTTAGCCAGGGTAGGGGAATCCACAGAGGTGCAGATGTTAATGGTTTCATTGGAGCCTCCCGATGATTTGGCTATACTCTTCAGGAAAATGTAGCTGAAGTAGCAACTGTTTGAGTTTCAGGAAGCCAGGTCAAATCTTCCTTTCCAAAAGAGCCATGGCAAACAGAAATCCTGGCCCTGGGTCCATTGTCAACTAACAGTTCTGTGCCAACAGAACACTCATTCAGGGAGAGACCACTAGCTGGGTGTTGAAACTAAGTGCTCACGACTAGACACTTTCATGACAAGGTCAGAATCTCTCTGGAAATATAGAAATACTGCTCCTCAGTCTATACGCCATTTATCTACCAGTCACCTTTTCAGTGTATCATGCTCAAACCACTTTAAGCTCTTTGCCTTCTGATTAAAGCCAGTCATCCTTCTTTCATCTGCCTTTTTTTTAACTTAACATTGAAAATCCATTTAGACCACAGTATAAAATAAAGTTGCTAGATTTAGCAAATAAAAATAACCAGCACTCAGTGAAATTTGGATTTCTGATAAACGGTGAGGGTTTTGTTTTTTTAGGTATATCCCAAATATCACATGGGATATGATGTGATATATTTTTGTGCACTAAGATATTACTTGATATATATCTGAAACTCCAGTGCCTCTGAGCATCCTGCATTTTATCTGGCAATGTGACTGCAAAGAGAAAGCAACTTGAAAACCACTTCCAGAGCCAGATCAGCCTCCATTCTGCTGCTTACCTGTTCTCACGGTGGTCTCCTTTACTCGTCTCCAAGGCTATCTCATGTCCACAAGCTTGTGCTCACAAAATACTGCAAAACCCACCAGGAAGTGGAAAGTCCAGGCTCACAATCTCTTCTGATTTGGATTTAACTTTACAGTCATCATAGCTCCTTTTTCACTAATATAGTTTTGCAGGTTATTC
>SJYQ01096592.1:0-29363 GCA_006410935.1 Redunca redunca
GGCTTCCGGTTGGCTCAGTGGTAACAATGCAGGAGATACGGGCCCAATCCCTGGGTCAGGAAGATCCCCTGGAGAAGGAAATGTCAACCCACTTTAGTATTCTTGCCTGGGAAATCCCAAGGGCCAAGAAGCTGGGCAGGCTACAGTCCATGGGGTATTGAAAGAGTTGGACACAAGTTAGTAACTAAACAACAACAGAGTTCCCCAGCCAGGGATCAAACCCTCGTCCCCTGCATTGCAAGGCAGATTTAACCACCAGGGAGGCCTCCCATAATCTACTTTTCCCCGGCTCTTTTTTTTTTTTTTAACATTTAAATAGACAATTTATTATTTTCATTTTCCAAGTGTTTTCTTTTTCTATCGGGGGGAAAAAAAGAAATCTTAAGGATAGTTGTCACTTGCTGCCAAATTGGGGGTAGTCTTTCTCTGGTGGTTTAGTCTCTTAAGTTGCATCTGACTCTTGTAACCCCATGGACTATACCCTGCCAGTCCATGGGATTCTCCTCTGTCAATGGGATTCTCCAGGCAAGAATACTGGAGTGGGTTGCCATTTCCTTCTCCATCCCCAGCTCTTTAGAGAGAGGCAGCTGAGTGAGGGCAGCACCTAGCAGAGGCCTGGCACTTCGGGTGAGGAGACTGAGGCAACATGGTGTGTGGGGACAGCGCTGCCTGCAAGTCAGGAGACCTGGACTCTACGTCCAGTCCTGCCACTTGACCTTGGGCAGGTTTCCTCCTTGGAGCTCAGTCAGTTGCCGCTGCCTACATCCACAGAGCCCCACCCTGGGATACAGAGAATAATTGTGCTTGTCGTCAGGAAACGGACTATCAGGGGAGACGGACAGATGCACTTCTGGAACGAAAAGCGCTTAGTGCAAATATGAGCTGCATGTGGAGTGCCTTGAGGACACAAGAATGGGAGTCGGCTGGGACAGGCTTCACAGAGGAGGTGGGGTTCCTACAGGATTTGAGAGACGAGTAGAAATTTGTTAAGTAAATAGATATAAATATATTTTGAATGCTAGGGCCGAGCTCTGTTATACCTGCTGTATCTGTTAGGTCTTTTAGACCCAACGCTTATTCTATCTAAGATGAGAGTGGTAAAAAGGAGCCCTGGCTCTAGAGCCAGACTGCCGGCCTTCAACAGGCTCTACCATGTACAAGCTGTAGAACTCTGAGTGGGTTCTTTACTTGGTGCTTTTTGGTTTCTGCATCTATAAATTGGGGATAAACCCTATAGCTCAGATGGTAAAGAATCTACCTGCAATGCAGGAGACCGGGGGTTTGATCCCTGGGTCAGGAAGATCCCCTGGAGAAGGAAATGGCAATCCACTTCAGTATTCTTGCCTGGAGAATTCCAAGGACAGAGGAGCCTGGTGGGCTACAGTCCATGGGGTCACAAAGAGTCGGACATGGCTAAGTGACTAACACACACAAGTGAGCATTGTATAAATGAGTATTTATGGAGAATGCTTAGAATACTGCCTTGAATGCAATTACGTCATTCCAGAGTGGAGGACTCAGCTGGAACATGATGTGAGGGCGGTCTGCTGGCAAAGCAGGGACTCTGTTGAGGATCTGGGTGGGTCTGGCTGGCTGAGCAGTGCATCCTTCTTGGTGGGAGGAGCTCCAGGCAGTATACAATGAACTATATGTTCCTAGCTGGATCCTTTAGACACTGTGGGATAGGAGTAGGAAATTTAAAAATTAACACATGTTCTGAGGGACTTCCCTGGTGGTTCAGTGGCTAAGACTCCCAATGCAGGGGCCCCGGGGTTCAATCCCTGGTCGGGAAACTAGATCCCACATGCAGCAACCAAGAGTTCACATGCCACAACTAAAAGGTCCTGTGTACACAACTAAGACCCAGCATAGTCAAATAAATAAACATAAATAGATAAAGTTAATGTGTGTTCCAGAATGTCAAGCATTGCATGGGCAATAGGGAGTAAGATGAGGCTGAAAATATATGTTGGGACCACATCTTGAAGGACCTGGAATCTGTGCAAAGCAGTTCACTCTCTACAGGTGAAGTGGAGCGGGATGGTTTGTTTTATATTAGAGCAAGTGGCAGCACTGTCAAAACTAGACTGGGATGGGAAAGAAGAAGGCTTATGGGAAGGCTGGTACAAGAGTGCAGGTAAGGGATGATGACTTGGATGCAGGTCCTGGCAGTGGGCTGAAGAGGAGGATGGAGACTGGAGACTTTCTGAGATAGAAATATCAGTTTTTAGTGAGTAGGTTTAAAGACCACTTGTCTATCGACAGAAGAATGGATAAAGAAGATGTGGTACATATATACAATGGAATATTACTCAGCCTTAAAAAAGAGTGAAACAATGCCATTTGCAGCAACATGGATGGACCCAGAGGCTGTCATACTGAGTGAATAAGTCAGAGAAAGACAAGTATCATACGATATCTCTTATGTGTGGATCTTAAAAGAATGGTACAAATGAACTTATTTACAAAATAGAAATAGAATCACAGATGTAAAAGACAAACTTATGGTTACAGGGGGCAGGGGAGAAGAGGGATAAATTGAAGATTGGGACTGATGTATACACACTACTATATATAAAATAGATAACTAAGAAGGACCTGCTGTATAGCTCAGGGAACTCTACTCAGTACTCTGTAATGGCCTGTATGAGAAAAGAATCTTAAAGTGGATCTATATATATGTATGTCTGTATATATGTAAATAGATATATAACTGATTCATTGCGCTGTACAGCAGAAAGTAACACAACACTGTAAATCAACTATACCCAATAAAAAAAACACAACACTGATATACAGCCTGATACACAGTGATATATTTCTCTGAGCTGGAGAATACAGGTGTAACAAGCTCAGAGAGGATAATTTGTTGGCAGTTGAGTTAATGCTTGGCACTTTAGGTGGAAAAAAAAAAAACACTCCATGTCTGGTAAAGGGAAGTGAATGGACTAGGTGATCGTTGTCTGCAAGCTTTAGGTGTTGGTGGAGGTGCTGGGGTTGAATGAGGCCAGTGATGTCTGGGGCCTGCTGAAGCCACACTTTCATGGTTTCCCGAGTGCCATCAGGGGTTACAAAAGGGAAGCCAGGGATTCCTGGGGTGTAGAGAGGAGGACTGCGAACACAATGATTTAGAATAAAAATAATCTTTATTGGGAACCTGGAGATAAGAAATAGAGCTTAAAACCTGGACACAAGTAAACCTTTCCAATACAAATCAAATTCTTTGATATGTGAGGCTTTTCACTTACACTATCAAAAAATCTTTTTTATTCAAATTTAGTCTGTTTTATAACTGGCACTCTCTGAGTATCTGAGTTTCTTTGAACAAATTACTTGATCTCTTTAACCTCCATTTCCTGATCTGTAAAATGTTAATAATAAATGTAACCACCTCATAGAATTGGTATGAAGATTAAACGAATAGATATATGTAAAGCATTTAGAACAGCCTGGCACATATAACAGGACCTTTAAAAGTGTAATTTATTATTATTATTTCCAGGGTATTTTATATTTTCAAAGAATTGCTCAGAGATCCAAGGTAAGTAAGATGCATTTGAAACAGAAAAGACTAAAGCCACTTGAGAGCCACAGCAGCAGGATTGCCTTCCTCAGCAGGAACCAAGAGAGCGAGCAGGCAGCTGGAGCTGGGCTAAGGGGCTCATGTGTTAGAAGCACAGAATCTGAACTCAAGAGCATCTGACAGCCTAGAAGGATGGGCCAGTTCTAAGATGAGGTTTTACAGGAATGAGAGATATGCTTTTAAAGTACTTGCTGTGAAAAAGTCTTAAGGATTTTACTCAAACTCTGCATTTATGAGGAATAAGGGGGACTTTCCTGGTGACCATTGGTTAAGATTCCACACTTCCAATGCTGGAGGCACAGGTTTGATCCCTGCTCAGGGAACTAAGATGCCACATGCCACATGGTATGGTCAAAAAAAAAAATGATAGAGCTGCCCTGTATGTTAAGGGCATCTTGACTACCTCAGTAGGAATATAGGGTCCAGAGACTCACTGTTCAGAGTACCCCTGGATTCTGCTTCCTATACCTATCCCCAAGGGATAATGAATCAACTTGGAACCTGTAAGAAGTAACCCAAGTGAGGAGGGTACTGGAAACCTTGGCCTGCATGGAATAGTCAAGGATAAATCAGCTCTCTTTATTTCATTCATTTGTGGCTGTGCTGGGTGTTTGTTGCTGTGCGTAGACTTTCTCTAGTTGCGGCAAGCAGGGGCTACTCTCTAGTTGAAGTGTGTGGGTTTCTCATTGCAGCAGGTTTCAGTAGTTGTGGCACGACATGTGGAATCTTCTAGGACCAGGGATTGAACCCGTGTCCCCTGCATTGGCAGATGGATTCTTAACCACTGGACCACCAGTGGTTGTAGTCCCTTTATTTTTTAAACATTTATTTTATTGAAGAGTAGTTGATTTGCATTGTTGTATTAATTTCTACTGCACAGCCAAGTGATTCAGTTATACCTATATGTATTTTTTCATATTCTTTTCCACTATAGTTTATCACAGGATATTGAATATAGTTCCCTGTGCTATACAGTAGGACTCTTTAAGTGTTCTCTTTAAGTAACTCTCTTTAAATGTTCAAAGAACTGACATGGAAAAGAGTATCTGATTCTAGAAAGAAGAATCAAGTCCAGGTGAAAACTGGGGAAGGTCTTACCTCAACACTAGAACTTTCTTATGATAGTGGAACAGAGTGGCTCAGGTGTGGGTTCCTGTCCTTTGATGGTACGGAAGCAGAGACTCAACACTTACCTCGTGGGGATGGTGTCAGAGCTAAGCGATGGGCTGTGTTGTGGTGGATCAATGAAGGGAGGGGGCAGACGACTGCCCTCCGAGATGTGAGAATTTGCTATCGGCTAGGCTTGTGTCCCGGCGGCTCCAGTCACAAACCCTCCCAGGACTGTGACTGCCCTCTCACCTTGTCGTTTCTCTTGCAGGGAAACAGGGCCAGAGGTCATTTCTCCTCTTCAAGAGGAGAACTCTGCATCCCTGTATGAGTTGGGGACCTGGAACCCAGAAGTTACTCTGTCTTTGGAGGGGACCTTGAACTTAGAGGACATTCTCTACCTGGGGGACACAGGCGACCTTGATGAGGCTCTGTACGTGGAAGAAACTGAACCGCTGGAGGAGACGCTGCACATCGAGGAAACCAGGGCGCCGGATGAGGCCCTGTACCTGGAGGAGCCAATGAGGCCGGAGGCGGCTTTATATGTGGAAGAGCTGGCGAAGCCGGAGGGGGTGTTATACGTGGAAGAGCCCGTGAAGACCGCAAGCCCAGAGCAGATAGTTCATGGGGGAGACACGCTCCTGAGTGAGGCGAAGTCTAACCCCAAGGAGAGCCTCCAAGCCGGGCCGAGTCCCAGCACAGATGGGAGCCTGAGCATAGAGGACCTGGAATTGCTGGAGGGGCGTTTCCAGCAGTGCATCGAAGCCGTGGCCCAGCTGGAAGAGGAGAGGGATCAACTCATCCATGAGCTTGTGTTGCTCCGGGAGCCTGCCCTGCAGGAGGTGCAGCAGGTCCACCGGGATATCCTGGCCGCCTACAAACTGCACGCCCAGGCAGAGCTTGAGAGGGATGGGGTGAGGGAGGAGATCCGGCTGGTCAAGCAGAAGCTGTTCAAGGTGACCAAGGAGTGCGTGGCCTACCAGTACCAGCTGGAGTGCCGCCGGCAGGACGTGGCCCAGTTCGCCGATTTCCGGGAAGCACTGACCACCCGGGCGGCCCAGCTCTCAGAGGAACTAACCCAGCTCCGGGAGGCCTATCAGAAGCAGAAGGAGCAGTTACGGCAACAGCTCGAAGCACCTCCGAGTCAGAGGGATGGGCACTTTCTCCAGGAGAGCCGGCGGCTCTCTGCCCAGTTCGAGAGCCTCATGGCAGAGAGCCGCCAGGGCCTGGAGGAGGAGTACGAGCCTCAGCTGCTGCGGCTCCTAGAGAGGAAAGAAGCTGCGGCCAAAGCTCTGCAGAAAACCCAGGCCGAGATCCAGGAGATGAAGGAGGCCCTGAGACCTCTGCAGGCAGAAGCCCAGCAGCTCCACCTGCAAAACAGGAACCTGGAGGACCAGATCACCCTTGTGAGGCAAAAGCGGGATGAGGAGGTGCAGCAGTACCGGGTAGGTCCACTGGGCGTGGGAGGAAGGACAGTCTTTTAGTCTAGGGAGGAAAAGGGGACCGGGCCAAATGTCTTTGGGCTGAAGGATGCTAGCATATGTGAAGTGAAGTCACTCAGTCGTGTCTGACTCTTTGCGACCCCATGGACTGTAGCCTACAAGGCTCCTCTGTCCATGGAATTTACCAGGCAAGAGTACTGGAGTGGGTTGCCATTTCCTTCTCCAAGGGATCTTCCCGACCCTGGGATCGAACCCAGGTCTCCCACATTGCAGGCAGACACTTTACCATCTGAGCCACCAGGCTAGCATAGGTAGGAAGAGCAATTTGTTTCATGGGCCAGTCACTCACTACTTTAAGCCATTTTCCATTCATTCAGGCCTGCTAGGGCTGAAAGTTAAACCTGCACTCTTAGTTTCCATGACACTTTTACACCAATGATCTTCATTAATCCTCCAAGTCAACTACTATCGTTTTTCTTAGATTAGGAAACTGAGGCCCAATGAGTTGGAGTAATTTGAACTCTAGTCTGACCAACCCCAAATATTTCAGTGCTCTTTCCACAGCACCATTTTCCGATTCTGAGTGAATTGCCCTTGGGTTTAGAAACAGCAGGAGGAATAAGGCCAGGTAGAATTCATTCTCTCCCCTCCCTGGTATTCACTCTCAAGTCCCACCTATCTGATCTCTGCTTTGAAGTTTTCCAGTCTTAAAAAGCTGGGATGAAATCTATAAACCTCTATCCCTCCTTTTCCTTTTTTGTGCATTTGTCACCATTTCAATTGTATTCAAGCTATTTCTGATTGTGAGCCAGTCCTAATCCCTTTTAGAACAAAATGGGATCTAAACACTAAGTGCATAAACAGTTCTCTCTCCCCCACAGACTGAGCTTTTAGAAGGTAGGGAGTATGGTTTACTTATCTCTGCCACCAGGCTGAGTCTGCATCAATTAAGTGCTGACTTCTGTGCTGCTGGGCACCATGAGCAGCCCACACTGTGGTGCTTTTCACAGCAGTATTTTTGTCTTTTGAAACACACATTTTTTGGATGAACTTAAAAATCCCAGAGATTTTGATTTATCCATAAGATGTCCTCTGTTGAAAATGGCTGCATTCACTTCACTGAAGATTTTGTCAAGCTTTCTATAGCTTATTATTATGAAAAGAATAGGGTTTTGGGGTCATAGTATTGAATGTCTTCAAGCTATACATATTTACTCACCCAACACTGCCCTCCACCTCCACTGCACTTTTTATTGGGTCATAATCTAGTGAAAGGGTGGTAATTATTTTTGCATAAACAAATACTATTCTTAACACCTGATACTCAATCAGATGTTACTTTAATAACTGTAACCCAGGGTAGAAAGTAACATGTGATTTAAGAGAGGTACAGATAAGAGTGCTATGGGATAATGAGATTATTTTTAGCCATGGATTAAATCAGAGAACCTGTAACAGAAGACAGTGTTATTTAAGTACTTAAGTATAGGCAAGATCTAGACCAGTGCCGTCCAACATAAATATAATGCAAGCCTCAAATATCATTTAAAATTTTCTAATAGCCACGTAAAAGAGAAATAGGTGAAGGTAATTTTTTACATATTATTTAATCCAATAGATATAAAAATATATAGTAACTTGGCTGCAGGTGAAAGGTGAAAACCTGAGAGGTGAGTTGAACTGTGGAGGTAGGTCAGGGCAGATCCCATTAGTCTTTGAAATCCAGCCTAAGGAGTTTGGACTTTATTCAGTGGTCAGTTGGCTCCTTAAAGAAATTTAATCGAGGGATTAACATGATCCTCGCTCTTTTTTTAGTTAAAAAGTATTTATTTTTGGCTACACTGGGTCTTTGGTGCCGCATGTAGGCTTTCTCTAGTTGTAGTGAGCAGGGGCTACTCTAAATCGCAGTGCACGAGATTCTTGTTGTGCTGGCCTCTCATTTGGGAGCACAGGCTCTATCTGGGCACAAGGGCTTCAGTAGTCACGGCTCTTGGGCTCTAGAGCAGGGGCTCAGGAGCTGTGGCCATGGGGACAGTCGCTCTGAGCATGTGGAATCTTCCTGGGCCAAGGCAGGCAGATTCTTAACTACTTGACCACCAGGAAGTCCCCCTCGCTCTTTTAGAAACATTATTGGTGGCAGTGTGTAAAATGGGCTAGAGACCAAGAGGCAAGGGAGACTGATTAGAAACTACTACAGGTAAGAGGAAACAACGGGAGCAAAAGAAAAGGAAGGGAAGCAAGAACAAACACAGAATAATTTTGACTACAGAATGAGCTGTGCAGAACGGTGAGAAGTCAGAGGATGCTTAGATTTCAGACAAGGCTAACTCAGATGGTGATGCACTACGTAGGGAATCCTTGGGATTAGAATTTCCTTATATAGTGTTAGAATTCTAGAACGGTTTCCCCAGTGATTTGCATCACTATACTGGATTTGTTTCAGATTTGATTATCTGTGCAGCTTTCCAAAGATCACTCAATGAGAAACAACCCTGATGAAAGTCTATTTCTATACCACAATTAAAGTAGGAAAAAAGGTCTGAAAGAAATAATTCTTTCTGAAATGACTTTTTCCTAAACTGTTTGCCAAAGGCCATGTATGGCATCTGATTACTTTTCAAGGGTACACCTCACCCTGGTGATTTTAAATTTGCTTTCATCACCATCACCCATTCATTCAACAAATATTTAGCCTACTTTTTTTGTACCAGGCAATGAGCTATGTGGTGGCAAGAGATGAGAACTCGTGGTGAGGGGTAAGGGGTGGTGGACAGTCACTGTCCTAAGTTCAATTAGAAAATAATAAAACAAAAAGAAATTAAAAAACAGAAAAAGAACCAAAAAGAAAAAAATGATAAAAAGGTTACAGTACAGGAAGGATACAAGATAAAACTTCCTAAAATCTAAGACATCTGGATCTAAGTATGTAAAGTGTTGAGTTTTAGAATCAATGAAATAATTAACATGCTTCAATGTGATAGACCATGTAATAGTTGTGGGAATAAAACATTGTACTGATGAAGCAGGTTTAATTACCCTTGGGGAATTTCATAAAAGGATTAAAAATAGCATGTACTTGAAGTTCTTTACATGTAATAATTCATTTAATTCTTACCTCTGAGATAGGTATAACTATTGTCACCATTTGAGAAACAAGTAAACAGGTGAGTCACAGAAGTCATTTGTCCAGGGTTACACAGCTAGGAAGGGATGGAGGTGGGATGTAACCCTGGGAAATCCAGTTCAAGTTCACACTACAAGGTGTTTGAGCTATCTTAAAGAATGAATTCACTGTGTAGACAAGGGATGAAGACCATACTAGGCCAAGGGAACAGCTCACAAAGCATGAAGACACAGACATGTTATGGGAAGTATGGCTGAACCATAACAAATCTGAGAAGTGTACGAGGCTGGAGAAGTAGCATGGGACCAGATTGTAAAGGGCTTTATGTATTCTTTAGGTCAGTGGTTTTCCTAAAAAGGTTTTCTTCAAAGCCACAGACTTTTTCCTCAAAACAATTTTATATGGAATGGCAACATGTAAACATAAAAAATAATAACCTGGTAAAAGTAGAGCCACTAACTAAAGAGTGACAAGTACACTCCAGCCATGGCCTCCTCCTGGGGTTTCATGGAAAACAGTTTGAAGACCATTTAAGAGTCTGCCTATGTATGTATCTGGGCCTCCCAGGTGGAGCTAGTGGTAAAGAATTCGCCTAGCAGTGTAGCTGTTAAGAGATATGGGTTCAATCCCTGGGTCAGGAAAATCCCCTGGAGGAGGGCATGGCAACCCACTCCAGTATTCTTGCCTGGAGAATCCCATGGACAGAGGAACCTGGCAGGCTACCATCCATGGGGTCGCACGCTATTGAAGCAACTTAGCACCCATGCATCTATGTTATCTATCTCTACTTTTGTATTTATCTATGTGAAGGCAGTAAAGCAACTGTTAAAGAGTATAAGCTCTAAGCTAATGGCAAATCCTGGGTCTACCACTAACTGTGAAACCTTGGACAAATTACTTAACCTGTGGTTGAGCTCCTTCACATGTAAAATGGGATTAATGGGTCTGCTGCAAGGAATGAACTTGTTAACAGTATCTGTAAAGCACTTCTAATAGTGCCTGGCACATAAGTAAGCACTCTAAGTGGCAGTGTGGAGGGTAGATTCAAAGAGCCTGGAAAGACCACTTAGTGGGAGAGGAGAGAGAGGTGAGGTAAAATGGCCAGAATTTGGTGACTGGGTGCAGTGCGTGGGGTGAGTTTGCTGAGAATGATATCGTTTTTTTACCTTGAAATTGGAAGACTTCTAGTGCCAAAAGATGGAATATGCTTACTATCTGCATGCTTCACATCAATAAGCATTTTATGCGTAGGGTGCCAGACATACTAAGATCCAAGAACCTAGTCTGATTGGGAGTTAAAGATCTTACATGCCAGGCAGCGTGGCCACAAGAACAAAACAAAACAAAAGCCACATGTAGCTAGTGACTTCCATACTGGACAGTGTAGACTAGAAGAGTAATGGACATCCTAGTTAGAAGTGAGGGTCAAACTAGCAGGAGTCTGAATGCCAGACTAAAGAAAGTGGAAAGCCTATGAAAGACTGAATGATAGAACTTTTTCTTTAATGGCTGCACCATGTGGGATGTGTTTCCTGACCAGGGATTAAACTCGTGCCCTGCGGCAGTAGAAGCACAGTCTTAACCACGAGACCACCAGAGAAGTCCTGATAAAGCAGTTTTTAAAATGTTAACCCAGTGATGCTACATAGGATGAAGAATGGAGACTGTCCTTCATTTCTGTCACTGTATTAATACTTCATTCTGTGACAGCTTCTCCCTGTCAAGAGCTTATCAGTGACAGTACAGACTGTCTTTACAAGCATGTTCTTTTGTATAACCAGCAAATGACAGGTTTACTAGATAACAAGGCTTAGGAAACTGGGGCACAGAGGTACGCAGACGCTTTTAGATCACGCACTCTTAGATGGTAAAACCACATTTCTGTACGGTGTCAAAGCATGGTTGTGTTGGATGTTGCTGTCATATGACTCTTCGTGGCCCCATGAACTATAGCCTGCCAAGCCTCTCTGTCCATGGGCTTTCCCAGGCAATACTGGAGCGAGTTGCTATTTCCTACTCCAGATCTTCCCAACCCAAAGATCAAACCCAAGTTTATGAGTCTTCTGCATAGACGGGTGGATTCTTTACCACTGTGCCACCTGACCAGGCACTAAAAAACGACCTTTTGACAATGTATGATGAAAGCTGAGATTCAGCTACCGCATCAAACACTGCAGACTGACATGCCTCAGGTATACCAAGGATGACTCAGAGAACAATTTATTTAGATCATTCTATTTAGAACATGCTTCCCTGTTGGCTCAGTTGGTAAAGAAACCCCCTGCAATGCAGGGCCCCAGGTTCAATCCCTGGATGGGGAAGATCCCTTGAAGAAGGAAATGGCAACACTCCAGTATTCCTGCCTGAAATATCCCATGGACAGAGGAGCTTGGTGGGCTACAGAACCCATGGGGTTGCAAACAGACACAACTGAGCAACCACTATCGAGAATACGCACCCGAACTGGATTCCAAGTTTATTCTTCTTCAAAATCTGAGAGAAAGTCATTGCCCCTTAAAAATATGCCTTCCAATTTCAGCACTCCCTTTCCTCCCCAAGTCCCCCACGCTGAAGATCCATGCCAGCTAGCAGGCAAGCCACAGACTGACTTGCTGACATCTTCCTTACATCATTCCACAGACATGAATCCGCAGAGAAAATGTGTAGAATGATCCTGCCTGGTTTTGGCACAATGGGAAAGTTATCTGAGACCCAAGGGCCTCCAGGGCATAACACCTTCATTTTCCAAATTAGCACTTTAGAACAAATTGCCCTGACATAATAAGCAAAGGATATAGGAAATTAACCATGATACCCTCATTAATTAAGCATCTGCTTGTATGTCTTGTTGTGTAAGTACTAAGTAAAGCTATGTCTGACTTCAAAGAGCTTCAAATACAGTTATTCAAATATACCTGCTTACATAAAGACTTGGTTTCTTTCAATTTCAATTAAGTTGTAGGGTACTATTAAAAACTGATTACCTTAATGGAAACAAACTTGCACATTAAGGGTCTATAAAAATTCTTAGTTCACCAACTAGGTGATCAAAATCCTCCCCAATACTTTAGGCAAGACTGCTTTTGGGTCACCATTTTCAAAAACATCCCTGTCAAAATACGTTCTCTGAATCTCATTTTTCTCAATCTCAACACTGCTATGGAAATAAACAATGTGTAAAGAAATGCTTTATAATAATTGACATCAGGTTTTAATTGTTTGGCTCATTTGAGATGTGCTTGGCCCTCATGCAGGAACAGCTGGAGGAAATGGAAGAACGACAGAGGCAGCTAAGAAGCGGGGTGCAACTCCAGCAACAGAAGAACAAAGAGATGGAGCAGCTAAGAGTCAGCCTTGCTGAAGAGCTTGCAACTTACAAGTCAGTTTTTGCTGCTCCCCAAATCTCAACCAACACTGGCTGAGGGGATGGTGGGGAGGGCAGATGTTGCTCATGAGAAATTTCTCGACAGTGAAAAGCAGAAAAAAAAAAATTGGGGGGAAACTGTCAAATTGTGCTCATCCATGAACAGAAGGAAATTTTTTTTTTTTAAAGGGCTATGCTACCTAAGAGCCTGGAACAGGCTAACGCTCCCACTTCTGAGGCAGGTGGAATCGAGACACCGTCTCAAGGTGATACGGTTACAAGAGTGGTGTCTGCCTTGTTGCCGCTTTCCTAACAAGACTAATGCCTCAAAAAAGTTGTGTGTCTAGTAACAAATTACATCATTTAGAAGTAACAGGATGACACATACCTCCAAGTTGCCTGGTTCAAGTATCCAGGCTTCCTTTGCAATGCTTCAATTTCTAGTAGGACTTAAAACACGCCCTGATTGTCACCAGGAAATCTGGAACAGGATAAAACATAGGCTCTGTGCATTCTTCCTTTCCTCACCCTACCTGACCCTATCTGCTATTCATAAACAGTTTCCTCAGAATAGCAGAGAGGGCAGTTAGGACATCTAATTCAGACTATGACTAAGGAGGCCACGAAGGCTAAAGTAACCTGTTAACAGTCACTTAAAACGCTGAAGAGGGTGTTGTTTATAGACCAAAGGACATTGATTATTGCTTGTGAAACAAGCAACACACCTATCCAGTGATTTCTTTACATTCCAATGTTCTCACATTCTTTATAAAGTCCTAGATTCTCTTAGACAGACACTAAGGATTAAAAAAAATGAAACTGGATATTAGATAAAGTCCATAAATCTTTGTTAATTTCCTAGTTAACCCTACATCTTGGATACAAATTCATAAGTAACTATTATAACTGATGCTTTTCCTAAATTACTAATTTTTTTTTTTGGCTCCTCCGCAGTTTGCAAGAGTTCCCCAACTAGAGACTAAACCCCAGCCATGGCAATGAAAGCACCCAATCTTAACCACTAGACCACCAGGGAACTCCCATACTAGAACTGTTGTCTACTGTGTTTTATCTAGGCATAACAGATCATGCTTGTTGTTTGAGAGATTACTAGAACCCTGTAATTTTTGAAGAAAATGAGCTGCTGCTAAACACCTTTGTGTAGATCAGATGAAAAGTACAACTGGGAGAAGACAATGATTAATCCAAAGAATCAAAACTACAGAATTTCAGACCTTGTTATACCTGTGTAAAGTTAATGTGAGTAGATGAAATTTTTAGTGAGCCCCTACCAGAGTCATCCCTGATTAGATGCAAATCACTCTAGCAAGCTCTCCCTAACATATCTGCACTAAGCTTTAGAAATTCATTGTTAAAAACCTTATAATGGGAATTTCCATCATGGTCCAGTGGTTAGGACTCAATGCTTTGGGGCCTGGTCAATCCTTGGTCAGGGAACTGAGATCCTGTGAGCCACATAGCAGCCACCTCCCCACCCCCCCAATCCACAAAAACTTTATTATATACTGTATTAAGTTGCAAAGTTTAAACTTATCCTTTTTTCTCTCAACCTTACAGGGGCTGTTTAGAAACATACGGTCGAATCTGTAACCAAGAAACAAAAAAAACCTTCTTAGCAAAGGATCACTAAGTACCCTTTGGACATACTTTTTTCTAAACAGAGAAGGGAGTGTCATGGATTTGGCAAGCAGTTCTCTCTGGGAAAGTTACAAATACTGGCTGACCTGTTTAAAAAGATTCTAGGGCTGGCTGGAGGCAGAACACTGTCAGTCCACTCTTAGCTGTATTCTATTTCATACGTTGCTGGTACTGATCTCAGTGCACTGAGGAACGGAAAAATGAGTCTCCTGTCAGCCGTCAGCAACCTTCCACAGGCACAGGCACAGAGTAAAGGATGAATGTATGGACACACTCTAGTGAAAAATGTACCTTGCCTTGTGCCGACCCAAAACAAAGTTTCGGGAACACAGGTGAAGTAAAGAAAGGCACCGTATTATCATTACGGTTGACCCTTGAACAATGTGGGGATTAATCTGCACATAACTTAGTTGGCCCTTGGTATCAAAGATTCCTTCACCTCCGTGGATTCTGTGTTATTTACTATTGAAGAGTATCTGTGTAAGTGGACCTGTGCACTTCAAACCCATGTTGTTCAAGGGTAAACTGTATATGGTTTACAGTCTGGATCCTTTTGTGCCATGAGTGTTATACTTTAATTGAATTCCTTTACCAAGTTTTAAAGTCTATGCTGATTCATGTCGGTTTACTCTTGTGTCAAGGTATTTTCACTATACTCTAAAAGAACTACTCACTTAAAGACAAACAAGAACCAATCCAGATTTCCCAAANGAGTCTGAAAAACTTGGGGATATAGCATAAGAAGAAAAATAACCACACACAATATTCCCCCTTTTTGTGGCTACTTTTAGACCTCTGTTACTAGAAAATTCCTAAAGAAAATTTAAATATAAGTCTGTGGCTTTGCTATATCAAGAAGCCCCCAGTTAATATTTAGAAAACATCTTCTGTTTGGACTAATAACATTGTTGATAGAACTTATAGAGGGATAACCAAACAAAGTCTGTGTCTCAAAACCAGTGTTAAATCAATCTCAGAGTTGAGAGGAAGAAAAGGGGAGTCTAAAAATCACAAGTGCAGACATGATCTAAGATCCTTGTCCTTCTGGATCCACGCTTCCTTCAGGGTCTTCATCATTATAAATGTTCTCAGCCTGCCAAAAACAGAGAGAAAAGGGTATTGAGTTAACATGAAAGTTACTTCTTGAAGTTAAGGCTAAAAATAGATGAGGCCAGGAAGACAGACAGTGGGGTATACTGTCTGTTTTAACTATTCAACTCTGCAGCAGTTTGCTAAAAGCAAACACAAATGCCCGCAAATGGATGAGTATAGTTGTGGGCTAATAAAAACATGTGGTTGGCTATATGCCAACCACCTCCCCATTAAGATATCCCCCCAAAACTGAAGTATGGTTACTGTTTGTCTTGATAATCAACCTTGAATCTTTTCTTTAACCTTGAATCTTTTAATCAGACACTAATCATAAGTAAAAACAACACAAATGTCCATCAACTGATGAATGGATAAATAAAAGTAGAGTGATGGCTGCCTAGTACTGGGGGGACTAGAGGTGAACAGGAGGGATAACTACTGGGTATGGGGTTGGTTTCTGGGGTAACTAACGGTAGTGATGGTTACACAATTCTATGACTATACTAAAATTTGCTGAATTGTACATGGGGGAAAAAAAGAATCCCCAGGCCGCAACAAAACTATGTTTCAAACTCAAATCTCAATTTATAAATATTTTTATAAGAGAAACCGTTCTTGCATAAAGTAAACTCTACATGTACTACTTGGTTGTTCTTAGTATGAACTATGCACAAACCACTAGGATAGATGCTGCAGAGGATGGGATAGTCATAGCTTATAACCTGACTACAGGGACAAAGAATGTATACAATCGCTTGAGCAGTCTGACAACAGTTGTGTGGTATCTTTTCCCCTGACACCAATGGGGTGTCCAACAATTCAGTTCAATCCTGATGCTGACCACCTGGAGGCAAATCTGTGACCAAGGGCTCACACCCACAAGACTTCAGAGGCCAGTGTCAAGCCCTGATAGCTCAGGTTACCCAAGCACTTTTGTCCCACTTGGCTGTAAATTTTCTCACAACCTTGCCCCCCACCCTCTGCTCTAGTCTGGGCACAAGGAGCTATGTATAAATAGCAAGAGAGACTCCTACTACTCAGGAGATCAAGAGTACAAGCATTCCCTAAACATACCAACCACGTTTTGGCAAATAGCCTTCTATCAAATAGTTACATATAATTAAACATAAGACTAGAAACCGAAATTTTAATATGAGGAAATTCTATCATGTTCTACAATCTGCCTTTTTCCAGCTTATCAGTGTATCGTGAAACTAGTATACTTCTTTTTGATACATAATATTCCAAAATGCAGAACATGTGTTAATCACATAGAACACAAATATTCCCATCCTACTTATTTTTGATTAATAGCATTATTCCATAGGAACGTTCTGAATATCAAAATGTTTTTCCTCATGCTGAGCCAAAATCTCACCTCTGGCACTTCTTCCTGGTTCTAGATCTACTCTGAGACAATAAAGGTTTATTTAGAATTAATATTCATTTATTCCACCACTGTCATTTAAAAGTCACGCAATTGTTTTTTAAACTGTAGTAAAAGACACAGTTTATCATCGTAACCATTTTTAACTGTACAGTTCAGTGGCATTAAGTCCATTCACATTGTGTGTGCAAGTATCACCACCATCCATGTCCAGAAGGCAATCATTTCTTAGGTTGCAACATTATCAGACACCATAATTATTTTTATTAAATCCCAAGTGCTCTGAAAATTCAAAGCAGGGCGATTACCTTCAACTGAGGCATAAAAAGGCAGGGAATGTTTCTGAAATCTAGGAAAGTTTCATGGAGAAACAGTACTCTTTGATGCTGTGACACTGGGACAACCAGCTAAGAGTAGGCAGTTGATAATGTACAGGTTAAGTCACACGGCGGGAGTCAACTAACAGAGCTGCCAGCTGCACTGAAGTATATATAAACAGAGTAATACTAGGTTTCACTTATCTAAACACTTACCATTTGCCACACTTGCATGATATTGTCTTCTGATACAGAGCAAATCACCCACGGTTCGTTGGGATTCCAGGAGAAATCAGATATCTTGGCAGTGTGACCCCCGTGAATAAACTGAAAGAGGGAGGAAAACAGAGATGAAAAGCAGACAGAGGACAATAATTCATGAGCTGCTTCAGTTGTGCTCAGTATCTGTAACATACCAACAACTCTGGTGGCCCATCTTCGGCATCTTCTGGGGATTGTTCCTCTCCAATTTTACTAGCACAAAAAAGTTTTTAAGTTAAATTTACCTTGAGTAATTCTGGAAACTGTAAGAAAAGAACTTCACAAAGAGTAATTTAACAAGACACACCTTAAATCCCAGACATTCAGTCTACGATCAGTACCACTGGAAGCCAAAATAGTCTCATTGTGAGGCGACCACTGAACCTATATGTGAGAAAAAAAATCCATCAATTAGAAAACTGAGGAGAGGGGTGTTTCCTGGTGGTCCACTGCTTAAAAATCCACCCTACAATGTAGGAGACAAACGTTTGATCCCCGATCAAGGAACTAATATCCCACACACCGCAGGGCAACAAAACCCACAAGCCACACCTAGAGAAGCCTGTGCAATGCAACAAAAGATCCTTACAATGACAACCTGACGCAGCCAAAACAGATAAATGCCAAATGGCATCCAACACTGACCTAAGAACTAAAGTACAGCTCACCCACACAATCTACCCAAGTACTTTCAGTGTTACACATAGTGCTTTTGTATTCAGTTTTGAACATAATGTAATAAATATTTCTTGAACTGAGTCAGAGGGATCTGCATAATTAAATTGATCAGGCAGAAAACTTGGGAATCAATACTTTAGGACTGAACTGTGAAATTATAATGGATATGCCAAGTTACCAAGAAACGGAAATAAGAGAAGAGACACAGGTCAGGCATAAGGTTGATTAAAAACACTAGGAGCATTAGTTTCTCTTACCTGGAATATTTCATCCTTATGTGATTCAAAGGAATGCAACTTAAGTTTCAGATTTCTCAGATCCCACAGGGCAACAGTCTATGTACAGAAAGGAAAGCAAGAGTAATCAATAAAATTTTTTTAATGAGAAAAAGAAAACCCACAACTAAAAGATCTCCATGCATTCTAAAGAAGCCAGAGAAATCCACCCTTTGTCTTTTTGTAAAAATAAATCAAACTAACCTTGTCAGCTGATCCTGTGGCAAGAATGAACTCACTATAAGGATTGAAAGAAAGGCAGTTCACTTCAGCAGTGTGAGCATCAACTGAGTGGCTTGGTTTGGAAGTATTGTTTGAACGAGTATCCCAGCTTCAGTGAAAGAAAAAAAAACAGGGAGGGGGGAAGCTTAAAATGGATAATCAAATATTATACAACTTAGATAATACATTGAGAAAAAGATGGATTCAACTCACATCATGAGTTTCTGATCATCAGCAACCGACCCAAAGAGGGACTCATGGAGCAGATGCCAGGAGACATCCTCTACTACTGCAGTGTGCCCTGTGAAGATGGTCTTCGCATCCACAACTTTCCCCTCCTTTGGAACAGCACTTATGTCCCACAGGCAGATGGTCTTAAATGAGAAAAATGAACTATTATATAAAAGAAAGAGTCTCACTTCCTCATATACCCCAGAGGAAAACGCTGATACAACTAGCCCAGATGTGCTTCACACTGGGAAGGATACGCACGTGGTCATCTGAAGCACTCAGTAAGTGCCCACTGAGATTTGGGTTCCAAGAAAGCCCATAGCCTTCCTTCTGATGTCCACGGAGACGCAAGTCTGGGTTGCACTCTCCAGAAGGGTCTAGAAAGTAACAGACACCATCACGACTATCCAGCCCACTGCCTCGCTGGACCTACTTAGCATAATGGAAATTTTATCAAGAGGTCTAAAGCTTATTTTTTGTGAGAAATACAGAGTATGAGAAAATAGATAATATTAAAAGCAGCACATTCTGTTCTATGTAAAAAAACAATTTCTTTTTTCCAGATGTAGGCAACAAGGATGAAGGAGTAGTACCCACACATATCAACATAATTCACAAGGTGTTAAGATACACAAAGAATAAGTTAGCAATTAAAACTGAGACAAGCAATGTATTCCTGTAGTGATATATCATTTGTATTTGAATAGAAGAGAAGAGAGAAGATACCTGGTTTAGAAGGATGTTTTGTATAGTCAAAAACAAGAACATCACTGGATGGAGTCTTTGTTGCAATGATGCAAGGGTTCTGGGGCATATAGCGTGCCCTGTTTACCTCTCCTTCATGGTTGATCTTGATTTCTATTTCAATTTTTCCACTAACCGAGCCAAAACCTCCAAATTCTGTAAATAAGATGTTAATTGCAAATGAGGACAAAGCAAGAAGTACTCTATGTCACTCAAAATTGACATAGGCAAGACTTTTAATAAATGAACTGGTATAATACTAGAAGCAGTAGCAATATTTATTAGCAATACAAAGTGCACACTCCTTATTTCAATTATTTCTTACCATAACTCTACAGAGTAGGGAAGAATTATCTCCAAATATTTCACATGGGAAAAAGAGGAGCTCAGAGGACCTACATTAATTTGCTCATGGTGATGTGACTACAGCAGAACCTAAAACGAATCCCCATTTTTCTGATCCCTTTCAGCTATGATACTCTTTCAGCTATGCCTAAAATGATTTCGGTAATTATATACCCAATAACTATTATATCACTACCTAAAAGTAAGAAACACTATTGACTCCACTTCAAAGATTCTCACTAAGTGGCTTTCAAGCCTCACTTCATAAAAAAACAAAACTATGCTCAATAAATAAAATCTTAAGTTACTATTTTAATGAATATCAAATACATACACAGTGTGCTAGGTACTAAAGAGTCCCTCCTCCTGAGGGACTCTCTCTAGTCCCTTTCAATCTCTAGTTTGGGGTAACCTTTCTGAAATACTGACACCTTTCCTCGTATTAGTGAGGAAAAACAGAGCCACAACAGCTGGTTCAATTTTCCTGACCCCTCACTTACACTTGCCAACCAGAGTCCTTGGCTGAAATAAACCAGGTAGGCAGGAACTAGACAAAAACATATTTTATTCACATTTGACTGCTTGCACTTACAAAGTTCTCCCAAGTACCATTAGAAAATGTTTAAGAATATAATTTGTCATTATATAAATCTTGGCAAGGGTAGCTCAATGGTAAAGAATCCACCTGCCAATGCAGGAGACACAGGTTTGATAAGTTGGGTAATATGATCAGCAGATAACATTCAACCTCAAAATAATTTTATACACTGCAAAGCAGTGGTTCAAACAAGCTAACAGCCTAAAAACAGCTCAAAACAGATTCTCAAAGAGGAGGGAAAGAAAAACATTAAACCAATCTCCCTCCAGAATTCTAGACCACAAATATCTGTAATGCAAAAAGAAGGCATGATTAGGATATGTGATCTCAAAGAACTTTTAGTCCAAACACAAGGAAATAAGCACACAATTTATCAGCTACATACTATTAGGGCTTTCCTGATGCCTCAGTGGTAAAGAATCTGCCTGCTAATGCAGGAGACATAGGTTCAATCCCTGGGTAAGGAAGATCCCCCAAAGAAGAAAATGGCAACCCACTCCAGTATTCTTGCCAGGGAAATCCCATGGATGGAGAATACTGGTGGGCTACAGTCCATGGGCTTGCAAAAGAATCAAAATAAGACTTAGCAACTAAACAACAACAACATACTACTAACCAGAGGCACCCTCTCCCCCGCTACCTGTGGTTAAAGTACAACAGAACTTGGATTCAATCCCTGGTCCAGGAAGATTCCACACGCCACAGAGCAACAACTACTGAAGCCTGCACGCTCTAGGGCCTGCAAGCTGCAACAAATGAGCCCCTGTGGTGCCACTACGGAAGCCCATGCACCTAGAGCCTGTGCTCTGAAACGAGAAAGCAGCCCCCACTCTCTGCAACTGACAAAGCCTGCACGCAGCAATGAAGAAACAATGCATCCAAAAATAAACAAATGAGTAACCATATCAGTGTGTACGTGTTAAAAAAAATCAGCTTAGAGGATTCACAACTGAGATTTATGAAGATGAGGATTCATCTATTTAACAAATAATCAGGGACTGACCAAATTTAAGGTGAGAGCAAAAACACCAAATCTGATGTAGGGAAGAAAGACTGAGGTATCAGTGAATGACTACCAAGGTCTAACTACATTACTATTTTGTTTGCTTCCCTCGTAAAATACTATTTAAAAAGCCTGAAACATAACAATATGCTTAAACTGTGTAGCCTGATGAATTTTTATATATGCATACATCTACGGGAGTTACCACCCAGATAAAAACATGGAACATCTCTAGCCCTGTCATCCTCCCACAAGACACTTCTGTACCCCTCCCAACTAATACTGCTGGACAAACTAGATAACCAGCATTCTAATTTCTACCACTTTGCCATTTTTTTAGTCCATAAACATTTTGAAACTAAGAATAAGTTGCAACATCTTGAGTCAAATATTCCAATTATTTCATCATGACTTAATACTAGTTTATTACATATAACTGAAGTAGAAGACTAAAGATAACTCAAAAACAAACACTCCCACTCAAAACCAATTCCCCAGTAAGTTGCTAAAAATAAACTTGTTGATATTTTAAGATCTTGGTAAAAGAGTATGAAGTAAAATTTCAAACCTAATCTATTTTCAGGGCTTCAAATGTGACCATAGCTGGGCTGAATGTAATACAAATACATAAATTTTTTTAAATGTCAAAACAAGCCTAAGTCAATTTTTTGTTCTTTCATCTTGAAAGTTTAGTGATTTTTTGAAGCTATCTGTCACCAAGCACCTCAGATCAAATGAGGT
Source organism: Redunca redunca (assembly GCA_006410935.1). Lineage (NCBI taxonomy): Eukaryota > Metazoa > Chordata > Mammalia > Artiodactyla > Bovidae > Redunca > Redunca redunca. The sequence goes on from SJYQ01096592.1 coordinate 22,174, forward strand.
TAAGGAGATGGTAATCAATTTTAATAGTTCGATCTCAGAGTTTAGGACACTTCATCTGAGAGCAAGGAGGGACTAGGAATCTATGTAACAACCACTTAAGAAGCTTTAAGAGACACTGGTATGTATCTACTTCCACCACTGTTGAGACCATATGGAGAGAGCACCTGCTCCCCTTCAAGCTCCAAGCTTGTCCAGCCATCTGAGTGATTTGAAGGTAGAAGGAGACGGAAAAGGAAGAGAAAAGGAAGGTATGCAACCTTAGGGGAAGTTACCCAGTTTTCTTGTGAGGATTAAATAGGGGGATGTATGCAGTCATACAATCATATCATATATACTACTTTTATTTGCATAGTTTCTCTAGTGTTAAGTATTAGGGGGATAAAGGTATCATCAGAAAAGCAAATCGGCAAAAGCAAATTGGTTTGATGCCACTCAAAAAACAAAATAGATAATCAACAAGGATTTAGAACTTCCAGATGTACAAGCTAGGTTTAGAAAAGGCAGAGGAACCAGAGATCAAATTGGCAACATTTGTTGGATCATAGAGAAAGCAAGAAAATTTCAGAAAACCATCTAATTCTCTGCTTCACTGACTACACTAAAGCCTTTGACTGTGTGGCACAACAAACTGTGGAAAATTCTTAAAGATATGGGAATACCAGACCACCTTATCTGTCTGAGAAAGCTGTATGCAGGTCAAGAAGCAACAGTTAGAACCAGTCATGGAACAACGGACTGATTCCAAATTGGGGAAGAAGTACGTCAAGGCTGTATACGGTCACCCTTCTTATTTAACTTATATGTAGAGTTCATCATGTGAAATGCCTGGCTAGATGAATCACAAGCTGGAATCAAGATTGCGGGAGAAATATCAACAACCTCAGATATGAAGATGCTGGGAAAGACCGAAGGCAAATGGAGAAGGGGGCTGCAGAGGATGAGACGGTTAGAGTGCATCACTGACTCAATGGACATGAGTTTGAGCAAACTCCAGGAGATAGTGAAGGACAGGGAAGCCTGGTGTGCTGCAGTCCATGGGCATGCAAAGAGTGGGACAGACTTATCGATTAAACAACATAAGGAATTATACCCAATGTTGTGGTAGCCTTAATCAAGTATGGGGAAAAAAAAAAACAAAACACCCAATGAATCATTATGTTGAACATCTGAAACACAACACTGTAAATCATCTATTTTTAATTTTAATGGTCAAAACAGAGAAGTACCCGAAAACAGATAACCATTTTAAAACCCTGGAGTGATAAAGGCCTTTCAAAGAATGACAAAATCTGAAGGACACCAAAGGAGAGGTGGATAATTAAAACTTCACAGCTTCTAAAGTAAACAGGGGACTCAGTAGTAAAGAACACAACTAAATAGTTGTGGCTCAGTGGTCAAGAATCTGCCTGCCAATGCAGGAGACATGGGTTCCAGCCTTGATCTGAGAAGATCCCACATGCTGCGAAGTAACTAGGCCCATATGCCACAGCTACTGAGCCTGTGGTCTAGAGCCCAGGAGCCACAGCCCCTGAAGCCCACGCGCCCCAGAGCCTGTGCTCCGCAACAAGAGAGTGCCCACTGCGACGAGAAGCCAGTGCACCACAAGGAGCCCTCCCTGCTGTAACTGGAGAAAAGCCTGCCCAGCAGCAAGGATCCAGCACAGTCATAAGTAAATTTAAATAAACAGGATTCAAGGTTATAAAATAAACAGGGGAAAAATTATCTATAATCTATTATTAGGGATAACTTACATTACATATATAGTTAACGCAAAAGAAAAAATGAGGAAAACACATAAATAGGCAGTTCAAGAGACAGACAAAAGATAAATATTTTAAAAAAAGTCCAACATCACAAATAACTTAAAAGGCAAGTTAGGGAATCCCTGGAGGTCCACTGGTCAAGACTCTACTTTCACTGTCAAGGGTGCTGATGCAATTCCTGGTGGGGGAACTAAGATTCTGTAAGCCCCTTGGAGCAGCCATTAAAAACCAAATGACACAAAAACCAAAACCAAGAAAGAAAACACCCCTCCAACAACAAAGTAAAATGAGAGCGCAGCATTCAATGTTGGTAAAAGCATGCAGAAACAGACATCAATGTACCTGCTACTGGTGAAACTGAGAGTCTTTTTTGGAGGACAACTTAGCAGTACCAATACACTTGAAAATGTTCTTGCGAATTAATCAACATTCAATTTAGACAATTGTTCTACAGCAAAACTATGCAAGATATATGCACAAAGACTATTTTTGAAGTCAAAAGATTGGAAACCACTTGAATGCTAATTGAGAGATGGTTAACTACAGCACAGTATACAGCCATCAAAAGGAGGCACATTCCCATATGCTAACAAAAAAGATGGCTGGGATACACGAGGCTGGGAAGTATATTTTATCTTATATTCCCAGTACAAAGAAAAACTGCCTAGCCTAAGTACTTAACGTTATCTGTTGAGTGAGTGATCCAATAATTGGGATAAATCCTTCAGAAAACTATCCATTTAACAGTGATCCATAAAGGACAGATTTATGTGGCGAGGGGTTCACATAGTTGCTTTGACTTTTTTTTTTGTCTGCAGTATGTGGGCTTGTGAGATCTCATTTCCCAGACCAGGGATCAAACAACATGCCCCCCACCCCCCACGGAAAGCAGGAAGTCCTAACCAATGGACCACCAGGGAAAGCCCTGCTTCAATTTTTAAAGATGATTTATTACATTACCAATCAGAATATTTGCTTTATGCCTAAATAACTAAAAATTCTATTTAAAGATAGTTTGTCTTAATAAAAAGAAAACAAGCTCAGGGAGGCTGAAAGATTTATCCTCAAACTACACAGCTAGTCAGCAGCACAACAGGGTCCCAAGCCCTAGTCTTCTGATTCTTTCTTTCCAACAACCAAAAAAATTGCTATTTTTGGCTGTGTGGCATGTGGGATCTTAGTTCTCCAATCAGGGATTGAACCTATGCCCCTTGCAATTTAAGCAGAGACCTTTCCATCACTACTAACCCCTACCCAGAGAATATCACTGCAGTAACCATATCCTATAGTTCACACACACAAGTCAGTGACGCAAAATCATGTTTGCTAGCCCTTATCCTAAGAACTTATTTTGCATTCTGCTAAGCTAAATACGGAATGATCAGAAGAATAACTGCACATTACAATCTTGGCAAATAACTGGAAACCAAAATAACTTAGATAAAGGAATGGATTCCATTAATCAGGAGAAATCTAAGATAAGAAAACATTACACATTCATTTTTGGGGGCCACAAATCTCAATACTGAAAGTCTATCTTCTACCTTTGGTAATAATTTGAGTTCAAGGACAATAAAGGAAACCCACTCATTTCTATCTTTTCTGAAAGGGAAAAAAATAATTCATGAATAGTTAAGCCCTAAGGTTATCAACTAAAAATAGGATATAATTAAACACTCATTTAACTTTTATATACTATACAGCAAATACCATAGTTAAGTCCTTTCTATCACTTAAACCTGGAAAGGGTAATTTAAGCCAGTGCTTTTCAATCTTTTTTCCCCCCCGGTTACTGCCCTATAAGATATTTTGACACCTTAATGAAATTCTAATACCACAGATGACCTGTGTATTTGTTTATGCATGCTATGTATATCTGTGCTTGAAACAGTTCAAAGAATAAGACTGTTTTCACATATACCCCACTCTGAGAATCAATTTTCAATTCCCCAGGGGCAGTATCTTCCATGTTGAGAATGCAAGCATGCATGGCAATAATATATGGTGGATTTTAGCTTCTTGAAATTTGCCTACCACCAAATTCAGTTGAAGAAAGTTTATAGAAGTACAGAACCAAATACACATTACATGTCTTCTGATATCTAATATCTATACTGAAAATCAGGCTTTCCAAAGCTTAATATCTTGTTCTTAACTTGAGAGACTACTTTATCAAACTGTACACACTTTTTTATGATAATTCAGAGGTATTCAAAAATATAACCAAAATAAATATCATTCCTTCCTCCACCTTTAATTAAGACTCCTACCTCCTTTTTCACTGTCGTAGTGTGAAGCATCAAACTGAGCATCATCGTTAGGGAGCTGCACGCTGGCTATCACAAGGTGGTTTTGTTCATCTGACGTGTGTGTCCCCAGGACAAGTCGATGAATACTGAAATCTTTCCCTTCTGGTCTGTAATAACATATGGTCAATATTCAATTTAGTAAGCTAAGAGAGACCACAAAGTCAGTGACATACATGTATATACAAGGCATTATTACAAACAGGTTTTGAGAAAGAAGTCATCAAGGGCCATATTTCCTTACTTTTAACATATCTTCCATACGGCTGAAGGCAGGTATCACATACCACTTAATTTCATAATTATTTCTTAACTTGGCCAAATATTTACAATTACTTTTGAGGAAAAAGTCTGATGGAATAAAATAAAAATTAATTATTCATCCTTTACAAGGAGCTGGAGAGAAAAAAACCAATTGCTGGGTATATGAACACTTCTGATTACTTCATTAAAATGGAAAGGGACTGACATCAGGTAAGCCAATGTCTCAAAATGAGATAAAACTCAGACAAGAGCTTTGAAAGACAGTATTCCAAGGGAGGTAAGCAAAGATGAAGGTTATAACACTATGAAGTAACATTCTAATTTAAAGATGGTTTGGGAAAACTGACTTCCTTGGTGGCTCAGACAGTTAAGAATCTGCCTGCAATGCAGGAGACCTGGGTTCAATCACTGAGTCAGGAAGATCAACTGGAGAAGGGAATGGCTACCCACTCCAGTATTCTTGGCTGGAGAATTCCATGGACAGAGGAGTTTGGCAGGCCATAGCCCATGGGGTGGTCTAAGATTACTAAGTAACAGAACTAGGACTGAAATCTAAATCTGACTTTAAATGTGGGAAAACAGTGGGAGAGGTCAAAAAGCAGACTGAAATCAGACTCTAGGGTACTGAATGTTTGCTTAAGGTATTCTGAACTCTACTAAAAGTAACAAAGAACCATGGAACATTTATAAGGGATGTAACATAATTTGAGTTATGTCAGAAGGATTAATTCAGTGTAAAGCATAAAGCAGAGGTTCTTCAAGTGTGGTATGGGGAACAAAAGCATCAACATTATCTGGGAACTCCTACATGCAAATTCTCAAATCCACTATAGACATACTCAATGAGAAACTTAGGGGGGATGATTTGTGGTGCTTAACAATCTGTTCTACAGGGAATTTCCGGGCAGTCCAGTGGTTAGGACTCAATGCTTTCTCAATTCCTGGTCAACTAAGATTCTGCAAGCTTCATGGCATGGCCAGTGTAAACAAAAAAAAAAAAATTTCAGATTCCTTCAGCTGATTATGATGCCTGTTAAAAGTCTGAGAACCCCAGTCTAGATGGGAAAGATGCTACACAAGAATCCATCAGGGCTTATAAACAGACTGTCAAATCAAGAAAGGGCTGGGGGGAGGGGAGGGAGGGGAACAGACCTAAGAAATGTCAAACCAAAGTCAACTATGGTAAGGAGAAATAGAAACAATAGAAGAAAGCTGGGTTGGTATCGCCATAGAAAAAATACACTTAGTTTGGAATACATCATGTTGGGGAAGCTAATAAGATACTCCAGAGAAGACACCAATAACAACAGGCAAGTGGAAATTCAAGTAGAGCTCAGAAACTGGGTTTAGAGATAAGCAGCAATTCCTCTGCACAGTTTCAGATACCCTATGTGGAAAAAGAAAAGGAAATATAAGAGGGCTGCCAACATAAAGTTGGGGTACTTGTATTTACAAAGTTAAACAACTAAAGGTAGTGCGGGAGTGAAGAAGAATATTACAAAACTACGACAGTGTCATTCTAAGAAGCAGAATATAAATAAACACCAAAACATACAGACACACATTAAACAGATATTAGGAAGAGTTGTTGTAAGTAATCCCACCCTAAACAAATAAATAACACTGTTATACAAGTACCATACCAAAATAAAGGAAGGGTATTTGGACCAACGTCTAATCCTGCAGAAAGGCTTATTTATTTACAACTGTAAAGCAGAAAGCTACTAAGAGCAAAGCACAGATTTCAGCCTTGGGTTATTCAGTCTTACTGTTTTCCAAGCCTAGCTAATCACATTACATGGAAAGCTTTTCCAGAATGATTCAGTAAGGACGGAGTGGCCAATATTTGGGACCTTTTGGTCCAATATAATTTAGCACCCGACTATAGTAAATCTAGAATTACTACTCAAACTATTTTTAAGTATCCTGCCACAAGTTCCTAAGTGATCTGAACTACTGACAACTCCTAACAGAAATGACTCCTCTTACCCTGAACTCAAATAATTCTGATAATCAACTGAATATGGGAACTCCTAATTCACATACTTAGGACAAGGAGGGAGGGTCAAAACGGAAGGGACGTAAGTATACTTATTGCTACTTCATCTGATGTATGGCAGAAATTAATATAATACTGTAAAGCAATTATCCTCCAATTAAAAATAAATTAATTAAAAAAAATCCTTAGGACAGATTCCCCCCATTTTTAAATGTCAACGGGAGGTTAGCAGGGTCATACCATTATTAATATTTGCATAAATTGTCAATTATTTTTTAAGCAGAAACATAGTCAAATAACCACAATTCACAAATATCCTGACTTCCAAAGTCCTGAATTTTGAAATGTACTTACTCAATACACATGTAATTTTTACAGGTTGTTCTGAGTGGCAGGTTATCATGTCACAATCATCTTTGTATTAACCGGATAGTACAAATGACTGTGAGATTCAAAATTTTTTTGTTGAAAGAACTGCATTCACCATAATCACTTTTTGAAACCTGACACATTTTACATTACTGTTTGGTCAACTACAGTTATAATACGCCTATTCAGTTCAGTTATCAGAAAAAGAAGACATCAACATGTTTTCTCTTATCAGGTAAATTGCAAAGTAGTTTCACATTTTGTCTTTTTTGGCCTAGAAAAAAAATGTTCCCAATAGGTTCTGATCACGTGTCCGCTCCGGGTGACTGGAGAGAGGAAAACAGGGATAATCAATGTGAGAAATCTACACTGAGAACACAACAAAACAACATTCAACGGATTCTTATCACCTGGTTACATCTGGAAGCCACTGTGCAGTTAGGCTAGGCCACTCCAGAGCATGGGTCATCACCAAATCGTAAAGAAAAG
>SJYQ01096593.1:0-22537 GCA_006410935.1 Redunca redunca
TTCCCTGCCCCTCGGGGCCTGTGCTCAGTCATACTTGCTGAGTTTGGAGGCCACAGCTGCCAGTGGGTTACTACATCAGGAAGGCAGCTGCTGGGTGTGGCTGGAGGAGAGTTCTGGAAGCCCTCTCTGGGAGAAGTGGACTCTGCCATGCTTCAGCTCATGGGCTCTCCACCACCCACCTGAGTTCACGACTCCACAACAGACTTGGGCTGCCCCCACCTCATCCCCAACCCATCAGCTCAGGCTGGTGGGCACAGACCAGACCCTCTTCTGAGGGCAAGGTGTTGGGCACTGGAGGGGGTTACCCTCCCTCATCCTAGCTCCTACCATGCGTGGCTGCCTACCCACCCCCTGAGGAAGCCCTGAAACTGAGATGCCCTGCCAAGTGTATGATTAACTTCTCTACCCCCAAAAACTTTATTGCCTTTCTTGTGCCACCCTTCTCTTGAGTTTCAAAGAAAATGGGAGGCTGAAACTGAGCAGGATCCCGTGGGGCCTGGGTACAAAAGCCCTTCTGTGTCCCTGTTTCTTGTTTGTAGAAAAAGGCTGTAGTCCAAGGCCTCCGCTGAGTTCCAGAGAGCAGCCTCAGGCAGTAAATGATGAGGACCATAGAGTCCCAGGACGCCTAGGCCCTCCTGAAGGAGTAGAGATAACTACTTGACATGGGTCTTTGAGTTCTTCTGCAGAAATTAAGAGCCCCAGCCAGGTGGAGCATGGTGACTACACACTGACCACCAGCACCAGGCCCCAGACTGGTTGTAGCAAGAGGGTTGATGATGACTGAGGTTCCCTAAACATCACCCTGTTTCCTCACCACCAGCCAATCAGGAGAAGGTCCACGAGTTGACCCTGTGTCCTAGGACCCTCTCCCCTGGCACTGTCTTAAAAAAAGACCCTGCCTAGGGGCTTCCCTGGGGGTCCAGTGGCTAAGACTCCACACTCCCAATGCAGGGGGCTCGGGTTTGGTCCCTGGTTGGGGAACCAGATCCCACATTCCACAACTAGGAGTCCACATGCTGCAACTAGAGATTCCATGTGCTGCAGTGAAGACGGAAGGTCCTGAGTGCCACAACCAAGACCTGATTCAGCCAGATAAATAAATGAAAATACTAAAAAATCCCCTGCCAAAAAGCCATCGGGGACTTTCTGGGTTCTTTTGAGCATGAGCTGCCCTTTTTCCTTGTTTGCAAAAGATGCTGTAGTTTCCTTTACCACAAGCCGTGTTGGTAGCTGGTTTTGCTGCATGCCAGATGAGTGGACCTAGGTTTGGTTTGATAACAGCCCAACAGCCCTTCAGACCCTGGGGAGACATCAAGGCTCCCCTAAGGAATCATAGCTCTATTAGTGGAGGGTGGGGTCCCTGAAGGGACAGTTGGGGGAGGGGGGGAGGCTGACTGTCTTGCCCTCAATGTAGTAATCTGGTAGGCTGGATGCCCCACTGGTGGGTGGGAAACAGAAACCACAGGATCCCCCCGGGTGTGGGGCTGGGAGAGACTCTGGGTCCCCTGTCCCCAAGGAAGGAACAGGAGGGCCAGGGGCTGAGGCAGGGCTGACTGGGGCCAGGTGCCCCAGAGCTCTGCAGGCAGCCAGGCACAGGGCGTGGCCTGGCCCTGGGCCCCGCCCACTGGCCTGGTACCTGCTGCTCCTGCAGCTGCCGGATGGTGCTCTGCGCCTTCTGCAGGTCTTCGGCCGCCGAGCTGCACTGCTGCCGCACCACAGCCAGTTCCCGCTTGATGACGTAGTTCTCCTCTGCCTCCTGTGCGCGGGTCACCTGCCCCTGAGGACAGCGAGGATGAAGTGCCGTGACTCTCTGCTCACACCCCCGGCTCTGCCTGGGGCCTGCTACGGGGGAGGCCCAGAGAGGGTGGAGGCGGGGTGGGAGGAGGAGGACCTCCCACACTCAAGAGCCTGGGATGGGGTGCCCCGTGGGGCCTGGGGATGTTGGGGGGGGGCAGGCAGGAACAGGAACCAGGAGGTACCTGGAGGAACGGACCCACCTGGGACCCAGGCTCTGGCTTGCAGCCTCTGTCCCAGGTGAGGAGAAATAAGTCCTTGTCCACAGGGTGGACAGCACAGCAGAGGCCAGGCTCTGCCGGGGATGATGGGGATCTGGGGATGGCTGAGGGCCCGGAGGCTCAGGACGGGTTCCTGGGGGCCAGGTTGGGGGGTACACCTCTCCCCCAACCTTCTTCAGTCCTGGGCCCCCAGACTTCCACCTGCCCAAGACTAAGACTCCCCAGCCTCATCCCCTTAACCCCCAATTTAGGCCCCCCATTCCAGGCTCAGAGCCACCAGGTGGTGAGGCAGGAGCTTCCAGAGAAAGCCATTCAAGATGAGGCAGCAGCAGAAGCAGGCAAGTGAGAAAAAGAGGACAGCCTTGCAGTTTGGAGCAGAGAAGAGCGTGAGGGGCCATAAGGGGTAGGGGGGAGGGAGAGAGAGAGAGAGAGAGAGAGAGAGTGTGTGTGTGTGTGTGTGTGTGTTGGGGTGGCTCAGCTGTGCACACACCAACCAGGGCCTGTTGCTGATGTAACCTCAGGGTCCCCACCTTTATCCCTACCAGTGTCCCCTGGAGAGAGGAAACCTGTGCATTGCGTGCACACTCACACACGCCCACAGGCACCAGGCCTTCACACGCATGCCCCCTCCCCCAGAGGGAAGCCTCTGTCCCCTGGAGAAGCGGTCCCCAGCCGCCCCCATGCACAGCACCAGGTCTGCCCCCTCCCCGCTCCTCCCCCAAGGATGGCAGCGGCCAGGGCAGAGGCGTATGGTGGTCATGTGTGGGCACTGGGAAGAAGTGGGAGAGGGAGAGGAAAAGCTACAGTACCTGTATTAACCTATCAGCCAGAGCAGCGCTCTCCTACCCGGCGGAGGGGTTCCGAGCGACAGGGGGAGGAGGCAGAGCGGAAGGCGCAGGGACAGGAGAGGGGAGACAGACAAGAACCACATGTCACTAACGCGGTGGGCTATCTCTAGAAGCGGGAGAGAGGAGTGAGACCGGAGAACCAGAGAACCAGCAGGAGAGGGCCAGGAGGAAGGCCAAAGCCAGAGCGAGCTCCGTCCTGGGGAGGAGTCTGTGTGTGAGTAGAGGCGGGGCAGGGTCACCCATGGGAGCTGCGGGGGCCAGGCCTCACCTGAGGAGGGTTGGCAGGGGAGCCCTGGGCCCCGTGAGTGCAGTTTTAATTTGGAGGCAGAACAAGACTCAAGGCTTTGGGGCAAGGACAAATTCCACCTGCAGTCAGTAGTGGGTCAAACGAGAAAGCAGGGAGCAGGAAGTTGAGAGCCCCTGTCTCTACTCTCATATTTAAAAACAGGTTGGGGGCAAGGGTCAAGGCTGTGGCACCCCCTCCATTGTGCACGGCCACCCTTTTCTCCTCCTTTCGTCAGAGCAGCCCACACCCAGGCAGCCCAGGAGGGAGCCAGACCCAAATGGATTTCTGTGTTTGCAGTTAAAGGGGTTATAACTCAGCCCCTCTTCAGGCAAAGCTTCCCTTTGGTCTCCAATTTACACAGCAGCCGAAGTCTCAGGGAAACACATGGTGGGGCCCATGGGATTTATGGTGGGAGTTTAGGGTGGGGTCGTGCCTGGGGCAGGAGGCTGGCTGGCCAGCCCTCTGGCTGCTCGGTCCTGCTCAAGACTGGGAGAGTCTGGTGCTGCAGGCTGGCAGCCACACCCTCACCTTCTCCAGGGTCTCAATACGCTGCTTCAGGAGCCGGTTCTCCGTCCGAAGCCTCTGTAGTGGGGGGAAGAGGGGAGAGTGAGTCAGAGTCCCGTGTCCTGCTCCTGTGCACCCAGAAGTCTGTCCTCTTGGGGCCAGGCCACCTTCAGGCAGGAGGGCACCAGTGTCTAATGGTCCAAGTTGGTGATTCCAGAAAACAGTCAAGGCAAATTCTCATTTGGAATGGCCCACTAGGTATTTAAAAAAAAAAAAACCAACAAATCTGGCTCAGGAAAACCAATGTGATGGCTTGGATGGATATGCACTGTGTGAGGGGTTATGGTGGGGGCAGAGGGGGTATGGAGGGGGCAGTCAGCACCCATGTCCTCCTGTGAAGTCGACTCGGGCATGTCAAGGGCAGAGCCTTCTGTGTTTTGGGGGAAGCTGCTGGCAGACTGTCCCTGCCCCTCACAGCTTGGATTTGAGCCCCAAGGCTTAGAGGAAAGACTTGGAATCTAGGTCCAGGAAAGGAAAGGGGTCTTGCGGAACGTGCGTGCTGTTGATAACTACATTTCGCGTCCCTTTGAGAACAAGCTGAGCCCGACAGTTGTCACCGTCCCCCCACCCCCCTTCTAATTTTTGAGGCAGTCTTCCTTCCGCCTTCCATGCTGTGCTGGTGGTTTTGGTGGGGTACTCGTGGTTTTAGGTTTCCCCACAGCCTTCTGGGAAGCGGGGGAGGTTGACATCCACCTCACCCCTAGTTTCTACCCCCGGGCCCTTTAAGCAGTGGGCCCTTCCATCAGTGGGTCAGCGAGAGTCCTGCTTCCCTGTGTATCACACAGGACATTCTTCCGGAGAGAAGAAGGTGATGGAAACATGCAGAACACACCCAGGAAGCAGCTATGGTCAGAGAGGATCACAGACTTGATTGATGGGCGGTGACTCACGTCAAGAGAAACTGAGTTGGAGGCAGGCAGGGTCTTGCTGGAGGCTCCTAGTTTGCCTGAGTCAGAACTGTTGCAGGCCCGGGGCGCTGTCCGTCATAGGGATCCAGAACCAGAGTCTTGACCCCTGACCCCTGGATGGTTCTGTCTACTTTCTGGCCTCAACGCACGGATGGCCAAGCTCAGCCATCCTCAGAGGAGCTGAGTATGCTGACCAACACCTCCCCTTGCTCCTCTTCCTCCCAGGAGAAAACCAGATAGGGTGTGAACAAGGACTGTGGGGGCCTACGTACTAATCACAGTACTGAAAAATTTTTTGTTCTGTATTTTTGATACTTTGATATCATGCCGCCTTGCTAATCCCAGAGATACTGCTGCTCCTAGGACTAGTTAATTCCTAGGGACAGTAGACAGCATGCCTGCTGGTCTGCCTTCTACACACTAACCAGTCACACCCCTGCCTACTTCCTTTACCTCTCACACACCAAACCATTATTTCCCATGCCCTCAATTGTTCCAGGACAGGTGGTGACCACTCCTGTAGCCCAGAGCCCTGGAAATTATTCAAACCAGCCAATCTTGACTCTCTTGAACCTGCCTACACACCCTCTTGAACCCTGACCCACCCCTTCCCATGGAAATCCCAGCAAGGGCTCTGGCCCAGGCTTTTCTCCTTCCCTGCCCTGATGCTTCCCCATGTGGCCCTGCACACACAGCAGAGGTGTGCCCCTCTGGGAACTGTGAGTAACAAACTGTCCTTCTAAAGGCGGTTGTCTGTGTTTGTCACCTCACTGTACTTGATGAAAACAAATTCCAGGTTTGCTTTAAAACAGGCAAAAGGCGAAAGGGCACAGGGCAAGGACAAGGGACAAGGCATCTGTCCTGCCCTGCCCTTGGGGGTGCTCACGCTTGTCTTGTAGGAAATTTCCAGGCTGGGCATGTGGTCTGAGGGTCTGCTGCATCCCTCCCTACTGCTGAGCCCTCCTGGCCACCAGGTGAGAGCAGGCCCTTGTCTGCATGAGCAAGACACATGTACATGTTTGGACTGGTGCATCGGTAATGCTGCCATTCCTGAGAAAGGGAGATGCTTAAAAGTTCAGGACACAAAACTGTTTCTCAGAAAACCTACCAACAGAGCCAGGACAATAAGGTCCTCTTTCCTCACTCAGATATGGGCAGCAGGTAACCTGGATTATAATCTAGGTTAAGTTTCTGTCTTTCGAGAGGAAGTTGGGATGATGGTGGTGGTTCCTAATAACAATCTGAACAGTAGAGCAGTGTCATCCCCATTTTGCAGAAGGGGACACTGAGGCTCAGAGAGGTGCATTCACGTTCCTGGCAGGTCACCCAGCTGGTTTGTAGTAGAGCTGAGATTTGAACTCTGGTCTGGGGGACGCCAGGCCCAGGCACTGTGGGACTCTGTCCCTGAAGAAGAGAGAGCCAGGCTGTGTTGGGGTTTGCGTCTGCGTCTGACCCCCACCCCCACTGTACTGGGGGACCTCAGTCTCTGCCATGATTCTGGCACATAGTAGGTGCCTGCTAGATGCCTGTGGAGAGATAACCAAGATCACATCTGGAGGGTTGAAAGCAGAGGGAAGGAAATGGAAAGGAATCTGTGTGTAGAGGCTCGGCATGCCCAGGAAAGCCCCTCTGATACTGTGATCTACCAGGAATATATATTTGGCCTTCATCTCTGGTCTTGGCACAGCACTCCTAAATCCCTGGGAATTTTCTTAGAAAGGAATCAAGGTGTTACTTGTTATGTTAATGAGGTAACTTTTGGAAATCCCCCAGGTCACCTAAGCATGGGGCTGGTAGCCAGGTGACCAGATCCTGTGATGAGAGGGTTGGAACTTTCTGCCTGACCTCAGGGAAGGGAGAGGGCTGGGAGGTGAATCTCCGTGCACAGAAAACTGTCCACCTGTTAAACCGTGTCTCCAGTTCAGGGGGTAGGGGTGGCTCTTGCTCTCACGCAGTCTGGTGGTGAGTGAAAGGGCAGCTGGGCCAAGGGATCACTCCTCGAGGCCATGGGACACCCTGGTGTATGGCCCATGCTGGGTGGGGCCACCCTCATCGATGGGGCTTCTGGGGCATCCTGCCCCAGCCCGGGCCATCTCCACCTGAACTCACCTTGATTTCAATCTGCTCCTCCATCTCCTTGCTCTTCATGGCCGCATACTCCTTCTCCAACCTGCAGAGAAAGGGGAGGGCTGATGTGCTCACTGTCCCACCCTCAGGGATCCCCTTACTGCCTGCACCCCGGATGCCCGCTACTGACCTCTTCATCTTCTTGGGGTTGTACTTGACCTGGTAAGCCTTGAGGATCAGCTTATCTGGACAGCTGTCGAACTGATGGGGGATCACCCTCTGGAAGTACTGTGGGGATATGGGTGGTCACTGACATGTGGGCCCTGACCACCTGGGACCACCCAAGTCCCTGGGAGGATCTGCTTCCCTGGAGGAGGGGCCTGGGCATGCCAGAAGTGTCAGCCAGAGCCCATTGGCCTGGGGCCTTGCATGGCCTGGCCCACTGTGGGCTCTCCATCAGTGTATGTGGATCGAGCGAGCGAGTATGAGAAGCAGGAATCATGAGAAGGAGCTGCCTGTGGCCAGGACTTCTGTCTGCAGGAGAAGCAGGCTTCGGGAGCTCCTCAGGGGGAAGGCCGGGGTGGGGTCTGAGAAGAGAGGCCTTCATGGTGGGGGCAGGGGAAGCCATACCACTGACCCAGGGCAGTGAAAAGAGATGGAAGAGGTTGAAGGACCAGGGTGGCAGGGAGGAAGCCGAAAGAAGGAGCCCTTGGGGGCGTGCCTGCTCGCCCAGGGCACCTGGGGCCTCCACGCAGAGTTTAAGCGCATGCTGCTGGTGGACATAGCTTTCTGCGGCTTGGGACTGGGCTGGCTCTGCTCCACAGCCCAGCTGGCCCCCTCTGGCAGCTGCAGACAATGGGTGCCCGTGTTCATGAACACAACTGTGGCCTTTGTGCATTCTTCCCCAAACCACCAGCTGGAGAATGCTGGGAGGGGGCAGGGGCCCGCATGATGGGGACACAGCGGTGAGAAGCAGGCCAGCCTCTTCTCCGCAGGCAGGGCAGCTGGCCGGGGCAGGCAAGGGGAGGGTCAGCCCCAGACCCTCACTCCCTCCTGGGCGCTCACCTGGCCCGGTTGCTGGGGCTGAAACCACACCCAAGGCCTCCAGGTGTGGCTAGTATGCTATTTGTCACATTAGGCTCTAGGGGACCTGGAGCTAGGGGCAGGTGAAGGGGGGTGGACTTCCGGGCTTGGCATTCCTCTCTCCCTGCTGCCACGCTGCTGGCCCTGGCCGAAGTCTGGCAGAGCTGGGGGCTCCTCAGGCCACCCCCCTGCCCTTCAGGGAGATCTTGAGGGGCAGAGACGATGGGAAAGGATCAGGGCACTCAGGAAGTCCAGGGTCTCACCATCTTTCAGGAAGGGTTCACTTGCCAAGGTGCCCCTGCTGGGAGCAAACCCACCACCCTGGACCACTGCCCACCTGGGACATCCCCTCCATGTCCAGCTGCATCAGCTCCGTCTGGTTCACCTGCAGCAGGGCGAGGCCCACCCGGAAGATGATCTCCAGGCCCTGCAAAGATAGGAGGCAGTGCATCTCTGGTTCTGCTCTCCAGGGGGCCTCTGAGCCCTCCTTGAGCCCTGGGATCATTTCCAGTGGGGACCTGAGCCATCCAGAGCGCCCAGGAGAGGAGGGGCTCCTCACCTCGTACATGAAGATGTCAAAGACACGGGTGGCAACGGGCAGTGGGAAGGTGGTGAGGAAGAGTGTGAGGAACCAGGACGAGGCATACATGGACGTGTGGAAGCTCTGGGAGCGGAAGTGGGTGTTCAGGTCCGGGAGCTGCTCCTGGGGTCAGGGAGGAGGCCAGGCACCATGAGGAGGGCGCTGGGCACAGCAGTCCACACCCTCAGGTTCCCTCTACCTGGAAGTGCCTGCATCTTCAGGGAGCCTTCCCTGACTTGCCCTGGGCAGCCCTCCTGCCACACTGTCCCTGGGTGGGGCAGAAGCACCCCAGAGCTCTGAGCAGTGCGAGGGGGGACCCAGGCAGGGATAGNCCACCTACCTGCATGAGCAGCAGGCCCACGATGAAGGCACTGCCCTGGCAGTAGCCCACCTCCCGGTCTACCAGCGAGTAGGCCTGCATGAGAACACACGGGAGTCAGCGTGCGGTGCCACTGGGCCTGCGACCACGGGGCATCTCTCTAGGGCCAGGGCTCACCTTCATGACATTGAAGAGGACCTCCTGGCCTAGGCTGTCCTGGCCCTTGAAGAACTCATGCTCTGGGTAGGTGCGGGCGATGTCCCTGCGGATGAGCTTCTCGCAGGGGGACGACATCTTGAGCAGCTCTGAGTACTGGTTCTTAACCGGCATGTCTGTGGCACTGCATAGGAGCTGCCAGACGATGGCCCGGAAGTGGTGCGGGATGCCCTTGCGGATCAGCTCCTGGAGACCGGTCAGGGGGGAGCAGAAGACTGGGCTGGATCCAGTCCCAGAGTGGCCTCCCCAGGGCCCCCCAGCCAGGCCTCGGAGATGGGGCCTGTCCACGCCTCCCCGGAGGCCCAGAGAGCTTGGCTAAGCCACCTCATGGCACAGAGTGCCACAGTGCTCTAGCCTGTCACGGAGCACACAGGTAGGAAGCAGGCGGGGGTGTCTGGGACGCCAGCCCCGCCCACTCTCCCTCCTCCCCTCCCTCCACCTGGCACACCTCCAGCCCTGGACCTTGCCCTCCCCCAGCTATGGACCAGCCTTCCCCAGCCCCACAGTTTTCCCACCTTCAGCAGCTTCTCCTTCCGGCGTCGCCACTCCTCCCACTCATTGGCGATCCGGCCCCACAGAATCCACGTGTCCTCCTCCAGGTGGCTCAGGTTGGAGGAGGCTGAGGAGCTGGACACCAGCGAGGAGCCGCTGTTCCGCCGGGAGCCATTCATGGAGCGCATGGACTTGGAGTCGGCCTCCAGTAGCCTAGGCGGGCAGGCAGGGGGTGGGGGGTAGCTGCAGTTACTTCCAGTCCCAGCCCCTGGACCCCAGAGAGCCCGGCCCCTCCCCCCTGGGGTCCCAGATTGGGTCTTAGTTGTTCTTCCTGCATGGCACTTGCGGTATGACCTTGGCCGGTGCCCTAACCTCTCTGAGCTCTGGTTTTGATCCTGGGTCCCTGGAGAGGCTGCCATGCATGTGTCCCACTTTGTACCCTGGGCTGAGAAGCTTGGGGATCAGCTCATTTAGTCCCGAGGGGCAGGCTTTGTTAAGATGTATTTACAGATGAGGTACAGAGAGGGTGAGTGGCTGGCTGGGGGCCCCCGGCTCACAAGAGGCTGCATTAACCAGCTGTTTCTGATGCTCTGACATCTGAGGCCTCCCTGACCCTGGAGGGACAGCCCCTTCCAGGCCTAGCAGATCCGCAGAAATGGTTACAGACTCGCTTGTCAGTGCACCTATCATATGCAAACCAACCAATCCAGAGTCCACAAAACCAACCACCTCTGTTAGGTGCTAGCACTCAGGGCCACTGTCCTCTGCCCTAACTACCCAGGGCCAGATACTAGACTAACAGGCCCAGACCCTGTGCCCCAGCTTGCTGAAGTTACTCAGACCAGCCAGTCCTAACCCTGATTACACTGCCTCACCACTCCTGGCGGAAACCACAATAAAGGCTCTCACCCACATTTTTCTCACTCCCTCTACCTCCTGACTGGTCCTGGTGCTTCCCCAGGTGGCCCCGCAGGGTGCATGGTGCGCTGTGCCTCTCCTCTTGGAATCTGTAACAAACTGTTTTTTTTTTTTTGGCCTCACCGCGTGGCATGCAGGATCTTAGTTCCCCAACCAGGGATTGAACCCATGCCCCCTGCAGTGGCAGCTCAGCGTTCTAAATGCTGACTAAGGAAGTCCGCAGACTTCCTGGGGTCATCTCCTGATCTGCTAGCCTCAACTTACTGGCATAATAATAAAATTCACACTTTTAAAACAGGGGCTGAGCCAGAGAAGAAGATTGGGAAGGGCCAGTTCCAGAGTCAGAAGCTTTACTCTTTCCTTCAACAAAGGCTTGAAAGTGCAGGTGGGGCTCACTGGGCCCTGATCCCATGATCTCCTCACCTGAATGGGAGAATGTCTGTTGGGAGGTGATGGCAAATGCTCTTGCCTAGCCAAGAGTCGGACACGACTGAGCGACTTCACTTTCACCCACTGGAGAAGGAAATGGCAACCCACTCCAGTGTTCTTGCCTGGAGAATCCCAGGGACAGGGGAGCCTGGTGGGCTGCCGTCTATGGGGTCATACAGAGTCGGACACGGCTGAAGTGACTTAGCAGGAGCAGCCTCTGCAGGAGTATTACTTGGCCTAGGGCTTTGAGTGCAGGGGGCACCCAGGAGCTTCGGTTTGGGGCCCAGGCTATACCCTGGGGCCCCACCTGGTCCCCCAGGGCCCAACTCACCGGTTCTGCTCTTCAAGCTTGGCCAGCAGCTCCAACTCATCGGGGCTGAGGTTCTCGGAGTCAGAGGTGGGGGAGCAGGTGGGGGCTGACAGGGCCTCCTGGGATGAGGAGTCGGGGCTCAGAGTGGGGCTCGCCATGGCGGTCAGGCTCCTCAGCTGTGAGCAGGGTCAGGTCACAGCACTGTCTGGGGACCAGAGACACGTGTGGTCAGCACTGGGAGGGGTGCCCGCCCTGTCCTGCTGGCTCTGGACCAGTGAGCCTGCTGCTCACCTGAGACATCTCCTCACCCCAGGCTTCCCACCTCGGGTCTATTCACTTGGTCACCCCTTGTCCCCAGGCATCCCAGTCCAGTTGCTGGCTCCTTCTGCTTCGGGTGCTGGCTACTAGGCTCCCCACTTTTATGGTCCAGAAGCCAGCGAGGAGTCAGGAGGGCCATGGCCAGGGCCTGTGCTATTCTGCTTTCCCTGGGCATGAACACCAACTCCCAGTGGACATCCCTGAGTCTTCAGCAGGGCCAGGGGCCAAGGCTGCTTGTTACTCAGGGCCCCTGCCAGGACCTGCAGACATCCCTGCTCTGGTGCCTGTTCTAGTCAGCCTTGGTCCCTGTCCCCAGCTGTGGTCTGACCTGAGAGCCCTGCCTCAGCATCCGACCTGCCCTGTCTCATCAACCAGAATGGGCTGCTGGCACAGCCAGAAAGCAATTATTCTCTACTGTTAATTGTCTGGTGCTGCCAATGGCCGGAAGAGCCAACTCCTCCCGGGCGGGGAAGCCAGGGGCACGTCCAAGTTCTGGGAATCTGTGCTCTGGCAGCCGCAGAGCGCGAGACACAGGCTTTGGTCGGTGTCCTGATCTTGGCCTGCCATGTGCCGGGTTGGTGCTGGCCCATCTCTGCTGTTCTGCCTGTGGAGGGTCTGATCCCACCCTCCTGGGAACTTCAGGGACACTGGTATCTCCCCTCTGCCAGCCCCAGGAGAGGTGGCTCAGCACTATGCCAAAAACAGAGGCTCTGGACTCAAATGGACCAGCATCTGAAGTGAGGCTCCCTTGGACCCCAGTGGAGGTTTGGACAGCTCAACCACAGAGGGGCTCTTGGCCAGTTTCTGGAGAAGGGGCATCTTGTCCCCTAGGTGGCAGCAGGATAGTGACAGGACAAAAACATACCTGCCTGGCACCCTCAGGTCACTGGGCACCTTCCCACAGCCCAAGTGCAGGCCCCTACCAACACTCGCAAGCCCACAGGTCGGTGGGACTTGGCCCTGGCCATGCACTTGAGTCTAGTCTCCTTTCCCAGGGCTGTCATGGGGTGCCAGGGGGACACCATTTTTATTTCACCTCGTGGGGGTGCCCAGAACTCTTTCACCCCAGGACTCTGTGGCTCCCTAGGGAACTGGTTCTCCCTCGGGCCCCCCGAGTTGGGTGGGCACCAAGGGCTCTAGCTTTAGTGAGTGGTAGAAACTTGAGGTGATTGCTCCCCTCAGAACCGGAAGAACTTTTCCTCCCATTGCCCGGCCCAGGGACCACCTGCCTTGAAAACCAAGCCACACACACCTCCAAGCCAGGAGCTGATCATTCCTGAGAGAGGGACCATGGGGGCCGCTTGGGGCTTCCCGCAGAGTCAAAGTCTGTGGCTGCGGGACAGAGATGGGCTGCGGACAAGTGCTGACTTGGAAGGCTCTCTGAGGGCAGGCAGAGGCAGGAAGGCTGTGTGGGTTTCCTGACATCAGGACTGGGGTGGGAGAGGTGGGGAGAAGGATCAAAGTCTAGAAACACAGCTGTATTTGAGGAGTCATGTGGGGCTCGGGGACAAAGGCCACATGTGGCTGGGGCTGGGGCCCACTGTTTCCCTGCTGTGCCCAGGGGAACCCTAATCTCAGAAGTGCATTGCCTTTCCCCGCTCCACTACCCCACACCCTGGCCTGAAAAGAGCCCAGTGGTTCAGCTCTGGGTTTCTGATGAAAAGAAACAACTCGGGCCATCTGCTCGCAGAGTTTGCTCAGATACTTATCACATATTAATGTGTATTTCACACAAGAAATAAACTGATCCCATACCCAGGGCTGAAATGTACAGTCTGAGAGGCGGGATCTTCCAATCCCTCAGGCACTTTCTCTTGACTCACCCCCAACTCTCTAAACACTGTGCAGCCTGGAAGCTGATGAATGCACATTACTTCACACTCACACACTCACATTTACCCACACCTCACACCCTCAGATGCATTCCCACTCATAAACCATCTCACACATCAATACACGGATACACTAATACACAGTCTTGCGTGCTCATGCACACATGCTCTGATACACACAATCACACACTTACACACTCAGATACACATTCACACGCTATCTTACACCCACACACCCCTTTGCCCACACGCGCACACATACACACTCACACACACCCTTCCTGCACTGACCAAGGTTCCCCGTGCCTGAATCCAGTAGACAGGAATGGACGCGGGCTCTCTGCCCTCCGAGCTCTGTGAGCAGGCCTGTCTCCTACCCGCCTCTATTCCGAGCACCTGGACTCTTATTGGCTCAGCCTCTCCTCCCCTGGCACTTACTGGGTGTTGTCTGAGGGCCTGCACTGTCCTAGGGCGGGGATGTGGAGTGGAACCAGGTGAATGAGCCCACACCTCCTTGGGGCATGCAGCCGTCCCATCCTTGGCTGGCTGGGCACAGAGACAAGGCAGGTGCCCTCGAGTGCTGAGGAGCCACTAGCCTCAGGGATCCACACACAGACCCTCCAGGTCTGGGGTCCCAGCCTCTCAACAGCTTCAACTTCAATGCCCTTTGTTTCTGCTCCACTGTGGCCACCCAAAGCAGGGTCCCAGCCTAAAGAGTGGGTGGTGGGCCACCTAACACAGCCTCTGCTGGCACCACTACCCTCCATGCCCCAAACGCTGGCTGCATGGCTCAGGAGGCTGAGTCAAGCCAGAGGAGTGAGAGGAGACTGCTGGTGAGCTGGGGCCGGGGGCAGGGTAGGGCTGGTACAGAAAGGTCCAGATGCCAGGGTCCCTCTACCTCTCTTTTCTCCTCCTTTGCAGGAGTGTTTGGACACTGACAACCATGCTTCTTCCTCCTGACACATTTTTTTCTGTTAATATAATTTTTTTCCCATGCCATGTGACTTGTGGGATCTTAGTTCCCTGACCAGGGATGGAACCCGTGCCCACTGTACTAGGAGCTTGGAGTCTTAACCACTGGGCCACCAGGGAAATCCCCTACACTTCCTCCTTCTCAAAGTCCATTCCCATATAGTTTTGAGACACTGAGCTTCTTGGCCTCCTGGGGTTCCTCCTCTGCCTCAGCCCAGCGAGAGGCCCCTTCTTCCACAGGCCTCGCCTTGGCCCTTATCCCTTCAGGCCCTTGGTGGTGTTGCTTTCAGGACTTAAATGAACAGAAAGGCTTGTCTGTGATTGTGACACCCATGTCCCCAGCTTTTCCCTTCTTTTTCCTCACCTCACTGAGGTGAGGACTGAAGACTGCTGGGCAAAGAGAGACACAGCCCCTGCCCGCCCAGAGCATGTGGAACAGGAAGGAGAAGAGACTCAGAAATGATCACCCGAACTTACTATGACTGATTGAGAGAAACCCATGGAATAAAAGATGAGGCACAGTGGAAATTGAAAGACTCTTTCTCCTTGGAAGGAAAGCTATGACAAACCTAGACAGCATATTGAAAAGCAAAGATATCATATTGCCCACAAAGGTGCGCATAGTCAAAGCTATGGTTTTTCCAGTAGTCACAGATGGATGTGAGAGTTGGACCATAACGAAGGCTGAGCACTGAACTGATGCTTTCAAATTGTGGTGCTGGAAGACTCTTGAGAGTCCCTTGGACTGTAAGGAGATCAAACCAGTCAATCCTAAAGGAAATCAACCTGGAATATTTATTGGAAGGACTGATCCTGAAGCTGAAGCTCCAATACTTTGGCCACCTGATGCAAAGAGTCGACTCATTGGAAAAGACCCTGATGCTGGGAAAGATTGAAGGCAGGAGGAGGAGAGGGTGACAGAGGATGAGACAGTTGGATGGCATCACCGACTCAATGGACATGAGTCTGAGCAAACTCTGGGAGACAGTGAAAGACAGGGGAGCCTGGAGTGCTTCACTCCTTGGGGTAGCAAAGATTAGGACATGATTTAGCAACTGAACAACAAGAGTGGAAAACAGTCTGGCAGTTCTTCAGAAAGGTAGACAGTTACCAGTATGGGACTTGCTTCGTGGTCCAGTGGCTAAGACTCCATGCTCCCAGTGCAGGGGACTGGGGTTTGGTCCCTATTTGGAGAACTAGATCCCACATGCTGCAACTAAAGATCCTTTATGATGCAACTGAAAAGATCCTGTGTGCTGCAACTAAGGCCCGCCCAGTGCAGTCAAATAAATAAATAGGCTCTCTCTTAAAAAAAAAAAAAAAGTGTTGCCAATATGACCCACCAATTCCACTTCCAGGAATTCTACCCAAGAGAACGGAAAACATACATCCACATGAAAACCTGTATACAGTTGTTCACGGCAGGTCGATTCACAATAGCCAGAAAGTGGAAACAACCCAAATGTCCATTGGTGGATGAATGGATAAGTGCAATGTGGTCTATCCATATGATGGAATAGTATTCAGCCATACAAAGGAACAGACTTTTTGTGGTGAACTCTTTCCTAGTAAATCTCCCCACCCCACCACCCCCAGTATGTGGGGTCACTTTTCTCACCTCTCCCCGAAAATACCTAACCCTACACCCCAGCCCAACACACTTTTTTGTGTTTCTCTGGCAGCACTGGGTCTTTGTTGTGCACATGAGTTTCTCTAGTTGAGGCTCGCAGGCTCAGTGGTTGCAGCACACGGGCTTACCTGCTCCATGGCATGCGGGGTTTTAGTTCCCCCACCGGGGATCGAACCCACATCCCCTGCACTGGGAGGCAGATTCTTAACCACTGGAGTACCAGGGAAGTCCCCCAAGACACATTCTACAGCAATTCGTTGTATATCCACCTGCCTGCCCTACTGGGTCATGAAAGTACTGGGGGCAAAGGCTTGTCTCCTTGATGTTTTAATCCAAGCCTATAAGGCAGCATCTGGCCATTAGCAGGTACTCAATCAGTGTCTTTGCTGGATGAATGAAGAGAAAGTCCCTGTGCCACTCGGCCAGGTGATCAAGGTCAACAGGATTAGCGAGTGATAAGTCACATGGAGAGCATGTGCCCTTAATATGCTGACATGAGAAGGGCCCTGAATCTCTGTGTCTTTCTCCCCAAGACTATGAGAAAATCATGTGACCAATCCAGATTAAGAGATGCTTTAGAGCATTCCTGACTGGTCCTCCTCAAGTATCAAAGTCATCAAAGACAAGGAAAGCCTAAGAAAGCTGTCCCAGATGAGAGAAGTTTCAGGAGATGTGATGACAAAATGTCCTGTGGGATCCAGGATGTGGTCCTAAGACAGAAAAAGGGAAAAGCTAAGGAAATCTGAATAAAATATGGACTTTAGTCAATCATGTGTGTGCCCAGGCGCTCAGTTGTGTCTGACTCTTTGCGACCCCATGGACTGCAGCCCGCCAGGCTCCTCTGCCCATTTTTCAGGCAAGAACACTAGAGTGGGTTGCCAGTTTCCTACTCCAGGGAAACTTCTGGGCCCAGGGAAAGAGCCTGCATTTCTTGAAACTCCTGCATTTGCAGGTGAATTCTTTACCATGTTACCATCTAGTTAATTATAATGTATCAATATTGGTCCAACAACAGGAGAAGACTCTACACATGGACATCACCAGACGGTCAACACCGAAATCAGATTGATTATATTCTTTGCAGCCAAAGATGGAAAAGCTCTATACAGTCAGCAAAAACAAGACTGGGAGCTGACTGTGGCTCAGATCATGAACTCCTTACTGCCAAATTCAGACTTAAATTGAAGAAAGTAGGGAAAACCACGAGACCATCCAGGTATGACCTAAATCAAATCCCTTACAATTATACAGTGGAAGCAAGGAACAGATTTAAGGGACTAGATCTGATAGACAGAGTGCCTGAAGAACTATGGACGGAGGTTCATGACATTGAACAGGAGACAGGGATCAAGACCATCCCCATGGAAAAGAAATGCAAAAAAGAAAAATGGCTTCCTGAGGAGGCCTTAAAAATAGCTGTGAAAAGAAGAGAAGCCAAAAGCAAAGGATGAAAGGAAAGATATACCCATTTGAATGCAGAGTTCCAAAGAATAGCAAGGAGAGATAAGAAAGCCTTCATCAGTGATCAGTGCAAAGAGATAGAGGAAAACAATAGAAAAGACTAGAGATCGCTTCAAGAAAATTAGAGATACCAAGGGGACATTTCATGCAAAGATGGGCACAATAAAAGACAGAAATGGTCTGGGCCTAACAGAAGCAATAGATATTAAGAAGAGGAGGCAAGAATACACAGAAAAACTGTACAAAAAAGATCTTCACAACCCAAATAATCACGACGGTGTGATCACTCACTCAGAGCCAGACATCCTAGAATGTGAGGTCAAGTGGGCCTTAGGAAGCATCACTACGAACAAAGCTAGTGGAGGTGATGGAATTCCAGTTAAGCTATTTCAAATCCTGAAAGATGATGCTGTGAAAGTGCTGCACTCAATATGCCAGCAAATTTGGAAAACTCAGCAGTGGCCACAGGACTGGAAAAGGTCAATTTTCATTCCAATCCCAAAGAAAGGCAATGCCAAAGAATGCCCAAACTACTGCACAATTGCACTCATCTCACACACTAGTAAAGTAATGCTCAAAATTCTCCAAGCCAGGCTTCAGCAATACATGAACCATGAACTTCCAGATGTTCAAGNAAGATGCTTACTCCTTGGAAGGAAAGTTATGACCAACCTAGACAGCATATTCAAAAGCAGAGACATTACTTTGCCAACAAAGGTCTGTCTAGTCAAGGCTGTGGTTTTTCCAGCAGTCATATATGGATGTGAGAGTTGGACTATAAAGAAAGCTGAGCACAGAAGAATTGATGCTTTTGAACTGTAGTGTTGGAAAGACTTTTGAGAGACCCTTGGACTGCAAGGAGGTCCAACCAGTTCATTCTAAAGGAGATCAGTCCTGAGTGTTCATTGGAAGGACTGATGTTAAAGCTGAAACTCCAATACTTTGGCCACCTGATGCGAAGAGCTGACTCATTTTAAAAGACTCTGATGCTGGGAAAGATTGAGGGCAGGAGGAGAGGGAGACGACAGAGGATGAGATGGTTGGATGGTATCACAGACTCGATGGAGATGAGTTTGAGTGGACTCCGGGAGTTGGTGATGGACAGGAAGGCCTGGAGTGCTGTGGTCCATGGGGTCGTGAAGAGTCGGACACGACTGAGCGACTGAACTGAACTGAATACTGGTCCATATATTCATTAGAACAAACATACCAAGTAAGGTTACTAATGGGGAAGCTGGGTGTGGGTGTGAGGTCTGTATGAGCACTTTGTGCTCTCTTAATTTCTCTGTAAACCTAAAACTGTTTTGAAAACTAAGTCTACTTTATTTTAAAATTTTATTATTTTTTGACTGCACCATGAGGCATGTGGGATCTTAGTTTCCAGACTAGGGATACAACTAGTGCCTCCTACAATGGAATTGTGGAGTCTTAACCACTGGACCAACCAGGGAAGTCCCTAAAACCTATTTAAAAATTTTTTGAAAAGAGAGAAAGAAGATTCTGTACCAGGGTAGACAGAAAAGTACAGGACAGTGGTAACAAGGGAGAGGTCCTCTTGTGGGTAGAATGTCACTCACAGGGTTTCCAGATGAGGCGGTAGGGGAAGGATTTACACTTGGAATTTCTTTTTTAAAATACTGAGTGACTCAAGTATTTTTTTTTTTATCACTTCATTTTGTTCTTTCATGCCACACCACATGGCTTGAGGGATCTTAGTTCCCTGACCAGGGATCGAACCTGAGCCCTCAGCACTGAAAGCATGGAGTCGTAACCACTGGACCACCAGAGAATTCCCTGCACTTGGATTTCTGACTCTAGAGTCTTAATCCCAAGCTGATCTGCTGAGCTGCCACTCTCTCTGCATACTTTAGAAATAACTCACGTAAAACATGGAGTGCAGTGGGCATTCTGTAAATGAGTTACTCTTTTTCACCAGGGAGAGTGAGTGTGTGTGCACCATCATTCTGAGGCAGGAAGAAAGACCCCATGGTTCCTTTATTTTTGTTTCCCTACCTGCTCTGCCTCTGCCCCCTGACCCCCACCCCTGCTTCTTACCTCTACAGTCCCCAGCCTTTTTGGCACCAGAGACTGATTTCATGGAAGACAGTGTTTCCATGGACCAGGGGTTCAGGAGGATGGTTTCAAGATGATTCAAGAAACCATCAAGCACAGTACACTTATCATGCACTTTATTTCTCATCTAATGCTGCCACTGATCTGACAGGAAGTACTTGTCCCTGGCCTGGAGGTCCCCTGCTCTACCTCTAATGATTATAGGGACATTGAAGCATTTCTGAACCTGAAGTCTTCAAAGATACCTGACCCCATCTACCCAACTGACAGACTGTCAGGTGGGCCACACAGACCACCCTGACTCTGATGTCTTGGGCTCTTTCCCTTGGCAATGGGGTGGGCATTTGATGGGCGAGCTGCCCCTTGGGTAACAAGGACAGCTGCTGGAATCCAAGTGGTCACTGCTGGCCTTCCTCTCATTTCCAGTTCTAGCCTCTCCTCTGTACCACACAGAATGTTTCCATGTCCATGTACTTCCCATCCTGGTCATGTGTGTAGATAACTGATCCCAGGTCTCCTGGTCTCCAAGGAGGACTTCGGGGCCAGAAGCCTGGGTTCAAATCCCTCTTCTCCCAGTTTCTTGCTTTCTGATCTGGGTATGATGCACTTTATGCCAATTTCCTCATCTGAAAACATGGCTGATCATAGTACCGACTTCACAGGTTTTGTTGGGAGGAATGTACAAGCTAAAACCTGTTAAGTGCCTAGGAGGGGACTGGCCTGTAATATTCTCCTGGATGAAAAGTTCCATGAGGGCAGGGGCTGACTTGCCCACTATTGGATCCCCAGCATCCAGTGTACCATCAGGCATCTGACATTTGTGGACTGAAGAAACAAACTTCCCCTCCTCAGCAGGCCCATCCCTTCCGTGGTGGCTCTGTTTAAATGTTAAATGTGGCAAAACTATAATCACCTTCATTAGTAGTAACAGCAGCAGCAGCAAACAACCTTAGGCTAAAATCTGAGGGGCAGATGACCATTATGACCATTGGAATCTCTTCTGACCTAAAAAAAACCCAAAACTTTACTATCCTTCATGTCAGCAGCTAATACTTCCTGCCACTGTCACAAGTTCCTTCCTGGCAAATCCTTCATTTCTCCATATTTCAGTGTCCCTGAGGATGACAAAGAAAACAATTTAAAGCCCCCAGAAGCCATCCAGAGACAGGTGAGTAAGAGAAATGGCATCCTGTACAGGCTCTTGGCTCTTCAAGTCAAGATGGTAGCTTTCCTGCTGTGAAGGCTGGCCAGGCTGGGGGCTGGGGTGGGGTGCATCGCCCTGTCTTTGGGGGCTCTCCAAGTAGATGGACACAACCTCTTACTGCAGAAGAGATCCAGGCCCTCTTGCAGAAGTGGGTGAGTAGGGAGGATGCTCAGCTCCTGAAACCAACCAAGTGTTTACTGAACACCTTCTGCATGCCCTATTCTCACCTTGGACTCAGCCATGAACAGACATGCGCCTTGCCCTTGTGGGACTTGTGGACTGGAAAACAGCCGCCAATGAAACAATCTCATGGAGACATCCCTGGAGGTCCGGTGGTTAAGACTCTATGTTTCCAATGCAGAGGGCATGGGTTTGATCCCTGGTTGGAGAACTAAGTTCCCACATGCCGCATGGCACAGCCAAAAGATTAAAGAAAAAGAAAAGAAACAATCTCACCAACACATCATGATGAGAAATGAAACAGAAGTGCAGGTGAACTGTGCCAGTGAGGCTTTTGAGATCTCCCTGGAGGGCCCAATCTCTTCCTTGGCCCTGGCGGTCAGCTATCCTCTCACCTACCCCTTGCCCTGTGTTTGGCTTCTAGAGCATGCGTGCTGCAGACATCCCTGGGCAGGGTAGGGTTGACTGCTGTTCCAAGTTCAGTTCCAAATACTGACCCCTTTGACCAGGGAGGGTCCCCCAGTATGTGCCCCGTGGGCTGCATGCAGGACATGAAGGTGTATAGGATGAAACCCACCCAGGAGGTGCACCTCTCTGTACTCGCCACGCTCGCTCCTGCTGCCCAGGCCTTGGTCCAAGCGTTCGGGCTGCCTGAATGCCCTTCCCAGCCACGCCTGCCTGGAGAGCCAGAGAGCGCCTCTCCCAACTCATACGTCATCCTTGCTCCCCCTTCCCTGATGCCTCTGGGATGCGCCAGGCCCTTCCCTCTCCTCCCAGCACATGCCATCCATTAATCTGTCTCCTGTTACCACACGAGATGTGGTGATCAGGGCAGGGGCTGGAATGCCACTTCTTCCAGGTGGTTTGGGGGGATTAAGTGAGATGATATGTAAATGGGGCTGGCACCAGGCATGGCACATGGCATGGCCTGATTGGCACGACCTACTGGTTTCAGCTCTGGCCTCCTGAAATGGAGAGGGGCTTTAGACACAGGGCATGGACCACACCTGACATTCCTTCATACCCTAACCCCTGACTCAATTCCCAGTTCATTGCTGGGGGCCTCACCTGGAACAACCAGCATCTGTATTCTGCAAGGGGAAACTGAGATCAGGATCCTCTATGCCCCCTGTACCATACACCAATAGCACAGACACAAAGACCTGCCCTGGACCCCCAGACCAGGGTAAAAGAGCACTGACGTCGCTCACCAGCCCGCCTTGGGAGCCTTCTCGTTTTTTCCTGAGGAGCTCACAGTCTGTCCTGGGAGCCTCCTGACCCCAGTGCATCAGCACAAAGTCTCCCCTTCCCCAGGGAGGCTGTGGAGTTTGCTTCCTGTGTACCTTGTGACCTTCAGGAGTCTCCCTTTCTCTCCTCCCTTCAGCATGTGGATAGAACAAACCTCGCTCTGCCCCATGTCAGAGGGCTCCATGGGGTGTGGGTATCACCAGCCAGTGGACCCCCGACTGCCTTCTGTCCCTCTGGGAGGTCCCTGTGTGACCACAAATCCCCTAACAGACTGTCTCTCAGCCCTGAGCATAGCCCAGCCATGGAAGGACAGCCGCTACTCACTGAGGCATCAGCGAATTACAACCAGGGGACTGAGAAGGCCAGTGACTCTACTAGCAACCACAGACCCCATGGACCCCTCTTCCACATGGTGCCCAGCGGGACACTCAGGGACACATCCTAATCTTGCTGGCTCCCCTGAAGTCCCAGGTCTTAGTCGTGGGATTTCTCTCCCCATTTTCCAGATGGGTAAGTCAAGGCCTCAGGCCAAGATGCACTTTTCCCCAGAGCCACCCAGAAACCACTGGTGAATGTCCACAGAG